>CM065729.1:12308786-12344653 GCA_033310375.1 Conus canariensis
TTTTCACACACACGCACACACACATACACACACGCGCGCGCGCGCGCATGCACACGCACACAACCACACACACACACACACACACACACACACACACACCGCATGCACACACACACTCACGCACACACACACACACACACACACACACATATACACACACACACACACACACACAGAACAAAACTAGGTTATTGTCAGGTTAACCTTTGTTTGTACTGACATTTATCATTACAATAATGAAATGTCAGCATTTTTGTTGTAAACAATCGGTTCAAAGATATGTAACTCAGACAGTGTTAAACGCGAAGCGCACGTGCGCGCGCGCGCGCGCACACACACACACACACACACACACACACACACACACACATATTATCTGCTTGCTCGCTCGTTCGCACGCTCACTCATTCACTCACTGGCAACATCACGTGCGTACAAACGCGCGCGCGCGCGCATTCACACGCAAGCACACACTGGCGCGCACACACACACACACACACACACATACGGGGGGGGGGGGGGGAGAGACAGACAGACAGACGGACAAAGAGCGAGAAAGAGAGAATTCGGAGGGTTTGGATCAATGCGCGGTAGGTTACATCGGAAACTCGTCAGGGGATTAAATATTTTGCCCCTCATCGGGACGTCAACAGGGTAGGTTTCTGCTCCTGTTCTAAGGCTTTGGTGCATTGGACAGTTCTGGAGGAAGTATTCCACTGTCGTAGGCGCGACAGCAGTATCTACATCAGCACCAGCGTAGTGGTAGAAAAATGAGTCATGCTTAAATATACTGACGACGAATTTTGCAGAGCGCAGTTCTGGATGATTTTACCTGTTACTTCTATCACCGACACAACTAATTTCCTGTATTCATGAAAGGCGACGCACTGGTGCGGTTTTTTGTTGTTTGTTTTGTTTCGTTTGTTTATTTTCTTGCGCACTTTCATGCACTGTCAGATTAAACTTTGGTTGCGCTGACATTCAACACAACGAACACAAAAATGTTGTGTTTAGTTCATCTGTGGAATAACGCAACCAGGCCAAATTCTGTAAGTGATTCTTTCCTCGAAAACCGAAGTCAACGCTTGACACATATAACAATGATTCTGTTCGCAAGACAAAATTCGATACACTCCATCTTCCTTCTTATTCATCATTTTTTTTTTCTTTAATAAATCTTTGTTAAACCATCTTCATGATGATGCAGGAACCGCTTACCTATGCTTGCTTCTCCCTAATGCTTTACCTGTTCTATCAGTCGTTTGAAAGAGGGAGCGTGGGAGAGGTGTCAACAGCAGCAGCAACCACAAGCCAATACTCAGACACAAGCATCCTGCCCCCTTTCCCTCTGTGACAGGTCCAAAGCTTCTTCAGGGGCTGGCTGTGCCGCCGGCGCTGGAAGCAGATCGTGGAGCTCTACATCCGCTCTCCCCACGCCGAGAGCATGCGCAAGCGGAATTCCATCGTCTTCTCCATGGTGGAATGCGAGGAGGAGTACAACCGCCAGCTGTCCTGTTTGGTCACGTGCTTCCTGCGTCCATTGCGTATGGCGGCCAGTTCCAAAAAGCCGCCCGTCACCCACGAGGACGTCAACTCCATATTTCTCAACAGGTCAGGCTTTGAAGATGGCTTGGATTGTAGCATTAAGTGGCTAGTCATCTAAGGTTTTTTTCAGTCCCAGTATTCCTCAATGGTTTAAACAGATTATACAGTTAGGCTAATTGTGTGTTTTAGAATCCTAAATTCTTAAACAGGTCAGGCTGTAAAGGTTGCCTTGAATTTAGCCGATCTTCTATGTTTTTATTGCAAGGTCCCCAGTTTTGTAATATGAAGTAAACGGTTTCCTTATTTGTATCCTGTATTCCTCAGTGAGTTAATCATTTGAGAGTTGCCTGGATTCATATGGCTACTCTCCTGTGTTTTGTCCTGTGTTTATCAATAAGTTTGGCTGTCATATAACTAATGTCCTGTGCGGTTTATGTCGTTATCATGAAAACGGTAATTGTGAGTCGTATTCAAAATGGCATTGAAATTGGGAAAACACAATCAATTACTGTCGAAAACGCCAGTATGTTGCGCTCATGCAGGCCATGGACATTTTGGGTAGGTGATAGTGTTTGTTCAAAAGCTCAAACGGACAGTTGCTTGACATTGGATGATTTTGTTTGAATGGAATTAAAATGTTTTTGAGTTCGTTTATGCTTTAACATTTTCAGCTGCTTGAACGGACCCATAGTGTGTGTGTGTGTGTGTGTTGTGTGTGTGTGTGTGTGGTGTGTTTTGAAGTGATGTAATGTGATGTGATGTTTTCGGGCTTAACTGATTTACACCCCTTCCCCCTTTTCCCGATAAAACATGTACTTCATGAATTATTGCATGTTTGTGAAAAATCGGCAGTAAGGCAGCTTTGGCCCTGATTTTTGTGTGAAAATAATTCCATCATCTGCCCAATGGTAGCCTCTTCTGAACCGACTGACTGTTGAGATCGTAGGTATAACTATTTTGCTAAGTAGTAGATGGTCAAAAATGGTTCATACAGCAGGTTGCCGTTTTTTTTGTTGACATCGTTCTACTTGTCTCAACCATTAGGACCCAGAACAGCCATGGCCAAGTGCAATACTAATTTCTCCGTTGTCTTTTTGACGTGTAGGCCTGTTCGTGTTGTGCATGGAAGCATGTACGTACTTTGCCCAGCGGGTAGTAAGACCTACTGGCATTATCCCATGTCGTGGCCTTCCAAAAGAAATGCCACCAGGCCCAGACGTAAAGGCCTAGAGTCATCAGGCCCCTATTCGGCGTCCATTAATCAGAAACTAATCACTGAAGGTAGATGTTGGTTATTAACCAGTCTGCTGAACTTGACAGAGGATGGGGCTACTTTCTCGGTGATTTTAAAGTCGTAAATTGTAATATCATTCTGATGTCTACGCAGTCGGCGTTTTGATCAGCAACTACTTACGGATAATAATGCCTGTGAACCAGTCTGCTGACTGCCAAAGAGAGTAAAGCCATTTCAAAAGTGTGAAGTGTATTATTGCCGCACTGAATAGAGGTATTCGATGTTTCTGCAGTGGGCGCTTTTATGTCATTAATAGTTGGGAAATTCCTGAAGTGATCCTGAGACATAAATAACCTTGTCATTGTCCAGTAGCACATCAGTTAAAGCATTTGCTCACAGTCAGAGTAATGGTGTTCGGTGCCAGTTGATAAATTTTTTCTTTCTAATTTGGATCTGACGGCACAGTTCAGATTTCCATTCTGTTTAAATCTTTTTCGCAGATTTGGTGTGATTTGCGAGTTTTCAGGAACAAATTCCCAGCAGAAGTTTTCGTCATGTGAAGATAACACGCGGATGTAATGAACAATCCCTTCCCCCCCCCCCCCTCTCTCTCTCTCTCTCTAATGGACATGCAGTTGCCCCGAACACTGCAAGCCTTGCACCTTGCCCATCACTACCACTTGTCCAGAAAGTATTGCATTCTTGTTTCCATATTCCTGTCTCTAATCGTGCACACTGTAATGTTCCAAACTGATCAAATAAAAAAAAACAAGACCTTCCAATAATGATCATCATTATAAATTTTGACCGTATAGGGTTTTTTGTGTGCATTCTAAGAAGGGTAAATTGAACAAATGGCGATTTTTCAAGTTAATGGACTTTTGTAACTGGATGCTCATAGCCGGATATATTAATGCAACTGGGAAGTATCATTTTGAGTGCAGAAAAGTATGATGTTTTCTTCGATACAAATTGGAACTGATTAATGTTGTTGTGGACGTTCGCCTAATCTTTTCTTGAGTTTAAGCTCTTCGCTTTCAGTTTTCAAAGGCACTGAATAATTTGAATTCGAAGTGTGGACAATTGAATGTGACTAGATGACATCCCGACATAGACCTTCGGGTGGGTTGGGCTATACACAACGTGAACTGACTTGAAAACGCTTTCGTAATTCTACTCATCGCAATCACGTACTCTCATGAACTTCTTTGACTATAGTTCTGTAAATAGCGGATGCCAGTACAGTGTTATTGTTACTGCCCCCACCCCCATCGCCCTTTCTTCCTCTCTCTCATCCCCATTCACATCTCACTTTCACGTTTGTTTGTTTTTTTGCGTATATATGTGTGTACGTGCATGCATGCGAGCGTTGGTGCGTGCGTGTGTGAGTACGTTCGTTTAATCGTTTAACTCTTCATTGAAAACGATATAAGACTGGAGTGCGGGCGTACATGAGTGTGTGTGTGTGTGTGTGTGTGTGTGTGTGTGTGTGTGTGTGTGTGTGTGTGTGTGTGTGTTCATGCCTTGGGATAGTGGAGGGGGAAGGGAGGGAAGACGGTGTATGTGAACTGACCTGTATTTCAACACGTGCCTTAAGAATTTCAGTTTTGGTACACAAAAAGGCTAGATGAAGTGTTGATAGAGGTGGTAACAAAATATCAGGCTGTTTGCCCAGTATACCTGAGCATGTATTCTAAGGGATGCATGGAGATTTGGGTGTAATGCAGCAAATCTGATGCGGTTTTCTTTCTCGTGTATTCCCCAACTGGTCACGGTTTGAAGAATGTCTCGATTTAAGCATCGCTTGTCTAATCTTGTGTTGTGTTTGTTGTCATCGTTTCTATTTTGACATCCAGTATTCGTTAAGTGGTCAAACTTTCTGAGTTGCCTAAACTGAACAGTTATATGGCTGATTTGTGCTTTATCCAGTATTTCTCAACAGACTGGGCTGTGAGGCTGCACAGCTGCTGTACCCTTTGAAGCTGCCGTTTAATTAAGTCCGCTGATGTAGGATAGTAAAATAGGAAATTACCATTATAATACAGATCTCAGGGACAGCTTAGTAGTGAAAGTCTGTTCATGGCATAGGTACAGTACTGTTTTGTTGCTTCAAGACATTCACATCCGCCTCTGTGAGAGAGAAAGTGTGTGTTTGTGTGTGTGCTCGCGCATGTGTGTGTATGTGTGTGTGTGTGTGTGTGCGCGCGCGCGCGCGTTACTTTTCAGTTTGTGTTAATGACACTTCAAGTTCTGTTGACGTCTTTGTAGCAGTGAGATGACTTGGCTATCGGGGAATCAAACACATTGTGAATTGCGGATTGCCATAACAATAACATTCGTTGGCTGAAACAGAAACTGAGCCGAACAGACAATCTGCTCTAAGTATTTCATCGGTCAGGTAGTATTTAATAGCAAAGGGTAGCGTACGTCTTTAGTACTAGTAAGGCACAGAAGACAATGATGGGGATAAAAGCTTCGACTTGGTGTTATCTTTTCTGTTTTGCAGCAAGACATTGGAAACACTACGTAAGTCTGTTACGGTGATACATGTTGAAATGAGGCATCTGTACCTAACAGCCGACCATAAAACTCTTGTATCTTTTTTTTTCTTTTTTTTTTTTTTCATCGTGAGACATTCATAATAGTGGTAACACTTTGTCCTTCTCTTTTCAAATTGTACCATCCATCGGCTCGAGGGAACTTTTTAAGTATTATTACAAGAAGACTATGTTAATAGTAGTAGAAGCAATATTCTCTTTGTTTTATTATCATTATCATTATTGTTGATCTTACCCGTGTTGTCACCCCTCCCTGCAGTCTTGTTTCCATTCCACCTCCATGTTGGGCCCAGTATTAAGGAGATAAGTGACTGTCTGTTCGTCCTTCGTTTCCGTTGTCTTGAACATTGTTTGTCTTGCCCGAAGAAGACCGAAGAGGTCTGAACGCGTAGTGTTTGTTGTGTGATTTGTTTGTTCTTTCGTTTGGCAGCACAGTAATTCTTCTGTCAAGTTTGGCTTCATTTTCCGCCTGCTGTCACCTCCTTTTGTGTTTTGTTTATTCATTCATTTTTAGAGAGATGTATTCATGTCTCTTGGTCTCTTCTTAAAAACAAAAGAGAAGCTGATATCCGTTCGTTCGTTCGTTTGTTTTAAATGTGTTGATGTCTGTTGTTATTTTAGCTTCAAATAAGGGCATGGGATTTTTTTCTTTATTTCTTAATAATGATTTTTAAAAAAAGATTGCTTTCTGTCCGTTGACCTTTGTGTAACGAAAAAGAGGTGATGTGCGTTGATCTGTTTGTGTTGCAGTGAAACCTTGCTGTTTCTGCATCAGATCTTCTTGAAGGGGTTATCTGCCCGTCTTGAGAACTGGCCAACCCTGGTCCTTGGTAATGCAATCAACTTAGAACCTCTTTGTCTCTCTCTCTGTGTCTCTCTGCCTGTCTGTCTCTGTCTGTCTGCCTGTCTGTCTCTGTCTGTCTGTCTTTCTCTCTCTGTCTGTCTGTCTCTCTCTATCTCTGTCTCTTCCCGACCCCCACCCCCCGCCCGTTTTGATTCCTTTGTTCCATATTTCAATATTCAATGTTTTTGTTTTTGTTGTGATACCTGTTTTGTAATTGTTCAGACCAATGTCTCAATCTTTGTGAGCACAAACGTTTGGTTATATAAGCATTCCTTGTTGTCCTGTCATATTTTACACACGTCAGATGATTGTAACATGTTTGAAATCGCACAGTGTGCGATCCAACAGTCACGAAATAGAAAGGTGGTATCGGTAGCAGTAAGTAAGAGGTCGTAGCCAACTATTACCAACGATTCTCTCAGCCGCCCATTCTCTGTGGACATGACAACAACAATTTTTTCTTACAGAGGGTTGTAGTGGACTGAGGTATGCGTTCGTGTTGTTGCTGATGCAGGAGACTTGTTCGACATGCTGCTTCCCATGCTTAGCATCTACCAGGAGTACGTTAGGAACCATCACTACAGCCTGCAGGTGCTGGCCGAGTACAAGCAGAAGCACGAGTTCAACGCTCTCCTCAAGCGCTACGAGGAGAAGCCCGCCTGTGAGGGCCGCACCCTGGAGACCTTCCTCACCTACCCTATGCATCAGGTGGGTACACCGGACGCCTTCCCCTTCGGGACAGACAAACCAGGAGGTGAAGGGATATGCAGAATGTTTCACCTTTTTTTCTGTTTTTTTCTTTTTCATCATGGGGTGGATGGGTTGTTTGCTGTCATTTGTTCTTCGGTTGGTTGATTCTCTCTCTCTCTCTCTCTCTCTCTCTCTCTCTCTGTTCTCTCTCTCTCTCTCTCTCTCTCTGTCTCCCCCCCCCCCCCCTCTCTCTCTCTATCTCTCGCTCTCAGATCGTTTTGATAACGACATTTCATTTTTCAGTATTCTAGAATTGCAACAAAAAACAAACAAAACAATGGGGTGCATCATATCTGACAGAACATGGGTGTAGTTGACGTAGTTGTGATGAACACCATGCATGTCTGCTGGGCTATGGAAAGCTTAATACAAACAACTTCAAACAGCTTCTTTCTAATACGGTAATTTCTGTGAACTTGTTATATCCTAATGTCCATTTGTGGATCGTCAATTTTTACTTCATCAGTTTTTGCGGACATGGCAGTTGCAAGGAAAAGAAATGATTCAGTTTGTTTGCTTTTGTGTGTCTCTTCGTTTGTTTGTTTTTCTATTTGTCTATTTTTTTGTTCTTTTTTTTTTGACGTTGTATGCAGACTAGGCTTACAGAATAACCATTCTGAAAGATTACAGAAGCATGATTTTGTCCGTGAATTTTTTTTCTTCATGATTATTCTGACAGGCATTTCACAGTATGATTTGTGCGATAAGGGGGTTCGTGGCCAAACGTATCCAGTTACTATCCTGTGGTTTCGCATTGTAGAGCGTTCTTCCCGTCTGTGTATTGTTCCCCGTACTGACAAGTCATAAATTTTCTTGTTCACAGATTGTTTCTGTGGCTCTTGTGATATGTGTTTTTAGTATGGTATGTATGTTTGTTTGCGTGCGTGTTTGTGAGTTCGTGTAAACGCGTGGTGTACCTCTGGTTGTGTCTGTCATGTGTGTTCATGGTCTTTGAAGGAGTCTTATAAATGTTTCACTTTTAGATTTTTTTTTTCCTCGGTGCTGTCACGGGTGTTCAGCTGTGTGTCATCAGAAAGCGCACTCTTGTTCCAGCCTGGAGAATTCATGTTTGGGGGGTTTTAGTCTCACCTTTCTGTCGCTTGTGTCAGGAACGTTTAACTGACAGAATGAAAACACAACGAATGAAGGACGGGGGGGGGGGGGGGGGGGGGGGGGAGCAGTCGGTGTGAAAGGGGCGTTTCAGCTTCCATAGCTACTAATACTGTTCAGTCAACAGATAAGCAGCAAAGCATCCATATTTGTACTGACTCTTTTTGTCATTCGTTTGATTTGTGTGTACTTTATGGGGGGAAAACACCTCAGGTGAGTATGAGAAGGGTCCTGTAGTCCAACATGGATGAAGCCGTGCATGCCGTCATTGGCGTTCTCCTGTGTTGTCCGAGTGTGTGGTTGTGGGTGTGAGTGTGTGGGTGGCATGGAATGGCAAAGCATGGCATTGTTGCTTTGTTGTGTGCTGGCAGCTGTGTCGCCTGCTGCTGTACGTCATGGATGGGGATGGTGGTGGTGATGACGTTGTTGATCATGGTGATGATGATGATTAAGATTCATGATTAGAACAATAATTGTAATTTTTTTTTCGAGATAGGCTGTTATTTCTATGATGAAAATAGTGATGATGATGATCTGATGCAAATGAGCGAACAACGCCTGTTGTTTCAATCTGCTAGGCTAGCTTCATGAAATGTTTGAGAAAAAGTTAAAGAGTCTTGATTAGTAATGCATGTTAAATCAGAGATGGTAAGTTCAGAAAGACAGTTACGAAATGCAGACAATTTCATTATGGCGACAGTTACCAGTAAATAATATTGGCATAATAGCGTATCTTTTTTCTATCGGTCATTCTGTGATCAGCTGTTGAATGAATACTGAATGCGAATCGGTATTTGGAACGTTTGATTTCCATGTTCAAGTTTAAGACTGTTTACAAAGAGCAGAGTAAAATGTCGAGAGTGCCAAGATCACGTTTTCACCCGCGGTTTTTTTTTTTTTCCTTTTTTGTTGTTGTTGTTGTTGGTTTGTCTCTCAGAATGATTCGAAAACTGCTAAACCTTTTTCCAACCAAACAGAATCTTCAGAAATCGCATCTGGCCCACGAACAAAATCGTAAGAATTTGGGCAGGGATAGAGGAGGATTCTGTTGCGCTTATCAGGATCAAAAGATGATCATTAGACCTTTTCTTCTAACCTGCTTAACGAGAAAGTAAAAAGAAGAAAAAAAATGTATGCAGACGACACATAAACAGTGATCTAAAATGGTTTCACGTTTGTTTTAAAAGATGACGACACATGCTAGTTAAAGTAACATGTGCTCCAACTAATCCAGCGAATTCGCAGCTTTGTGTAAAATGTTAATGGTCTGCATATCTATCTATCCATCTATCGAGACATTTTCAAAGGACTTTGTGGAGCTCTGCGCTATCCCGGGTGCCCTTCTACTAGTCTATCGTGATATTTCACAAATGTTTTTTTTTTTTTGTTTTTTTTAGTTGTACATTTTTAACAGTAGGAGATAAGAGTTGGAGAGATGTTCTGTTCAAGGCTAGTGAGGGACACACAATTCACAGGACACAAAAGTAAGAGAGTTTTTTTGTTTGTTTTTTTTTACACAGATTTCATGTATGTTATGTAAAATGTTGGGTCGCTGTTGATAAGTGTGCTGGACTATCGTTGAGTGTTGGAGAATGCGTAACACTGTTGCACGTTGCATGTGCTAATGTGTGAAGCATATCGTTTTGCGGTGTCAGTGTGTACGTATCGATAGCGGACAGTATTACAAAATGATAAATAACATTGCCACGAACAGTGTGCCTCTATGAGTACACCTAGGTCTGTGTGTACCTGCATCCAGATTTAACACGAGAACACGCACGCGTTGAACATGGGAATCATACACGTAAAAATATCGACTCGGCCACTACCTCTCCCCTCCTCTCTCTCTCTCTCTCTCTCTCTCGCACGCGCAAACACACACACACACACACACACACACACACACACACACACACACACACACACACACACACGGACACACGCACGCACGCACGCACGCGCTCCTCGCGCGCCAGCACACACACACACACACACACACACACACACACACACACACACACAACGCACACACGCACACATACACGCGCTTGCGCGCGTGCAAACACGTTCACCCGCATGCATGTACGCACACACGCACGCACACATCACACACATACTCGCACGGTTGCGCACGCGAGCGCGCACAAGCTTGAACGTACGTACACGCACACACACATTGAAACACTCGCAAGCGCAGACGCCCATGCGGACACTCGTATACAGAGAAATACATATAGGCAAATAAAAGGTCGCCTTGTAACAAGTATGATTTATAAGGTGCGTTTTCATACGTGTTCCAGTCGAAGCTTAGCAGTGACACCAACATCTCCAGAGAATCCGTGTACATCAGGCCAGACAGTTTGTACCAAAAGCAAAGTTTTTGATACTTTTTTTTATTTTACCAAGCTTGAGTTTAGAAAAGTACCAAGCTCACCCAAAACCAAGCAGCTGGATATATAACGGTTTAATTTTAGCAATAATTTCAAAAACTTCGGCTGTAATCTTTCCCATGACTGTAAGGAGTCTCATGACCATTATGTCACTCCTGTGCAATAAGATGGAATGGATGCATTTTTCAAAGTATTCAAGTGAAAAAAATACTGGGTACATCAGTCTAGGACATTTCTGTACTCATGCATATTGTTAGCCGAAGTAGCATGCTTTTTTTTCTAGCCTTATTAAATGCATTATTGAAAAATGAAGATAATCTCAAGATATTTGTAGCCCCAGTGATGTGCCGTTTCATGCCATGAAATCTGAATTGAGATTGCTTTCGTTTTTGTTTCCAGAAAGAAATAGTTGTGAATAATGTCATCGGCATTTATTTTCAGGCCAAAGGCATCACAATATTCTTCCATGGCATCTAGCACATGATGCATGTTCTTCTTGGTTTGGGACAACACAACTCTGTCATCAGCATACAGCAATACGAATAAATGTACAGAAAATCCAAATTTGACAACAAAAAAGGTGCAGATGATAGGTTTGAATCTTCTTTGTAGTGACCAATGTTTAATTTGAGAAATGTTGAAAACAGGATAGGAGACCAGTTTCACCTTGCTAAACTCCCACATTGCAGCTGAAGAACTTACAGAACCCTTGTGAAGTTTTGACAGACGACTGGGCTTTCAAGCTGCCAGTCACAAACAGGTTGAGGTTATTGAGACGCGAAGACCAGCATGGGGTTACTTTTGACTCAGTGTCGGAAAGTCATTTTCTCTTTGTCAGCAAAATACGTTTTCTCCGCTTAGTCAGTGAGTACAATAAAGATAGAACGAACATGGGTCGAAATAGGCAAATTGTGTCCCTTTATCTGTGTGTCTTGTTATCAAAAAAAAAAGAAAAAGGAAGAACACACGCACATGCATGCGCGCGCTCACTAATAAACACGCACACACTGACATGCACGCCTGCGTGCGCGCTCGCTCGAATACACGCACTCATGTATACACATGCACTCATATACGCAGACACACACAAATACACATACGCTGTATATACTAAACATATGTAATACATGTTTCCCGCGTCGAAGCGAACTACCTCTCTCCTCCACATACACAGATAGTATGAGCTGTAATAATACATCATTTGCAGTGTGTTTAAATGTTCGTTTTCTTTTCATGTCTGATGAAGGACACGACTCATTTTGTTTTTATCAATGAATAATGCACACTCTTACAAAAATATTCATAAATGTTGCAAGGAAACGTGGTTTTCTCATGGCAGTTAAAGCGATCGATATTCGACAAAGGCAATAGATCTTGAAACTTAGGTCAGTATTAATCTTGTTCATTTTAGTATTTATTCAAATAGATCGATAGATGGATAGAGAGACAGATGTGTGCTATATTATATGCATGTGTGCGTGCAAGCTCGCACGCTTTTTTGTGTGTGTGTACAATATTTACATCACAACAGAACAAGATGGATGATTTTTTTTTCTTACAGTGGCCGTATATTGCTTATTCGTGGCTTTCATTTACATGCGCTTTTTCTGGCTTATTGTTTATGTGTTTGTCACTAATGAGGATTCACCTCTCGTGCAAACATTTGTCAGGATTTTCGAAGTTTGACATCACGTCTGGTTTGAATGAAAACAACCTGGATTATTCAGCTTCAACTGGGTTTGAAACATCGAGTAGAAAGTGAAGAATTCTAGTTCTCTTTTCTTTTTTTTTCTTTTTTTTTTACAATGACTTGATACTGTGTCATTTTAATGCGAACAATTACGCGTGCAGTGTTCATGTTGACCAGTAGTTATCGTCACAGGTGTGTAGTTAGTCTTCAGCACTGCGTAGAGAGTTGTGATGAGTTTCCACGACTCCAGGGACTTGCATGTATTGCCTCTCTGGTGCCGGTAGTGGCTCTCAGGTTTAGTTCTTGAATGCCTTTAAGTTGTCGCCCTGGACCTGAGTTCATCGTCACACCCACCCTAGCTTTGCTTCGTGTTGTGTTTTCAGTAGCGGACCCAAGGGTGGGTGTGTGTATGTGTGTGTGCGTGTGTGTGTGTGTGTGTGTGTGTGTGTGTGTGTTGTGATCGCAGGTCAGATGGCGAGATCCGAGGTGGTGTGGCAAGTGCTCACACTGCCGTATTGTTGAAGGGCTTGCTGGCTGTTCTGTCTGACACGGGTAGTGGTGTGATCCTTGGGCCCAGGTGTTTTCACGTCACCTTTCCAGATTAGTTCCTTGGGTTGTTGTTTAGTTAGATTCTCCCCGTTTGATTTGTGGCACCAATTCGCCTTGTGTTAGCTCTGCGGTCTGAACACAAGATTTTTTTTTTTTTTCTTTCAGTTCTCCGTCCCAATGTTTCACGTAGTTTTCATTCCACTGAGCCCGTAGAGGTTTTTTTTTCCCCTTGAATTGACTCTACCCTCATCAGACATCCACATTTCCCCTTATCATTTTCTCCACATCTAAAGCCTTCTCTTTGTTTCTGACTAAACATCGCTGATCATATCCACTCTGACCACTCCGAGGTGAACTTTCTCTCAGAAGAGTTTTTTTCATATCCTTTTTTTTTTTTTACTCTTCTTCTATTCTTTAGTCTTTCTGTTTCTTCTGTGTAAATCCTTTCAGTTATGAAGTATTCTGATTCTGTTTCAGTATGTACTCTTCCCTTAGTTTTTTCCCATCTTTTGTCATCTTTATTGTTTCATTACTGTTTCAGCTTTGTTTGTTTGATTTCTTTTCGGCCATCCAATTCTCCTGTTTGTACTTTACCAATCTCAACATTGTCAGTTTTTCATTCATTTTGTTTATCAACGGTTCAGTCTTTCAGTGTGTGCGCTAACATTTCCTTTTATTTGATTTTCAGTTATGTTCATTTGGTTCTGTCTTTTTTCCCCATTTATTTCTTCAGTGGAATCTCTGTTCTGTCCAAAATATCTGTATCACTCGATGTTGTTTTCTGCTTTTTTTAAAATTCTTTTTTGTCTGCCAACATTCGTCTTTCAAAAATTGTCCCCTCATCTGCTCCTTTCTTCCATGTTATTTTGTTTTCATCAAGACCTTTACGTATGTGGTCATTATTATTCTGTTGGAAATATGCTGACTTGATCATGTTTTGTCTTTGGTAACCAATGTTTGTTAATCTGACCCTAGTTTTCTTGGTTTCATTGTTACTCACGCATGCCGATGATTGGTCGTAAAATGGTGGATTTACTTTGTCTTTGATATCCCAGTACTTACTTTACCTGCTATGTGGTATTACGCTTTTTTTTCAACATGTTGTTGAATGTTCTTTAAAATATATATTCCATTGTAACCGAAATATTGGCTGCGTTTACTCTTGTGTTTGTGGAGTTAATACTTTATGATTTCATTTTCATCCAAAATGTCAGTTTTGACTTGATCATGATATCAGATTTGGTACTGTTTTCCCTTTGTGCCCTATGGACTAATCATGCTTGTCCATTTGTGTTTGTTTGTTAACCACCCCTCCCCCACCCCATGCCCCCATCCAGCCCCACCTTCTTTATTCTAGGAATTGGTGTGGTTGTGCATTTTACCGTGTTCCTGTACCCATGCCGCAACATTATATTGGCTGCCTTGTCCTGCGTTCTTCTAGTGTTCTCATTTAACACAAATCCTTCCAGTTCTGTCAGTTCTGGTTCGTTTCGACATATTTCATAGTTGTCTTTCATAATCACTATTTTATCACATGTCTTTTTTAGTTTTGTTCGCTCACTGTGTTTTGTTTGAGCCATCGAGACTGTGTGGCGTGTAAAAGGCTGATAATCTATGGTCAGGGAAAGAATACTTACATTCAGGTCCAACGTCCGCATCCACCTCAGGTGATACGGCAGACGGGAGAACTGGGGATTGGGGACCGATCTAACACTACACTGACACCTCCAGAAAGACAACACGATAAGACGGGCAGTGCGGATGGCAGTTTTTTTAGCGGGGCGCCAGCGGGATTCGCAGTGCATAACATTTGACTGTGAACTCGGTTCTTGACCATTGCACCGAAGGATTAACACCAGTGTAATCATATGCCAGCTGTATGTGGTATGCGGACAGAAGAACTACAGGCGATAATTCAGTAATATGTAGATGGCCAGCCGGATAGGGAGAGGAAGAGAACAAGAAGAAAAAGCGTTATTGTATCTAAATCGTTTGTAACATGTTGGGCGGGAAAGGACGGGACAACGCTGATGTAAATGTCTCGTTGCGTTGAAGCAGTAAAGACTGGGATTGAGCAGTGTACTCTTATGGGAATGGATAATGTGTATACGGTAAAATTGTGTCTGAACGGTAACTTAGTGGGGCGACCGAAAAGGATAGACCAGAGAGCAAACTTCCATCCAAAAAAAGGGCTAATTGTAAGTTAAGAGAGAAAAAAAAAAAAACACACACGACTAGACAATGTAATTGTGTGCAACTAGGCATTATGGTTGTATTGAGGGCGCGAAGGAACTGAACTGGAAATTATAATTACTTATAAGTGGCTCGGTGCTTGTGTAGTAAGTAAGAAAGAACAGGATCGGACAGTTTGGTTGTATATAAATGGCTGGCAGTATATTTTGATCGGAAGGAACAGAACTAGACACTATAGTTGTATGCAAATGGCTAGTTGTAAGGCGAACCTGGAAAGAACCAGACAACAACGCATGATCAGTGTAAAATGGCTACTTGTATGTGAGGCGGGAAAGAACCGGACGAGAACTTGATGTTAATAGCTCGCTGTAAGTGAGACTGAAAAGAACAAGACCAGAACGTATGATCAATGTAAATGGATACTTGTATGCAAGGCGGGAAAGGACCGAACTAGAACGTAGAATTGATTTTAATGGCTAGTTGTATGTATGGTTGGAAAGAACGTGAACAAGCGAAATAATTGTTTTTAAGCTGTGAGTTTGCATGTTTACCATTTTTGGTTAATTAGAATTAAGTACAAATAACACAAGCATACGATTTCCCAAACCTGTCTTTACTGTTTAGACTTTTTAAAAGATATTTTGACTTCGACATAGTGTTCTCCCTTTGTTTTTACATCATGTAAATCTTTGCTATTGTATTGGGTTGTACATGGACAAACAGGCAGTAAACCGTATGTAAATTGCAATTCGATTTATTGTGAAGAAAACAAATATCTAAATATGCGGAATCTTAAATATAAATTTAATACATTTGAAACCTTTGTTGCTTTTCCCTGTTTTTGTTTCGTTTTGTTTTATTTTTGTGCTGGTATTATAAGGGTACCACCAAACTCCACCTGACCCGCTTCTCATCCTTGCGTTTTTGTTTCAAGGTAAAGCTGCTTGTTTGGGGGCTTCGAATTGTGCAGCTTTGTACTAAGGCCTTTTTCTCATCTTTCTCTGCTTCAAACCAACCTGATTAAGCGTCAGTGTCATGGAATGGGTCTTGTTTCTTGTCTGCTGTGGGGATTTTTTTGTTTTGTTTTTTTTGGGGGGGGTTTTGGGGGGTGGACTTTCTTAGCTATATAAACAGATTTGGTGTCATTATTATGGGTCGGTTCATCTTTCTTATCTATTGTCTTTATGCTTTTTTTTTAATGAACTGAATTTGATGTCATTGTTCTGGGTCGGGTCTCCTTGTTATTCATTGTGTGTTTTGCTTTTTTAGCTTTAAATAACTAACTTAGCGTCATTCACGTGGACTGGGTTCTTTTTTTCCTCATCTAATGCCCTTTTTTGTCTGTCTTAGCTTTAGAGAAACCAGATTTGGCGTCATTCTTATGTGTCGGTTCTTCTTTCTCATCGATCGTCCTTTTTGGTCTTTCTTAGCTTTAGATAAACCTGTTTTGGTGTCATTGTGATGGGTCGGGTCCTCTTTCTTATCTCTTCCTGTAGTCATTCAAGGCCTATCTTAAGTATGTTTGCTCAAGTGTAACAGCTTGCTTGCATGGCTTTTAAAAAGACATGTCTTTTATATTTGTTAAAGACAGGATTTCGATTCTTCTAGTTCTGCGTTTCTTGATGTACTCTTTCAGTTTTGCGCATTTTAAGGGTTGTTGATGTGGAGAATGAAGACTAAATTTCAGCGTATCGGATATCTTTCTTCTGCTGCCCATTTGTTCAGTTCTGTCGTCTGTGGTATTGTGTTGCTACAAGACAAGGTCTGGAAACTCCAGTGATGGATATTACACCTTTTTGTTTTTTCCGGCGCCGGTGCATCAGGTAATTCTCTACTCTTGGCCGGTCATTTTGTCGTGCTTACAAGTGTTGTGCAAAGTGTCATCTCTGCTGGCTTTGATTCCGGTTCTTTATCAGGTGTATTCGTGATAAAGTCTACTTGGATTCATTGGTTCTCTGTCTTCTCTGTACTCAGCATATCCACTGTCGGTTCCTGTTCTTTCATCAAGACGAGCAGAGGCCTTCTCAAGGTTCAAAGTAACACTGTCGTATCGATTATAAGTCATTTGCTCAGGACTGAAATTTCACAGGAACACAAAAATGAATGTTTGCCTTTCATTTTCATGATGTCCGGTTTTTCAGCTTGGCGTTGGCCAGTTATCAAAATTTCTACCTGGTGACTGGTATTGGACATTTTTGGCCAGAAAACATCGAGTGTGTGAAAGCTAATTCCAGCACTTCCCTATTGCTGGGTGACAAATTTTCAGTTTCCCAGTTTCTGTCAGCTGCAGTTGCGTTTGAATATTCTGTGTAGTATTGTCTTTCTTGCCCCTACCCCCCTACCTCCTCCTCCTCCCTCTTTGTTTCTGTTTTGTTTGTTTCCCGAATTTACCCTTTGAGCTTTGTCCCGGCTCTTTTCATTTGAGGAATCATGTAAAGATCATGGAGAGTTTGCTTTCATTTTGCGATTGGCAATCAGTCTCATACTTACCTCCATCCGCTTTTACCTTGAATATTTTGTTGTTTTTCTCCCCCGTCTCTGTTCGGTTTTTTGCCCTTCCCTTTTTCCAACCCAGTGGCCCACCTCACTCCCTTCTTACCCTCTTCAGTTTGGATTCATTCTTTTGTACGTGTTTTTTTTTTCTCTGATTTTGTCAAGGCATCTCATTCAGTAAACCTCAAGTGGCACTTAAAAATGGCATATAGCGATACCAGTGGAGTGTACTTTCCACAAAAAAATCCAGCAGAGCTACCTATGACACACACTTTGAGCGGATTTGACGCACTGGGGCTCAAATTCACTCCTTTCATTTTCAGAGGGCGCGTGATATTCACGGTTTAAAATATATTGTTAAATCAAAAGTGTGGCGCGCGCCTTCGGTTTACATAAACAAAAGTGACCAGCATGATACTCTGATACTGAGTGATAAATGCGAAGGACGAAGGCAGATACTTCAACGCATTAACCATCACAACAGCACGGTGCATAGCAGTTGTTTTGCTTGCTGGGGTTTCGCATGCAGGCCACATGCCGTAATTCGTTTTAAGATTGAAGAGGAGCTTCAGTAAACGAAACTTTTGCCTGTTTCATATGACGTTGTCGTCATGGCACGTTATGTCCACTTTCGTGCATTCCAAAGAACTTCTCACCATGGATGGCTCAAACAATATTTGAAAGAAAAAAGAGGCGGGGGGGGGGGGGGGGGGGGGGCGCAAAGATGCCGAGACGTCTATCGAGAGATGGAGAAAAAAAAAGTGGATGGAAAGAAAATAAAGACAGGAAAAGACAAGATACCTTGCTCAAGTTGTTCACAATTTTATGGGTTTTTTTTTTCGGTTTTTCAGTCATTATAAATAGTTGTTAAAAATGTATCTCTTGTAATCATGTATGCTTGTCTCCTTATTTGATAACATGTCAGTTTTACCGAAAACAGCGAAACACATTCAAGTCCATAGGCATTGCAGTAATAGAAGGAGATTCAACTTTATTCAAGAGGGAACACATTCAGCAATTACCAAGTTATGACAAGAAAATGACATCAAAAAAATTCTGTGGGGTTTATTTTAGTACCAGTATCCGAGCTCATAGTCTGATTGTATTCATTCATACATGGGACGGTTATCTGACAAATTGCTTATCTGAGTTTGATATCAAAAAAAGAGAATTGTCGTTGCCTGTGCTTCGCTGAATAAGACCATCAAATAAAACAACAGATCCAAAATACTAGAGCAGTAAAGACTACCACATATATATATATATATATATATATATATATATATATATATATATATAATGTCCTAACTTTAGTAGGTAGAATAAGAAGGAAATAGACGTAAAATCTTCACTTTCATACAGAACACTCCATTGACAAGTTGTATGATCTTCACCCTCTTAAGTTTTCCCACCCGGAGTGAAAAATGAAAATACCCCATACAAACTGAAAACAGCGAGTAGGTGGTCCGAACTGGACTGTGGGTTACCGTATTGTCAGAAAACAGAGAGTGAAGGAACCTTTTAAGCATCAGTGAGATGGGGAGCCCTGTCCAGGTAACTAAATTTCTGATGAAACTTCACACTGTTCGGATGAGAAACATGTTTAAAACATCACATGTTCTGTGCTTCTGTTCTCACGTGTTCTAGACCCCTTTTTCCACCCCACGGGATTTTGTCTCCTGGTTGTTCTGAATCTCATCAGATCTCTCAAGGCTTCATCACACTCTGCGTTTCCTTTTCATTAGGCTATTTGTCTGCAAGGATTTTTACACCCTAATTTTGTCATTTCATAAACTTCATTTTCTCCCTTTCCACCATTGCTCCAACGTCCCAACGTTTTGTCCGGTCTGCTAAGGGATTCAGATCCTTTCTGGTTTCACTCTCTCATTGTATCTGTTAGTCACATTGAGTCTTCTGTTATCCCTCTCTGTCCCTGTTATTTCTGACATTCATTTGAATTGTTTTCTCTTGATCTTGTCTGGATCTTCTCTGTCCTGTAAGTTTATCTTTCATTTGAAGGTTGTTTTTGTTGTTTGTTTGTTTTTTTTGTTGTTGTTGTTGTTGTTTACTTCATTGAGTCTTGTATGGTCCTTCACCGTCCTGTTGTTTTTACGTCTAGTTTCGGTTTGTTTGTTGTTGCTGTTTTTTTTTGGGTTTTTTTCACATTGAGTCTTTTTTTTTTTTTTCTTCACATTGAGTCTCGTGTGATCCGTTTCTGCCTCGTTTCCATGAAGTTTCGGTTTCCCCCCACTCGATCTTGTACGGTTGGTATGCGGCTTATCATTTCCGTCTTGTTTCATCGCTTAAGTCTTGTATGATCCGTCTCTGTTCCGCTGTTTCCATCTCGTTTTGACCCTCCCATCATCTCTGTTTTTCCCTCTGAGTTTTGTCTGGTCGGTGCTCACGGTGTCTTGACTCGTTCGTTACTCACAGACCTCGTTCTTCCTCGTGTTTTGACCTTGAATTTTGTCCGGCTTGTGATTGACCTCTTCCTCTTGGATTGTCTGTCTTTTTTTGGTGGGTTGTCCTGTGATGTACCGCGCCCTTGTGTCACCCAGGCCCTGTGTGATGGTGTTTACACTGTTGCTCTGTGGGTTTCCCACACACACGCTCTTTCTGTCTCTATCTCTCCCTCACACGTGCCTGGGGACGTACGGCGCTAGTCGGTGGCTGGATTGCAGTGGGTTCACGGTCTAGGATTGCGGCTACTTTGTGTGACGCAGGCCGCTACCCTGAAGCAGAAGCTCGAGTCGAGCTCGATCCACAGATTCAGCCACAGTCACGGCCACGGGCATATTGACCCCGAGAAGGGGGACTGTCAGGGCCGAACTCTGGAGACCTTCCTTACCTATCCTATGCACCAGGTGGGTAGACCGTCGTTTCAAAATCACCTTCGTTCCTTCTTATCCACTTCTTTTTTTGTGTGTCGCCACTTTGTCTTTTTATCTTCTTGTCCAACAGTTTTTGTTTGACTTTTTTTTTTTTATTTCCCGTGTTTCTGGCCCCTCTGTATGAGTAGTGAGTCTCCATTGTCATGCTGTCTGTGCTCTTTTTTAGTGCATCCTCTCGCTTAGTCTTTTGCTTTTGTTTCCTTTCGGTTGATTTCTTCTCTTATACACGCACCACTGCACTACATCTCTTTTTTAAGTCTCTTCACGCACCCTAGAGCCCCTTAGTTTGCTTAGCCCCCGTTATAGAATTTCCTCAGTGTCCCCTGAAGAGTAGTTCCAGGTTTTTGAACACACCCTGAAGTTCTTTTCATTGAATTCGGTGTCCGCAATGAGTTATGGCAGTAGACGTTTTAAACCGAGATTAGTGGTTCCATTTGCATGCATACAGGCATCTGCACACCTTCAGACACGCGTATGTGCACACACACATACACACACACACACACACACACACACACACACACACACACACACACACACACACACAAACACACATGTGCGTTTGAGATTGGCGACGAAAGTGCTCCATTTTTGTTATGCCTGTAATTAAGAACAAATGATTAATGACTCAAGATGATTGGATTTGAAGGATTTCTATTCAACCCAAGGTTCCTTCCAAAGTGGTAACGGCGTTAGTCTTACTTTTTCTGTAGTTTTCATTGGTTCCTGAAAACCATACCGGGAATCCTAAGACATTGCAAGCTTTTGGTTTGTTTTGGAGAACACGCCCAAAATGCATTTGGTGATAACTGATGTTAACAAGATCATTTTGCTGTTTTCGGGAAATCCGTACTTCAAGAGTGCATTTTTCAGGAAAAAAATAATTCAGTGCTGTTTTTTTTTTGTGTGTTTGTTTTTTTTGTTTTTTTTTGGGGGGGAGAAGCTGTTTAATTAGGGTGCGCTTTTTGTTTAGAGAAAAAAAAACCTGCAGTTTTCGCAGAAAGGTGTATTACCAAGGTGCAGTTTTCAGGGAAAGCTCTATCACCAAGGTGCAGTTCTTAGGGAAAGCTGTTTGATCAGAATACGATTTTCAGGGAAACTTGTATTGCCAAAGTGTAGTTTTCAGGGAAACCTGTATTATCAAGGTGCACGTATTATGGACGCTGTGTTACCGTGGAGCAGTTTCACGGATGGCTGTTTTCCGAGGTGCAGTTTCCAGGGCTGTGTCACTTCGGTGTGGTTTACGAGGAACGAAGTGCAGTTTCCAAGGAAAGCTGTGTTATTACTAAGACGCAGTTTTCGGGACAAGTTGTATTACCAAGTGACAGTTTCCAGGTAAAGTTCTGTTGCCACGGTACAGTTGTCAGGGAAAGCAATATTACCACGGTACACTTGTCAGGGAAAGCAATATTACCACGGTACAGTTTTCAGGGAAAGTTGTATTACCAAGACGCAGTTTACGAGAAAAGTTCTGCGGGTGCCGAGATGCAAGGTAAACGTTTTTAGGAGAAATCTATAGATTATTATCAAGGAGCAGTGTTGCGGGAGTTGTTACCAAGACATTTTATAACGGGAGGGAAGAGCGGGGGATGTTGGGTTCTTAAGAACCCAAGTTACCAGGCTTCACATTTTAAGGCTGAACAAAGTAAAAAAATAAAAAAAATGTCGACTAGGTACAGATTTAGGGAAGCTGTACGTTGGCATGGATCAGCTGAAGAAAAATTTTGTTGCTAACGCTGTGTTTCGGAAATAGTTCTGTTGCCAGCTCAGTTTGGGTAGACCAGTTATGCTGTCGTGGTCAGTTTTGAGAGTAGACGTCTTTTCCCTGGACGCGACTGAGGCTGTGATCATTAGAAAATGATGGTGTAATCGTCATTTATAAACCCCACAGTGGGTTGGGGTTTGTTTGTTTGATTTTTTATCCTCCCTTTTTAACCGGTGTTTGGCATGAATGGTAGTACCCCATCCCCCCCTCCCTCCCTTCCCTTCCTCTTTTCCTCTCCCTTACCTTTATGCATTTTTTTTTTTACATCGAGGAGGACGGAGAAGTTAGCAGTCTACGGCTGCTGGAGTTACATTCGTTTTCAGTGTGGTTTGGTTTGGGTAGCTCGAGTGCCGCGTGCGTACATGATTTCGTGTGTTTTTGTTTTCAGTTCGGTATGGAATTATGCCGCTGAACATTCTCTATGTTGACGTTGTTCAACAAAAGTTTTTGCATGGGTGCTGCATGAGTGCAATGCCGTGTGCTTCTTTTGTTGTTGTTGTTGTTGCTGCTGCTGTTGTTGTTATTACAGTTACTAATAATTAGCAATAATAATTAGTCATTTGTCTCAGTTGTGCGTTCTGATATTATCTTGTCAAACTGATCTTTCTGCATTTTTTTTTTTTAGATTGACCTGATTTGTAGTTTTAAACAGAGTTCGGTGTATTCCATTCGGTGTTCATACTTATATCTTGATCGTCAGATTTTCTTTTTTTTTTTTCCCGTAGGGAGGTGATTTGTACTATTTTGATGGTTATGCATTCTTTTCGGCGCATTTTTTTTAACAAATTTTGTTTCTGTTGCAGACCTTCTCTTCGATCTTTTTTTTAATCATACAGTGAAATGAAAGCATCGTACAGCTCTCTCTCTCTCTCTCTCTCTCTCTCTCTCTCTCTCTCTCTCTCTCTCTCTCTCTCTCTTTTTGCTCGCGCGCGTGCACCCACGGACGTACTCGCCTGTTATGTAATCATCCGATGTATTTCATAATTGATTTTAAGTATGACTTTTTTTTGTCTCACTTTGTGTGTACATGGAGGGAGCCTTCTTGCTGGTTTACTCTTCCTTTGAATTTCACTACTGGGGGAAAAAAATGACTGTTCTCTCCCACTACCAGAAAAATGTAATCCCTCTCTGTCTCTCTCTCTCTCACTTTCACTTTCTCTCTCTCTCTCTCTCTCACTCGCACGCACGCACGCACGCACGCACACACACACACACACACACACACACACACACACACACACACACACACACACACACACACACACACTACATTTGACCGCTTCCAAAAGCATCTTGTTTCGATTCGCTAACGCTAAGGGAAATAAATCCTAACTGGTGGAGGATTTAAATCAGTTCGTCCCCTTGTGCCAGAGCTCGCAGTCTCTCGCGCGCAGAGAAACGTTTCAACTTCCTTGTTGGTGGTGGTCGGCTATGTTTGGTAGCAAGAAATTAGTTGCGAACAAAACGCATCCTCACTGAAGTATTGACCATCCATAACGATTTGTTAAAAAAAAAGGAAGTTTCAGGATGAAATAAGGTCACATAGTGTTCGGGTGGGGGAGGGGTTGGGGGTCGAGGGCGGAGTGAGATGTTGTGTTTGTCGCATGTGCGTGTTTGTGTATATGTGCGGCGCGCGCGCAGTTTTTGCTCCCTAATTCTAAAAATGCTTGTTCGCAAACAGGCGCAATGGTTAACGTCGAGGATTGCGGACTAAACGGTCGTAGGTTCGATTCTCACAAAGCCCTTTATTCCTTGGATTTTTGTTCAGGCCCCGAACAGACTCTGACTAGACTGGAGTGTGCCATGGGCACAGCTGGGAGACTGGAACCACAAATTTGAGGTTGATCCAATGAATAGATACCTCTCTGAGAGTGTTGCTTTTTTTTTTTTTCCTTACCAGCACCGCAGCTGTGTTTCTCTTTACCCTAGCTGACGCCAGGATAGATGATGAAAGTAAGCGTTGAATACAGCTCTGTCGTGTAGGCTCTGGCCCGAATGAATCTCTGTAGCATCATTTTATGACAGTCAGCATGAGGAAGCCACAAATGTTGTGGCCGCTTAAGCTCTGCTTTTGTGGTGACCCTTGGTTTCGAGTTCTTCACCCTGTCGAAACTCATTGGGACTGTTGTTAGGCTTGGTTGTGCCTTCAGGAGTGGAACGCTCTCGCATGGTGGCTCTGCAGCATTACAGTTATTGTCATCCGTTGGGGAGAAGTGAGTGGTATCCTGCGGATGTTGCATCAGGACAGGCACAACCGAAAATCAGCAGAATTGCTCGGCAGCAATGCATTGTCTCCTCTTGTGAGTAGCTTCATGACGAAATGATATTGACTGCTCCGTGTGGATTGCCGGTGCCGGATCTTCAGCAGGATAGCCAGGGAACGGCTTTGAATGGGGAGCCGAAATGAGCGATGTTGAAGTTGCTCCACTGAAGCTGATACACATGATGAACAGCGAAAAGCCAAAAAAAAAAAAAAAAAAAAGAAAGTGGAACCCTGCATGTTTGTTACGATAACAAAATTGTTGTTCGTAAATAAACTACCACAAGTAAGACTAAAAAAAAAAAAAAAGAAACCTGCATGTTCGTTTTCATAACAAAATAGTTGTTTGTGCATAAACTACCATAAGAAATCACTGTAAGCGGAATGAAACCACTCGTTATGAGACGGGAGCTTTCTGACTTTCGTAGTGAACGTACAAACAAACAATGGTGAGTGATGACGTACAAACGGTGTGGTGATGCGATGGCGGAGACGATGTTGATGGTAAATTGAAAACAATCATTCTGTGGAGCGACCGCAGACGACCAGTTCGTCATTGACTTGGTTTGACTGGACCTTTCGCTGCTAATAACAAAACTAGGACCTTACTGATTGTCCGGGATGGTACCTACTCCCGTTTCAGAATGGATTCTTCGATTTTCCTGCCCATCCCTCCTCTTCCCCAGACCTCCCTCACCCTGCACGGTCCTTCACTTTTTCACTCTTCCCCATCCCTTCCCCCATCCCCCCCCCCCCCCCCCCATCCGCTCCCTGCCTCCATGTTTCTGTCCCTCCCTGAATTTTCTCCAGGTTGTTACCGGTCAGCACCTCACCATTGCCAACTCACCACTTTGCTGACTCTTCACCATCACAGTTGCTGTCCATCACACTTGACTGAAAGCATGTCGTTTTGTTTTTCACCTGCACGTCTGCCTCTGACACCATCACACTTCATCGATTGATTGATTGATTGGTTGATTGATTCATTTGATTCTTGTGTTCTCATTTTTATGTCAGCGTTGTTTGACTACAATTCTTCTTTTTTCAGTTCAGCAAAAATTTACATTCAGACATAATTATTATGCACTGTTCTCTCTCTCTCCTCTGTCTGTGTGTTTGTCTGTCTGTCTCTCTCTATCTTTGAATCTGTCTCTGTCTCTGTCTCTCTCTCTCTGTCTCTCTCTCTCTCACATACATACACGCACGCACGCACACACACGCACGCACACACACACACACACACACACACACACACACACACACACACACACACACACACACACACACATACACACACACACACACACACACACACACACACACACTCACTCACGCACACTGACACACATACGCACGTACACGCACACACTGATATGCGTATTAGAGGGCCCACTAACCAACACAAAATGGGCAAAGGGAGGGGGGGGAGGTGGAGGGAGGCGGACAGTAAAAGTCTTCAAGGAAAATTACATCTGCAATCTTTTGAAGACTTGATTCGAATTTTGTTCCCGCCGAATATTTTTTATCACTGTGTTACTGTTTATTCTATCAACAAATTGTTGTGTGTGTGTGTGTGCGTGCGAGCGTGCGTGCGCGCGCGCGTATGTATGTGTGTCTGTGAGTGTGTTCTATCGTTACAGTCATTTGCCCCCTTCCCTCAACCATTGCTACCCCTCCCCTCTTCCCTCCCCCTGTCTCTCTCTTTCTCTCGCTCGCTAGTTGTGTGTGCGCGCGTGTACTTTGTGTGTGTGTGTGTGTGTGTGTGTGTGTGTGTGTGTGTGTGTGTGTGCATCTTGGCGGAATTATCTGTTGACTGTTTCCTTTGTTTTTGACATTATGATCAACCCTTTGTCTTCCTCTAACTGCAGCAAGGATAGATACAGGTTTGGACTTGTGTCTTGATGATCATTATTACACTGCTATATGACTGTTCCAGGCTTGGGGATCGACATCGTGAGACTGACAGTTTTTTGTCTTCGCTACATGCTGTCACTGTGTCATTGGAAA
Source organism: Conus canariensis (assembly GCA_033310375.1). Taxonomy (NCBI): domain Eukaryota; kingdom Metazoa; phylum Mollusca; class Gastropoda; order Neogastropoda; family Conidae; genus Conus; species Conus canariensis. Next base: position 12,335,066 of record CM065729.1, read on the forward strand.
AGAATCACTTGGAACATAATGGCATTAGCGCTGAATGAGTTTTCTGCTCCCTGCTAGAAGAACAACGGTGTAAGCTGCAAAGCGAATGCCCCCACCCCCTCCCACACACTTTCAGTGAGGGTGATATCAAACAAAAATAAAAATGTAAGATAAAAACAGTACATCATATTACGTTTATCATGACAATCACCTCCACATTATTTTTTACAAATTCAGTTTTTATTCAGCGTCATACCGGCCTCTGAATTCTTGGTTCACGTCGAAGATAGGTCAGTATTTAAATTGCTTGGTTAGTTAGTTTGTGGTGCTTATCAGTTGACCGGTTTGTTTTCCTTTGATCGGTTCGATTGGCTTCAAGGCTGGCTGGTTGATTGAAGGTCAGTTGGCGAGCCGATGGCTGGGCTTGAAGGCTGGAAGATGCTTTCTCGCCGTGTGTGTAGGTCCCCCCACTCCCCCCATCCCTTTCCCCCAGAGCTTCTGCCCGCTAGCCAAACAGCATTACTTGGAATCAGTCTTTGATGGTTGGGTCTTGGTGGGTTTGGGGAACATATCCTCCTGAATCCCATCAGACGCGTCTGTTTATAGGCTGGCTGTCATACGGCATTGTCAGACGTTTCAAAACCAAGTTAAAAGTTTTTCAGCTTTTTTTTTTCAATAACATGCCTTCATATGCTTCAAGCCATCCGTTTTTCATACCAATTTCCAGGTCTGGAAATGAGAATTTGTTTATGTATTTATTTCATTATTTATCTCTTTTTCTTCTTGTCCAAAAGGAGTTTATGCGCGTGCGCTTTATGTTTTTATTTCATTATTTATCTCCTTTCTTCTGGATCAAGAGTTTATGCACGAGCGTGCGCACGCATGTGTATGTGTGTGCGGGAGTGCGCGCACATGTATGTTCGTGTGTGTGTAACGTAATTTATAGAGCTTTTTCTATTGCGCAGTCTGCTGTTTCCCTTAATTTCTTTTCAAATAAAATGCATAAATGAAAGGTAGTCGGGTCAGGGGTGGTCCGGGACTTTCTCCTGTGTTTACTATGGCAGGTAGGCTCAGGAATTTCGTGTGCTCGGTTTTCTGTCTTGGGGCCAGACGGCTGTATTTTGAGTCCAATTTTAAGGGAATCGGCTGTGGCCAGAAGGGACGGGGGTGTGCATTTATTGAGGGCATGTGTGTGTGTGGGAGGGGCGTTAATGTTGGGAGCGAGAGAGAGATGGGGGATGGGTCTTGTTCTTTTATTCTGATGTTCGCTTTTTTTTTTTTTTTTTTTAGATAAGTATATATAAGAACAAAGAAAACGAAGTTTTAGAGGCTGCGAATGTTCGCTGATCTGTTCATCGTGTTGATGTTGCAGGTACCTATCAGGCTGCCTATCTAACACATGACCTTCATGTTGCAGCAGGCCGTAACGCCAGGACCCAGCGGTGTGCATCCTTATCGTTAGACCTGTCACACATGTGCCCACCGGATGTTAGAGCTACGGTTTTCTTGCAGATCGTCAGCTAAAGGCGCTGACACACGAGCTGAGGACTGTCTGAACCACAAAAAGTGAAACATAATGGCAGCCGCGCAGTGCAGCTGACAGCAGATAATAGGTGTTTGTACTCTGCACACCGTTGAAAGCAAAGTTTGGAAGAACACCTTTGAAGGATGCCATCCATCATCACAACAAGGAATTAAGTGTCGAGTCGGCAAGTTACTATATAGCGTGGATGTAAACTTCGCAAGTCTGGCTCTGTAATGACATTCCATCTTGACTGCAGTATTCTCCACAACAAAGTTACAGACATCAAATGTGTTGATAGGTGATATGGTCATGTTAAGAAAGTAGGGCTCAAAAGTTAGTGAATACACACACAGAACATCCTTAGCTGTCGGTACGAGTTGTGTTTTAAGGTTGAAGAAGTCGAAAAAAAAGACATGACACTAGCCTCTTCAAAGAACGTAGAAATGGCCATCACACAACATTGATCAGATTTATACAGGTAATGGCTTTTCTGAGCATGCTGTGGAAAATCATCTCTGTGATTTTCCTGTACCTTCAATCGTAATGGATCACATGTGAAGATAGATGTGTATCTCGTGGTCTTTGAGAATATTGTCAATTATAGGAGATGTATTGTCGTGACAGTGTTTTAACAATGTTTGCAGGCCAAGTGAGGCGAGAATGATCTTTGTTTTCCATCCTGCCATTCGTCCGAATGTCTGCAAAGGATAACTCAAAACTAGTTGGGAGGGAGGCGGGGAGTGGGAGTTGGGTGGTCTTCTTTACGTTGACAGCTTGAGTGTTCCCTATGGGTGAGATTTTCACCGTATGTCTTCATTTTGAACCCTACTTACACGGTAGCCACATTCCATCTTTGAGGCTGATGTCTGAACATACCTGTATGCCTGCTTTGATTTGGTTTGGGGGGTAGAGGGAAGGGTGTGTTAGGCAGGGCGGTGTCATCCATCCCTCTGACACAAGACGGCCTGTCTCCAAGGAAGAATGGAATAGGATTAAGTTCATGCAAGTGGCGTTTTAGTAGGTTGATTGGGGTTTTTTCCCTTTGCATTTTAATGCATGCTTTGACACGGGGAACTGGCATCAAAGTCTCTCCCGATGTACTTGGAGGGTGACTGAAGTCTGCACTGATGACGATTCCGAAGGAAAAATATCTTCTTTTGATCTGCCTGTCTCAACCGAGCATTGAATCCAGAACCCTTTGATCGAGAAAACAATTTTGCTTTGTCCATCAGAGCAAATAGGCTCTTTAAGAAGTCCTTTGAATCTGAGGTCTCTGCTAGCAACATCGTGGGAATGCTAAAAAGGAGAATCCCTTTGACAAGGCAAGATACAGGGGTGTCACCATCATTGGTATAGGGCGTGGATTTGGCGTAAAGGATACATACCCCGTGTGAGACGCTGGTTTTCAAGTGTGTGTATACACTCCAGGAGAGCCTGACAAGGGAGATCTATCTATTCAGGTAATCTGATAATCAAAGTATTTTCAATTCTATCATTCGGGATAAAGTTTGTACACGCCAGCCAAAAGCTCCTGGTCTGTGCGGAGGCCTTGATCGGTCACATAAACTTTCTTAGTGACGATATCAAATGACGGGAGCTGCTGGCGGGAATTTTGTCTAGAGTTCTGGATTGGGGACAACGACATTAACGATGGAACATCAATGTGTCTGGCATTACTTCTTCATAAGAATCGCAAGGAAGGCAAAAAAAGTGTTTTTTTTTAACGCCGTGTCATAACCTTGCAAAATTCACATCACTAAGGCCTCAGCAGCGACTGACAGTTTCTAATTAAGTACGAACTTCATCCAGTGTTATCCGAGTCTCAAATCACCTTGATAATCTCACACTTGTTTTTGTCGCCATTGGCAGAGTGCGTTCCAGACCAGAGATGGGTGTGCTTACTAGGTAGAGAATGTCAGTGAATAATGTTCTGAAATGAAACATAGTTTATTTTGATGTCCTTCACATGTTGTTAGTAAAATTTTGGAATGTAGCTAATTGTATGTGGATGGGATTCATCTGTTGGGAAAAATATTCTGAGAAAAACGTTTTGTACATGGAATAAGGTTCATCCGTTGCAAGTAATATAGGCGAATTTAGCAAACTGCCTTTGGAGGAAGGAGTTGTAAATTTCTCAATCGTTCAAAAAAAAGACTCGCACACAACAACAATGATGAGAACTCAGTCTGGTTCGGCTTAGGTTTACATGTCCTGCGGTGTGTGGAAACCCGTAGCTCCGACGTCCGGCTTGTGACAGGCCTACGAAATTCGCATGGCTGCAAGCCTCCTACATCGTCATTGCCTGCCCAAGGAGGACGGTGACCATTGCAGCTAGCGCTTGGCGTGTTGCTGTTGCAGATTCCGCGCTACATCATTACCTTGCACGAGCTGCTGGCCCACACCCCCCATGACCACGTGGAGAGGCAGAGTCTGGAGTATGCCAAGAGCAAGCTGGAAGAGCTCTCACGGGTCAGTATAGGCCTACTTGATGTTTCGCAGAACTAGAGTATTTAGTGTGTTTTGCCTGTTGTTTCATCATTACCTTCTCTCTCTCTCTCTCTCTCTCTCTCTCTCTCTCTTCTCTCTCTCTCTCTCTCTCTCTCTCTCTCTCTCACACACACACACACACACACACACACACCACACACACACACACACACACACACACAAATTTTGACTCGTGTACTTCAGAGAGCGTATATTCCCGAACAGAGTATCGATGTGGACCGCCACAGAGTCATGTTGCAGATCGTTCTGTGCTCAACGTTTGACGACAACACAGCATTATGTGACTGTTAGCGCATCACTGTCATCGCTATGATGTCTCTTACATTCGTTCAGTGAAGCCCAAGCCAACCCCAGTACCTGTCCTTTATTCAGTTAGGTATCATGATGTCCTAAGAAATGAACGATTATCATGGCATGTGCCTTTGACCCTGGACATGGGTAGAAAAGTAGCCGAATTGGGGCATCTGTAGAGCGCCGTTTTGGTATTGAAACGCCGTTATGGTATTGGCATACGAAAACGGCGTTTCAATACCAAAACGGCGTCTTAGGTCCGCGCCGTTTTCGTATTGAACACCAAAACGGCGGGACGTAAGACGCCGTTTCAGTATTGGGCGCTGTTTTCGTATTGACATACGAAAACGGCGCCCAATACGAAAACGGCGCTTCTCGTACCCGCCGTTTTGGTATCCTGACCATTGCTTGACCACTGGTCAGTTTGACCATTGCTTGACCACTGGTCTGACCATTGCTGGTCAGTTTGACCATTGCTTGACCACTGGTCTGTGGCATACCGGGCCTGTGGCATACCGGGCCTGTGGCATACATATAGGGCCTGTGGCATATATGGCCCTACCCCAGTAATCACCTTCCCTCATTTGTCGATACGAAAACTTGATCAGCAGTGCTCTTTTAACATCAATCATGCGAGAAAAGCAGATAGTTAGATTTGAACCTGATGCACGAAAACAGGTCCTTTAAGGCCGGTCAGGATACCAAAACGGCGGGTACGAGAAGCGCCGTTTTCGTATTGGGCACCAATACGAAAACGGCGCCCAGTACTAAAACGGCGTCTTGCGTCCCGCCGTTTTGGTGTTCAATACGAAAACGGCGGGACCTAAGATGCCGTTTTGGTATTGAAACGCCGTTTTCGTATGCCAATACCAAAACGGCGTTTCAATACCAAAACGGCGCTCTACAGCATCTTTCATGGGAGATCTAACAGCTCGGTCACGAAGTCACCAGTCTCTCAAGCTACGAGGGGAGGGGGGGGAGGGGATGCAGGAGCATCGTGTCTGTATAACTTGCTTGATTCGACGCCAAACCTCGGCCAGAAGGTTAAGTTCAATCTCCGATGTCCAAGGTAGAAAAAATGGATATTTTCCTTGCCGCTCTAAATTTGTTACCCCCACCAGTAGTATCATCAGTGTGACAATAGATTCCACGACCCATTCTCTTGCTGTATCCTCCCTTTCGCACACACCACCTGTGCCAGGTGTCCATGAATTCTGAAAACAATCTTAACGGTACTGTTCAAATCCTTCAGTTCTTGCTGACACTGCCAGTCTTATTGTTGTTCTGCATATAGGGGCTGCTGTGGCTGTCATGTATACTGTAAACTTAGCCTTCAGGAGTGCCTTTAAGAGTGTGAACAGCAAGTTTTGTCTTTCTCCTCGAAGTAGCTTATGTTGTTTGTGAATCACCAGAGGAGACTCCAGTAGCCTGAGTTTCCTGTTTTTGAGTCTGACCATACCAACCTTTGGAAGAAAAGCGTGCGAAGGAAACGTTCGATGGCTGTAACACACACACACACACACACACACACACACACACACACACACACACACACACACACACACACACGCGCGCGCGCGCGCGTGCAAGCGCATGCACTCACACACGCAACATGCACACGCACACACACTCACACACGCGCTCGCGCACACACACACCCGCACATACTCACATACACACACACACACACACACAACACACGCGCACACACACACACGCACGCACGCACGCACACACACACACACACACACACACACACACACACCACACACACACACAGAACAGCGAAAAGTGATATTGTCATCACAGTAAATCCAAAGATACACAACTGCATAATACAATCAGTTGACATGATTTGGTATAGTAATGTTGAGGACAACATGAAGAATAAACATATGTAGAAACGATCCAGTGGTAAAATGTACGATCCCTTGACGTATGTAAGTAAGTAAGCTGACAAACAAAGGCAGTGGAGCATTTCAATAACGGCTTCCAAAGAGCCTTACAAATGGGAGTTTTAAAAGGGAGGAGAAGTTTTGTTGGGAGGCACACTAAGTTCCCACACAAAGGAAAAGAAAATTGTCGAAGAAAGCAGCCCTTTAAAGAGAACGAGTCTCTTGCAGGTTGAAGGGTGGGGGGGGGGGTTTCCCCCTTAATTTAGAGCCTCCATTGTAGCACTCTCTCATCGCTACAGCATTTTTTTCCCTTCCTTTTGCTGTTTCATCTTCTGTGCCTTCTCAGAGGCAGTATTCCCACGCCGCTCATTCCGGCCACCCCACACATGGCCTTTTCCAGCTTTGTCCTACCGCGCGGGTGAAGAAGGGACACATTATAACGGCTGATCAGTGAACGGTGTACAGATTTCTGTTTTCTGCCAACCTTTACCCTAACCCTAACCTTAACCCTAGCGCAACCAAATCTAAACTAGATTATAACCCAAACCCTGATCCTAAACTAAAAACCTCCGTGCTGAATGTTCCATTTTTTCTGCTACACACAGCACAGGCAGCTCACGGGGAGCAGTTGATATCAGGCGTCATTAGGCAACCCACCAGAGGGAACTCTGCACTACGCCGAGTCGATCCGGTGGTGTTTCATGCTGTCTTTTCTGATCCAGTTTGGACACCACATACTATCCACTCCCACCTTCTTCTTAAGACAATAATTACTTTGTCGCAGAGCAAGCCCCCCCCCCCCCCCCCTCTCCTCTGTGAGAGAATCGCCACGCATCAGCCCCCCTCCCCTTCCTCTGTGAAAGAATCGCCATGCATCAGCCCCCACCCCCCACCCCCCACCCCCCATCCCCCTCGCCCCATTGTGAAAGAATCGCCACACGTCAACGACAATACCAGTGAATTTGCCGAAACTGACGACGTTGATATGAACTCATTACGGGCACGGAAGTGCAGGCGTATTCGAAATTTAGTTCACTGCGACAACATGACATGAAGGAACACAGAATCTGAGTCTTGGACTTCGTTGAAAATTTCTTTATCACGATCACATAATCCATCAGGTAATAGGTAGGTTTATACATGCATGTCCCTCTGGTGCTTTCAGTATTTGAACAATATACGCATTTTCCACTATGCACATTTTCCACTATACACATTTTCCACTATACACACAAGTGCGCCACATGGTTACGCAAGACTTGATTTTTTTTTGTTTTTTTTAGTCATCGACAACAGATGAAGAGGGTGAGGATAGGATGGTGTGGCTTAAGACTACAAGACCAGATGGTTCTAAAGGTTTTATTTTTCATAATATATGTCCCGGTTTTAACCATGCCCAAGAGGTGCTGACACTGCAGTAGTGGTCAAGGGATTTGAACACCTGTCAGAGGTGCATTAAGAGGATGAAACTAAACTGCATGGTTCGAGTTTTTCCATGCCCACTCACTCTGTTCAGGAACTCCTCCCTCTCTTTCTCTTCTTTCTTTCCTTTCTCTATTCCCCTTCACTATCTTTCCCACATCTTTGTTCTCTCTCTCTCCCCCTTTCTCTCTCTCTCTCCCCTCCCCCTCCCCCCTCTCTCTCTCTTCCCCCCTTGCCTCTCCCTTTTATCCCATCCCAAACCCCTTGCACCATTGTTTCTGTTGTTCCCGCTGTCTGTTGTCTTTTGGGCCTGCCTGCCTTCTCTCTCTCTCTCTCTCCCTCTCTCTCTCCTCCCCTCCCCCTTCTCTTCTCTCTCATCTGACTTTTAAACCCATCAGTCTGAGAGACGGGTATGTCAACCATTGTTTGTTGCCGGGGGTTTTGTGTTGTGAGTTCCTTGCCCAGGGGCTTTTTTTTCGTCTCAACCTTTTTGGGGTTTTTGGTCCCTTTTCTTTTCCCCCCTTTCCCCCTCCCTCGCCGTCTTTTTTCCTTCCCCTTTTTTTCTGTGTCCTTCTCCTTCTTTTTGTTTTTTTCTCTCCTCTTCTCTCTCTCTCTCTTCTCCTCTCTCTCCCCTCTCTCTCCGCTTTTTCCCCCCCCCTTCCCCCCCTTTTTTCCCCCTTTGGGGTTTTTTTTTTTTTTTGGGAGTTTTTTGGGGGGGGGCCCCTTTTTTTTTTTGGGGTTTTTTTTTTCCCCCCCCCCCCCCCCCTTTTTTTTTCCCCCCTTTTTTTTTTTTTCCCCCCCCCCCCCCCCCTTTTTTTCCCCCCCCCGGGGGGTTTTTTGGGGGGGGGGGGTTTTTTTTTTTTTTTTTTTTTTTTTTTGGGGTTTTTTTGGGGGGGTTTTTTTTTTTTGTTTTCCCCCCCCCCCCCTTCCCCCCCCCCCCCCCCCCCCCCAGCACAAAACCACGGTGCCACGCGCACGCAACCCGATGTGGGGCCCTTTTTTTTTAAGGGTTTTAACAGACTTAAACTCTTCCATCTCTCACGCCTTCCAGTTGTGTCTTTTTGTGTCCCTTTTGCCGTTTCGTCTGTCTGTCTGTTGTCTGTCTGTCTCTTTCTCTCTCCCTCCTCTTCTCTCTCTGGGCTTACACACGATCCACTAACCGGCATTTACACAGCACGGCACACGCAACACACACCACAACACAACCCCACACACAAAACACCCCACAGATCACAAAAAACACCCCCACCACATAACAACACCCAAAATTTTCATCAAAGCACGTAAACAAAACCCAAAGCAGGGCGCCCCCCCCGTCTCGAAAACACACTTGCTTTCACACATCACAACAGCTAAGCTTTTTTTTTTTTTGTTTATGAACAATCCGTATTTTTTTGTTTACAAGCCGCAATGGATTTTGCTGTGGTGCCTCAGACGGGCCCGCAGTCTTTTTACTTTTTTATTTTTAAAAATTTTTGACGCCTTTAAGGATTTTCCCCCCCCACAAAATGCCCCAGTGTGGGGTTTTGGGGTGTGTGTGTGTGTGTTTTTGTTTTGGGGTGGTTGTTTTTGGGGGGGTGTGTGGGGTTGGTGTGTGGGGGTGTGTGTTTTGTGTGTTTGGGGTTTTACGCTAGTCTCTCCATTGCAAAAGTTTTAAGGGGTCATAGTAGCTTCATAACCACCCCAAACCCCCAAGTCGCCCATGTCCACACGCTAAAAACGCACACAATTCGCCCACGGAACTTTTCTTATTTCTCTCTTTCCCCTCTCTTTTCTCTCTTTTTTCGCTCTCCTCTCTCTCTCTCTTCTCTCTCCCTTTCCCCCATTTAGATTATTGATTATCCTAAGGGTATCAAAAAAGCAAAAGTCTATACTTTTTTAAACTATAAAATCGGAAAAGCTTTGCTTAATCGGATAGATGTTGAAGTATTTATGGGGTTTCTGATTTCGCTGTGGGGTTATTTTTTA
>CM065729.1:12344753-12347253 GCA_033310375.1 Conus canariensis
TCTATTGTATGTGGATGGATTCATCTGTTGGGAAAAATATTCTGAGAAAAAAACGTTTTGTACATGGAAAAAGGTTCATCCGTTGCAAGTAATATAGCGAATTTAGCAAACTGCCTTTGGGGGAAGGAGTTGTAAATTTCTCATCGTTTCAAAAAAAAGACTCGCACACAACAACAATGATGAGAACTCAGTCTGGTTCGGCTTAGGTTTACATGTCCTGCGGTGTGTGGAAACCCGTAGCTCCGACGTCCGGCTTGTGACAGGCCTACGAAATTCGCATGGCTGCAAGCCTCCTACATCGTCATTGCCTGCCCAAGGAGGACGGTGACCATTGCAGCTAGCGCTTGGCGTGTTGCTGTTGCAGATTCCGCGCTACAATCATTACCTTGCACGAGCTGCTGGCCCACACCCCCCATGACCACGTGGAGAGGCAGAGTCTGGAGTATGCCAAGAGCAAGCTGGAAGAGCTCTCACGGGTCAGTATAGGCCTACTTGATGTTTCGCAGAACTAGAGTATTTAGTGTGTTTTGCCTTTTGTTTCATCATTACCTTCTCTCTCTCTCTCTCTCTCTCTCTTCTCTCTCGCCTCTCTCTCTCTCTCTCTCTCATCACACACACACACACACACACACACACACACACACACCACAAAAACACACACACCAATTTTGACTCGTGTACTTCAGAGAGCGTATATTCCCGAACAGAGTATCGATGTGGACCGCCACAGAGTCATGTTGCAGATCGTTCTGTGTGCTCAACGTTTGACGACAACACAGCATTATGTGACTGTTAGCGCATCACTGTCATCGCTATGATGTCTCTTACATTCGTTCAGTGAAGCCCAAGCCAACCCCAGTACCTGTCCTTTATTCAGTTAGGTATCATGATGTCCTAAGAAATGAACGATTATCATGGCATGTGCCTTTGACCCTGGACATGGGTAGAAAAGTAGCCGAATTGGGGCATCTGTAGAGCGCCGTTTTGGTATTGAAACGCCGTTATGGTATTGGCATACGAAAACGGCGTTTCAATACCAAAACGGCGTCTTAGGTCCCGCCGTTTTCGTATTGAACACCAAAACGGCGGGACGTAAGACGCCGTTTCAGTATTGGGCGCTGTTTTCGTATTGACATACGAAAACGGCGCCCAATACGAAAACGGCGCTTCTCGTACCCGCCGTTTTGGTATCCTGACCATTGCTTGACCACTGGTCAGTTTGACCATTGCTTGACCACTGGTCTGACCATTGCTGGTCAGTTTGACCATTGCTTGACCACTGGTCTGTGGCATACCGGGCCTGTGGCATACCGGGCCTGTGGCATACATATAGGGCCTGTGGCATATATGGCCCTACCCCAGTAATCACCTTCCCTCATTTGTCGATACGAAAACTTGATCAGCAGTGCTCTTTTAACATCAATCATGCGAGAAAAGCAGATAGTTAGATTTGAACCTGATGCACGAAAACAGGTCCTTTAAGGCCGGTCAGGATACCAAAACGGCGGGTACGAGAAGCGCCGTTTTCGTATTGGGCACCAATACGAAAACGGCGCCCAGTACTAAAACGGCGTCTTGCGTCCCGCCGTTTTGGTGTTCAATACGAAAACGGCGGGACCTAAGATGCCGTTTTGGTATTGAAACGCCGTTTTCGTATGCCAATACCAAAACGGCGTTTCAATACCAAAACGGCGCTCTACAGCATCTTTCATGGGAGATCTAACAGCTCGGTCACGAAGTCACCAGTCTCTCAAGCTACGAGGGGAGGGGGGGGAGGGGATGCAGGAGCATCGTGTCTGTATAACTTGCTTGATTCGACGCCAAACCTCGGCCAGAAGGTTAAGTTCAATCTCCGATGTCCAAGGTAGAAAAAATGGATATTTTCCTTGCCGCTCTAAATTTGTTACCCCCACCAGTAGTATCATCAGTGTGACAATAGATTCCACGACCCATTCTCTTGCTGTATCCTCCCTTTCGCACACACCACCTGTGCCAGGTGTCCATGAATTCTGAAAACAATCTTAACGGTACTGTTCAAATCCTTCAGTTCTTGCTGACACTGCCAGTCTTATTGTTGTTCTGCATATAGGGGCTGCTGTGGCTGTCATGTATACTGTAAACTTAGCCTTCAGGAGTGCCTTTAAGAGTGTGAACAGCAAGTTTTGTCTTTCTCCTCGAAGTAGCTTATGTTGTTTGTGAATCACCAGAGGAGACTCCAGTAGCCTGAGTTTCCTGTTTTTGAGTCTGACCATACCAACCTTTGGAAGAAAAGCGTGCGAAGGAAACGTTCGATGGCTGTAACACACACACACACACACACACACACACACACACACACACACACACACACACACACACACACACGCGCGCGCGCGCGCGTGCAAGCGCATGCACTCACACACGCAACATGCACACGCACACACACTCACACACGCGCTCGCGCACACACACACCCGCACATACTCACATACACACACACACACACACACAACACACGCGC
>CM065729.1:12354753-12369753 GCA_033310375.1 Conus canariensis
ACCAGGCGGCCTTCTTCATGCTCGGGTGGCGATGGTCTTGTGCCGCGTAAGGCCGCCTGAAAGAGGTAGCTGGACGAAAATCGCTGGAGTGCTGCACGAGTCCCTTGTATTCTATGGTCCACACAGACGACGGCCGAGAAAGCATGTGTCTCAGGATTGCAAGGCTGGGGGAGTAGAAGAGTGAGGGGAAGGCATATAGGATGGAAAGTGGAAGGAAGGTTGTTGGAAGCCTATGTTCGGCTTCGCCTGGACATGAGAAGGACGTGCATACATGCTGCGGGCAAATCGTGGTTTATAGCAGGGCTGCCCACCGACCGATCAGTTTTTTGAAAGGAAATCTTAAGTGAGGCAGGGAATAGTAAACAGTAAACAACAAACAAGAAGGGTAACTCTTGCTCCCATGGGAGCAAGAATTACCCTATTTGTTTGTTATTTACGATCAGTCCTTTTTGTTGCAGATGTTCGTCATCATCACCAGTTTACTTTACGGCCAGATTACATTTATTTCTTTTCACGATTCTGTGGGTCAGCATTGTTGAATTTTTTTTGGTCCAGTCACAAAGACAAATGTATGAGATACTGATTTTCATTGATAACTGTTGGAAACAGGCACACTGTTTAATTCCATGCTTACGTGAGGCTGAACTTGCATGATTTACTATGGATGATTAACTCCTACTTTGCTATACTTTGCTAGATATATTTGTTTGTAGCCAATTTTTCTAAATTTGTTTTCATGTGTGTATGTGCGAACCTTTAGGAGTTAAAATTAATTATCCTGTTCAGAATGTTTAGGAAAGAAAAGTGTTCGTAGGACCAAAGTATCCTTTACATCAATTCGAACAGGAAACAGCCTGGTACACATGCATGGAGAATACTGTATTTAATCACAACATGTGGATCAGTGAAAATCACCGCCTTTTTTTTTAACTATTCGTTGAACAACGATTAGTCTGTGCCGTAATCACCTCGTTACTGATTTCTGTATGTGTGTGTAAATCTTAAAGCTTTTTTTTTCTCGGCAATGACTAGTGCTGGCACAACTAAACTTGGCAGAAGCTTTTTTTCAGTCTGATGTTAACAGCTTTTTTATGAAAAGCCCCCAAATTCTTTCGTAAACGTATGTGTCCTCGAGCCAGTGATATTTTATCAACGACAAAATGGTACATTAGAGTTTGATAAGGACTCTCATGAACGGACGCCAAAATCTACAGGAAGAGACCTTTTTGGAGCAGTGGGAGAAAAGCGTAGGCGGGGGCTCAGGGACGGGGGGTGTAGGTGTACCACGTGGGAAAATCAGGCCAACTGGAAGGCACGGGTGAGAAGAAAAAGAAGATGGGGAAAAATCTCCGTATGTGTAATAAGTATACTCTCTCTCTCTCTCTCTCTCTCTCTCTCTCTCTCTCTCTCTCTCTCTCTCTCTCTCTCTCTCTCTCTCTCTCTCTCCTCTCTCTCTCCACCATATTCGCCTCTCCCCATTTTTTCACATTTTCCTGCTTTTCCTTCCCATCGGTTTCTTTCATTGCTCTTTATTGTTTATCGACATGAGCATGCACTCAAGTTAAGTCGCGTTTTACACCCGAACAAATTTGCCTGCAGTCATCAGACATCATTAAGTTAATCCATGGTGCGTTACAGTAAACAGACGAGTAAAGCCACGTTTGTACGTCAGTCGTGTGCACTGTGACAGTCGAAACGAAATCGATTAGGGGAGAACGCATCAGCGTCGTCTTGGGTTGCTTTGGCGGAAGAATATTCATTAGTTAAGATGAAGTTGACGGCCTTTACTCACCAGTCTGTTCAGATTCGACGTTGGATGTCTTGTTGTCAAGGCACGAGAGCGACATCACGTTTTTATCACTAAAACAAATAAATATTCCACGAATATGTATTACTTTACAGATAGTTATCCATTCGTAGCCTAAGAGGTAACTTCGCAATGCTCACATTCCGTTAAACGATTCTGGATCCGCCTTTGAATGCAGATCCACCCCAAAGTTTAATAAGTTGGTCCTTGGATCACATTCCATCTTTACAGCAAGTTTCGTTGAAACAGATGCAGTCGTTTATGTGTGTCTTGCTGACAGGTAAACAAACAGGAACAGACTCAGGTGAGAACACAACGTCCTTGGAGGATGCAATGACAATACGTGTGACCAAAATCACGTCAGGAAGGATAGTGACATGCTGGGGATATAATCGCCTGGTGCTCATTTTCCCTGCAGTGCCAGCACAATCGACACCTACACTCGGCCCTTCCAGAGAGTTTCGCGTCATCGGCGCCGAACGTCGTCGTCAGTTGGGGGAAGAGGGGAGGGTCGTGTCGCCAAGACGTTCTTTGGTTCATTCGATCCGGCTCTGTGACGCGGAGTCCCAAAATAGCTCTGTGCTGGCTTCACTCTGACCCAGTTTGCTTGGACAGCATCAAAGAGAGGATGGGAGTAGGGAGAGTGCGGGGAGGGTTGAGGGAACGGAGGTGTAGAGGGAGAGGAGAAGAGAGAGCAGGGGGTGGGGAGGTGACAGTGTGGGAAAGGTAGGGGAGCTGTAGGGTAGCGAGCGTTCAATCAATCAGTTGCTGCTATCAGCTGGCGGCGGCGACTAGCAGCGGCACAGCATTACAGAGAGAGAAAGAGAGGGAGAGAGAGGAGGGGGAGTAGCAGCAGCAGCAAGCAGCAGCTTGACTGGCTGCGTCTGTGGCTGGCTGTATGTGGTCTTTACTCGCTGATGATGAAGCCTGGCCTTGGCTTTGATGGCCTGTGAACTGTGGGATCAGGATGCTAAACCCAGCCTGCAAAGCCTGATGATAATAATCATTTAATGGTGACAGCAGCACCAATAGTTGTAGTCGTAGTTTGGGAATTTGCGTTCGAAGATGACCTTGGCGGTTGCTCCTTCCAGACTGTAACAAAGCATCTGAGTGCCTACATACACTATGCCACTGCAGTATTTGACAGCAGTAATATTGATAATGAAGAAATGCATGAAGACAATGATCATACAGGAGAATGTTTCAGAAGTTTGTGACTAGAGAAGTTGTCAGGGCAATTCATACGTAGGATAATCACTTATTACTAAACTGTAAACAGTTTGGAGCTCTTCAACAGAGTATTCATTTATGCGATTTTCGCCTTCGGTTATCCGTACTGTCTGAACTGCATTGAGTTGGGACGTATTGGGATCAGATAATGTTCATTGCTTTTGGTTCTTGTTCTTCATTTTCTTCTTCCTCTTCCCCCAGCATGCTATAGGGTCAGTATGTCTTAAGTATAAAGGCTACCATACATCTGCAATACTACTGAACCGCCTGCTTCTTCTCCAAGTCCACAGCACATGATTCACATCATAGGCAAACCTGGAGATTGGTTGCATATGGACATTCACCTCTAAGTGATATTTTTTAGGCAATAAAGATAGGAGAGGCAGAGCTGGCTGTATATGATAGCCAGTTCCGAGTGTGAAAAAAGTGAACTGGCGAGTTCTGTTAAACAGATGGATAAAAATCTCACTATCGAGGTTTACCCTCAGAGACTCTTTTCCAATTTGTCTTAAAATGGCTTCAAAAGGTGGTTTTCACCTTCCAGTCCAGGAAATGCCGATCGTATCTACTACCTGCTTTAGAGAATATTTATTTGCTTCCTCATCACCGATCGTTGAAAAACCAAGGCTGTTCTTGAGATGAGGAGCTGCAGAAGCTGTGTTCTTTCACGTGTTTCTAGGTGATGGACTGATTATTTGCGGGGAAAAGAACCTGTGTGTCTACTTGTATTTATCGTTGGTATAGAAAAAGGGCAGCCAGGGGCAGGCCAGGTCTCAGCTGTGTAGTGCGTTTCTTTCAGCCTCACCTGCCGTTGAAGAATGATGCATACAGCTTCTGGCCCTCATCTTACAGTTTTCCCCACCGAGTCATCAATCTAATGTTGCTAATGTAGCGCCTTTCTGGCATCTAATGTGTCAAGGACTCCCCGTGCATCTTTGTAGTCTCGTTTTGTTACATTACAAGAGGCATCAAGAACTACTGGCGTGGCTATTTCTCAAAGCATTGGAGAATGTTCGTTGCTTGTTAGCTCACAAGTGTTCAGTGTCTTTCCACTTGATGATTTTGATCAGATGCGTGAGCTCCGTCTCTTGGTTGTTGTTGTTGTGACTGTCGGACGTTTATGATGCAGAAGTGAGTGGGATAGGTGCTTGTTTAACGTTCTGGTCTGACTCATGAGTTTATCTTCCTTTCTTTTCTTCCTTGCCTGTCATCCTGACCATAGCTCTGATAGGGGTGCGTGTGTGTGCTTTTAGAGCTTTTTGTAATGAACTTATGCTAGTATTTTGGATTTAGGTCACGTGTCAGCGTTATGTTTTTTTTTTTTTTTCCAGATTGTAGATCAATAGCTGAAGGCTTTCGAATGTGTGGCATACAAATCCTGTGTAGATCTAGATCAGGATATTTGTTATCCTCCCCCTCCCTTGCAATCGACCTGCCTCGTCTTATGTCATTTTCGTGAATGCTTTGCTGTGTAAACTGATGATGTTAGGAGTTCACGCCGTTGAATTTTCCTTGCCAAAGGTATGAGGTATGCCATTCTGTGGGAAATCCTCGCCTTCCGTCACCAGGGTGAAATCTTTCTTCAGGGAGACGAAGATCACCTGGCCTCAGTTTCTGTCCAGTTGAGGTGACCAGCTGCAGTGCGGCTTACTGTAATACGGAGTTAATGGCTTTGTGCAGACTACAGTCCATTTGTAGTGATATATTCTGTTCTTTTCCTCGCTTCAAGATCATCTCATTTATGAGTGGTTCAAAGATGCATCTGAAGATGAAGAGAGACGACAGTTAACATGAGACTGCCCTATGACATCTCCCCTGGTAGCTTCACCATTGAGCTTGTCTGACCACATTGTTTCATTTGAGCCCTCATAAACAGGTTACCTAGGATTTCCCAGTGTTGCTGAGAAAGTTTGAAGAGAAGATCCTCTTTCTGTCTTTTTTTTCAGATGTAGAAAGCTATCCTCTATTTTTCACCTTTGCTGGAAGCCATCTCTTGAACAGGAACATCTCCCCTTATATGCCTACGTTTGAGAAGATCCTTTTTTTCCCTTTAGACAAGAGTCTCTCTCCAGACTAGACTTATGTCCACCATTTTTACGTTCATTAGAAGGCATTTTTAGTGACTCGTATGAGGAGTAGGCTATGGATGTCTGGTCTTCCATTCTTACTCTCGGCACTCTATGGGGTATACCCTTTGGGTCATATTTTTAGGTGGTATTGGAGGCGTCTGTGTCTTGCCTAGAATACAGAGGAGATAAGGGAAGACAGTGCGTTTTTGTGTTTGTCTTTTCTCGACTAGGTAATTCCCCTGTTTACCATGACTGGTGACAGATTTCTGGCTGGCACTAGATAAGTAGAGGTTTGATTATTTTCGTTTGTGCTGCCATCTTCACCGTTGATTTTCTTTCCTCAGAGTTGTCTGACATCCCGGATCAGTTTGTGGGTCTTGAAGTGCTGCCATGCATGTAGTGTTTGTTTCCTGAACTTGTTCAATGTCTTCACCAAGAGAGGGCAAAGAAATGAACTGGCTGGTCTGGCAACCACACTTGGACGCCGTGGTGCAGGTTATATCGGGTAGATACTCGGAGTCTTGCCTGTACGTTAGGTAAACGCATTGCTCAGGTAGCTCCTTAATCTTGTTCTTGGACACCCAAGCTAACTTTTAATCCACTATTCTTCCGTTTATTTATATATCTATGAATGTTATTGTATCTGAAATACACTGCCCCTCTGACTTACTAGATGTGGCGCAGCTTATATAGACTAGTCTTTGACAGTCTTTGACCTTCCTGACTTCTGCCACTTCTTTTTTTTTGTTCCTGGAGAACATCAGACAGATAATACGTTTTACAAAGACGTGTCTGAGTATGAAGGCTGCTTTCGTTCCCCTTATAATTCTGATCGATTTCAAAAAGTAATGTTGTTTTTTGGGTATGCTGGTGATCATCGTTGGCTGAATAAGGATCTTAGCTTCCAAACCTTTTCCTGTTTCTTTCTCCATATCAAGGGAATGCGTAACAGCGACGTCTACTTCGGGACAAGCCCTGCAGCCCAGCCGATGCGTAGCAACATCTTTTTCTATTCACCAATCCGGTTACTTCTTCAATAAGATACGTGTGGCTGTAACTTTAGATCTGATGTTAACTTTATTAATAGTGATGACCATTCTAATATAGATAGATAGGTATATATATATATATATATATATATATATATAATATATATATACATATACATACATATATACATACATACATACATAGACATTATCATCCCTTCTTGTATAATTTTCTTCTTGGTAGTCGTGTGTGTTTGTGTTTTGTGTGCCTAATTCCGTGTTCCTGTCCACTGACCACTTTTAAACTATCAGATTCAGCATTGATATCAATCTTACATGATGAGACAATGAAGTTAATGGTCATGAAAAATGGGACAGTGGCAGGAGGGTGGGGTGCGGGTGGGGGTTCGCTGTCACTGACATTGCAAAACTGAAACAATACCGCCAGAATGACAGCATATTTGAAAAGGCGAGTTGACAAGTTATTTAGAAAGGTAAAGCATGGGGGAGAGGTTGGGTTTAAAGGGATAAGGGGGGGGGGGGGTCAAATGGGGCTTCCGACAGTATAGAGAATGGTTGCTGGAACTCTCTTAACTTTGTGCTAATAGGAGTTGTGTGCGTGTTTGATGAGCATTGAAGTGCTTGGGTATCCACAGACGAACTTTGTCATTGTCATACTGTATTCAGTGTGCAGTCATTCAAACAGGCCGTTTTTGGCTATCGGTCATTGGCTATGGGGGAAGACTGCCAGTGTCTCTGTGCTGTAAGAATGACCGCCATGGCGGGTTGCTTCAGCGGTGTTGGGGAGGGACAGGTACTGGATTTCACGGTGGTGCTAAAGACTGGCTCTGTTCCGGCTTGTCTCTCCGTGTGTCGGGGAGCTGGACACAGGCTTCTGTTTAGCCGTGTAAACCCCAGAGACAAAAGGTCAGCAGTTCATGTCCTGACTGGGTGGACTTGCCCCGAGTCATTTTCCCGGCCCACTCTCCTCACCTTCCACCCCACTGATTGTTGACCACCAGCCATCATCCTACCCTCACCCAGCACCCACCTCCCTTCTCTCTCTCTCTCTCTCTCTCTCTCTCTCTCTCTCTCAGTCGGGGTTACATAGGCACTGACATTTCCACCTGGTTACATTTGTACTTGGAGACATGTGCTGCGCTACGAACAGACATATCATAATGATATCCTGCCTTTGCCATCTAGCCACACCCCTGAAGCTGCGATCCTCATTCGTTCATGGCCAGGTCAGTGTGACCAGTAACACGTTGTATACCATGTAATCTAAAGTAACTCCCTCCCCTCCGACCCCCATCCCCCCACTCCCAACACACACACACACACACACACACACACACACACACACACACACACACACACACACACACACACTCCTGATTTGACGAGGAGCTTTCTCCGGATATGTTTCAGCTGAGAACTGCCAGCTGTTGTGTTGAATGCATCCTAGGTGTAATGCAACGCTCAAATCATCCCGTGTGACTCTGATACATCTGTCTATTAGTGTCGGTCATTGGATTCCACGCTAATCTGGAAAGCCGGGTGAACGTGGGTAAAATCCCTCACGCGTAACACGATGAGCGTGATTCTGACTGGATAACCACGAGATGCGTTCGATGGGCATGTATCCAGCACAGACACATCTACCCGCTTGCTCGACTCCCACCGTGATCATATTGCCATAAACGTTTTGGGCTGGTCAGGACAATTTACCCAGCCCATGTCTGCATTCTGGATATTGGATGTCCGATCCCGGACTGCCCACGTGTGCTTTGCCTCAAGGTCTGGATCCTCTACCGTTTGTTAAGCTTGGGAATTTCTCCTCGTCGGGACAGCCCCATTACCTGAAAACCCAAAAGACACTGAGGTAAAGAAATAAGACCAAACTGTTAACATCCTTTGTGATTTGAAAATCGATTGTGTTCAATTTTTTTTTTCTTTTTTTTTTTTTTTTTTGTACTTCATTGCAATTAAAAAAGGGTCTTGATTTCACATATCCTTTAAAGCTCATCTGATTGCGACAGTCATTTTAACTCGTCCACTAACGCAAGATTCAACCCGGTAGACAACATGTCAAATCTTTCCAAGAGTAAGACTGAAAATACCAACATATGTAATCTCATTGATAGGCTGTCCCGTCCCAAGATCTGTTGCATAAACGACTTAATTTAGCGAAAAATTTTACCAGGTACATGCACATTGTCATCAAATGATTCAATACTGAATTTTGTAATAGACCATACATGAAAGATTGATTATATGCTATATGCAGAAAACAAAAATTTAGTTGCTTAAAAGCACATTCACGTCTACTGGATGTAAAACAGTACAACTAAAAAGTATGCTATCACTTGCAGACAAAAAAAAATGTAGAGAAAATAATACTTGAAATTCAATACCTGAGTAGACCCGAGAGCAGAAAGGGTAAGACATTAAGAAAAAGCAAAGAGAAAGAGAGAGGACAAGAGAAAAGATCACATTTGTAAGGTAGAATTCCCAGAACGCGTGAAGAGAAGGACTATTTATACCTGAAAGACGGACCGGCGACCCACCATCCATCTCTTCTTTGCTCTCTTCTCCTTGGGGGATAGATTTCAGTGTCAAGTTTCACGACACTAGATTGGTATAGCAGTTAGAATGTCTTCGACGGCTGCTGTGTATCGAATCGATCAGTCAGGATCCAGCTTGTGTGAAGTAAAGCATACGCGTGAACGTGACATATTGATCTTTACTGTCTCACTGAGTGAGCTGAAATACGCGCAACTGAGAAGGGGAGTGCGGGGAGGGGAGGGGGGAGATGGGGGGGAAGGGGGGGGGGAGAGAGAGAGAGAGAAAGATGCGCACGTACCGGAAAAGTTGAAGTCAGTCGATGGTTGCACAATGTGTAAGTAACGTAAACATGATGACTGCATACTGTACAAGCTTTGAAGGAAATACACTGGTTTAGTTTTCCGTGAGGACTTGGATAATACCGAGAACTCCTTTACCGACAATACAGTGGAAAGCAGGGACAGCGCATAGTTGTTTCCCATACCTAAGACATCTTAGGAGTCTGGACAGCCGAGGACAAGGCCAAAGCACCGGCTGATCGTTCCTTTTTCGTTCGTCCCAGGCAAACCGTAATAAGGTGACATCATATTTTGAACCTCGTGCAGTTTGCTCGACATTTCCACAGAAAACTAATGACTCATCGGCTTCACCGAGTTGTAGGGAATGGTTTAGTCGAGCTTTTAACATAGATCGTACAGCCCAACCCCTTAAAGGGGAAGAGGTCGTGATCACCTCTTTCTTTCTTTCTTTCTTTCTTCTGCTTCTTCTTCTTCTACTTGTTCTTCTTCTTCTTCTTCTTCTTCTCTCCCTCCCCCCTCTCTCTCTCTCTCCCTCTCTGTCTCTCCCTCCCCCCCTTCCCTCCCTCCCTCTTCTTTGTCTGTTGTAAATTATGTGTTGGTTCTTCCGCATTGAGCTGTTGCTGGCGATTTTTCCCCAAGAAAGTTCAGATTGGATGCTAGGAAGATGCAAAAAAAATAATAAAATTTTATTCCCGCATGCAAGAGATATTTTTGGATGATATCGTCGCTGTGGACGGTAGCTGTTAGGATGTTTCTGCTTTGCGCCATCTTTCAGATTGAACACACACAAAAATGTTCCTAAAATCAAATCATTAAAAATGTTAGACCGGCTGAACGTGTCCTGCCCCAGTTCTTTCATATCTTGCCAGATTTTGTGATAAGTTATCCTCTCATGGTCTTTCCTGTCCTGTCATGCATGCTCCGTCCTTTTCTGTCTTGTCCAGTCCTTCTGTTTTGTCCTGGTCGGCAGTGTCATACATGGCCTTTCCTGTCCTGTGTGCTCACAGCTTCCCCAGTTTTGTCCTTCTGTACTGTTTCGTCCTTGGCTTCCCTTTTTGCTCTGCCCTGTACTCTTCCCTTTTGTCCTGTCCTGTTCTGTCATTAACTTCTCGTTGTGATCTGTTCTGTTTAGCTCTCTCCTATACTGTCCTGCTCATTCATTAACTGTCTGGTTTTGCTCTGTCGTATTCTGTCCTGCTGAGCCTATGACTGCCCTGTTTTGCCCTGTGCTGTGCTGTCCAAATTCTGTCTTGTTCTACTCTGTCATGTGCTGTCCACTTCTGTCTTTCTTTAGCTGTCCTGTTTTGCCCTGTCCTCTGAATGTCCTGTTCTGTAATGCTAGCCCTGTCCTTTTCTGTTCCGTCCCGTCTTTAACTGTCCTGTTTTTCCCTGTCCTTTAGTGTCCTGTCTCGCTCTGTTCTTTACTTCCCCGTTCTATTTTTGTGCTGCTCTGACCTGTCCTGAATTGTCCGTGTCTGTTTTCTAGTCCGCCCTGTTGTTTCTTTGTTCCGTTCTGCCCTGTCCTTGATTGTCCTGGTATCTTGCTTTGCGCTGTTCTTTAAGTCCAGTTCTGTCTTTCCTGAACTGCCTTTTATGATGTCCTCTTCTGTTGTGTATGTTCTGTCAATTTCTGTCCCGCTTTTCCTGTCCTGTTCCGTCTTGTTTTGCCCTCTCCTATTCTGTCTTGAACTGTCCTGTCCTCCCTGTCCTTTGCTGTCCTGTTCTGCTTGTTTTCCCTGTGTCCTTCATGATCCTTTTGTCTTGTTTTGTCCTGTGCTTTACTGTCCCGTGTCTTGAACGTCCTGTTTTGCTAGGTAGGTCTTTTAGTGTTCTGTTCTGTCCTGTTTTTGCCATACCTTTATTGCCCTGTTGTCTTGTTTTGCCTAGTTCTCTACTATCCTCTGTCTTTTCTTCCCATTTCTGTCCTGTCTCGTTCCGTCCTCTTCTACCCAGTCCCATCCAGTTAGGTGACCTGTCCTGTTAGATCCTTTCTTTTTTTATGCTGATCGATGAGAATGAGGATGATGAAGATGACGCTATGGATTTCCATTCCGGTCTGAGACTGCATGACAGGGCTGTACTCTACGCTTCCTTTCATGATATATCCCGGCGTCAGCCGGGCCAGAGAGAAGACACCTGCAGTGTTAGGAAATTTGAGCAACACTCTCAGAGACGCATGATGAAACTCGACTCTGTGGTCCCAGTCTTCCCAACTGAACCCGTAGCAAACTCAACTCTGGGTAGGAGCCGGTCGGGGCAGAAAAATCCCACATAACTCTGATGGGAATCGAACCCACGACCTTCCAGCCGAGAATCCGCGACGCTAACCACTTCGCCACGGCGGCTGGTTGTTTAGTTCCTTTCTGTCCTGTACTGTCTGTCCAGTCTCAACCTGTCTTTGTATGCACTGCCGTAGCCAGTTCAGTTTTGTCCTGTCCTGTACTGTCTGTCCAGTCTCAACCTGTCTTTGTATGCACTGCCGTAGCCAGTTCAGTTTTGTCCTGTCATTTCAGACAATAGACGTGTTCACTTAACTCGTCAGGCAATACCTGAATTGCCCCAAATTTCAAGCAGTACGTAGATTGCCTGGAGAAAAAAAATTATTGTCGAAGGGTGTTTTACAGGAACGCTTATCAGTGAAGTATGTAACAAATCACTGTAAGGGTTTTACCATAGCTAAAGAAAAAATGTCAGACATTTAACTGGCATACTTCTCAGTAATTATTAACAATAACAATTGACTGCCAGAATGATACGCAAATTGTCTCACATTTCAACAATAACTTTCAAAGCTTGTTATATTGAAACATACATGAAACATACTAATCCGTTTTTTAAGAAGTGTTTTTAATAGGTGCTTATAATGCTTTTCAGATAACAATTACTGTTTCATTGACAGATGCTTAATATTAACGGATGAGAATTAATAACATTTACCAAATACTGACCTGCACTTTTAATTCCTTTACACACACAAAAAATTAACAGCATTTTTACCAGTAGTTCAACTGTTGTTTTTTTTTAACACAACTTTGAAAATAAAGATACCATACTTTGTGATTTCACCTAGAAGTCCATGTGCGTGCGTGTATGCGCGCGCGCATGTGTGCGTGTGTGTGTGTGTGTGGGGGGGGGGGGGGGGTGTAAATAGGTTTTAGGTATCAGTAGTACTGTGTTAAAGCCCACAGACAGCAAAAAGTAGCTTCGCCACAAGACCCACCGAGTTCGGTTATTGATTTATCAGTGGTCAGCAAAACTGTGCTTGCCCCAGCAAGGCATGACGCGATTGATCCTTACAGCTCTCCCCATCCCCCACCCACCACCACAACAATAGATCTGATTGGCTGGCAGTGGCCCTTGCCAGTTGCAGGGGGTCAGTGTCCTGGCGGTCTTTCAAACGACCGAGATTCTGACTTGTCCTGGATGGTCGACCTGAGAGAATAGTTTAGAATCAAAAGGGTTAGGCTGGGATGGGGGAGGGGGGTTACACACGATTTTAGGGAGTGTGTGTGTCGGGCGCGGCGGAGGGAGGGGTGGGTGGGAGGCTGTGAGAGGGAAAATTCCTTTCTACGCAGTCTTTCAGTCCAGAGTGAAAGACAAACACGCCTTTCACAAAGCGCGGAGCAACACCTAAGATTGATGAGGCTGCAGATTTTTGACGACCTACAAAGTAATACAGTGAAGAATTAAACACATGAGAATCACAGTTTGGTAAGTACAGTCATCAAAATCGGGATTAAAGAGGGGGGTGGGGGGGGGGGGAAGGGGGGGGGGGAAGAGTCAATCAGTAAAAGGCATGTTGCGGATAAGAAATCATAGAGTTAGGCAAAAACAAACACGTCTGTTATCATTCACAGGACACTGAATGAAAGCAATTCTTAAGTCTTGCCGGAAGAGTTACATAGGTCTGCCAAGAATGTCCTAGCCCTCTACACTGGCCATTTATGTTGATGAAGGAGTGGGCCAGTTAGGAGGGCTCACTCTGTACGCTGGCAACTGTTCAGGTAAACAGGGCTTTTCGATGAAAACGCATTCATTGTCTATAAAAAATATTTAAAAAAAAAAAAAAACAAGACCTCTTCTTCGCTACTGCGTACAAAGAATCATCACAGGCTTAAGAACTTGATCACCCATCTTCAATGGACTGCGCTCAAAGAAAATTCAGATGTAAGAAAACGCCGGTAACAAAGTAGAATCATCCCCCCCCCCCCCCCCCCCCCAGCCCACCCTGCTTGGGGTCTAAAACACCTCGTATGTGTATTTGGAGGGGGGGGGGGGGGGGAATAAAAAAGAGAAAAAAAAAAAAGAAAACTGGGAGATACAAAAACCTGCCATATAAGAAAACACGGTTTCTTTATCCCAGAGCGCGACTGATCCCGGCTGTGTATGAAAATGTCGGTTGTATGAAAGTTTACTTTCAGTTGGGGGTCTTTTCTCGCGTGATCTCGATTGTATGTATGGAAGTGTATGTGTGCCTCCTCAGTAATATGATAAGAACGAATGCGCTGCACCGGATGAAATCCAGACTAAGCAGGAATTTCGTCCCAAAGTTACAGTGCCCTCCGTGGGCGTGTATCCTTTCTTGTCAGAGCGACCGTGCCCATTCGTCATTTGTTACAGAGCCGTCGAAATGGCGGAGAGTAAAAAAAAAAAAAAAAAAAAAAACCATCAAGGCCTTTCTCTCTCTGAAGAGGAAAATCGAAATCATAAATGTCATCGAACAACACAAGCCCCAAAGAAAAAGACATTCGTCGCACTTCCTCTGCATAGAGTTTGTAACATCTTGAGAGCTGAGGTGAAACACAGAGCCCATTTCTTGAGCGCCACACGCAGGCGGAGACAGCATGAGATGAAGTGCTCGAAGCATGACAACACTAAAATGGAACTACCATCCCTGGTACTGTTGAACGCTGGATTTTATGGTGCGTTCTCTCTCCTCTCTCTCTCTCTTCTCTCTTGTACGTGTGTGTGTGTGTGAACATCTTCACGTACACCGTAACAGAGCACCGGTGTGTGTATGTGAATTTTGTTCACGTGAACAGTGTCAGTACTGTGGTATACTGGCTTTTTTAGCGAACGCTTTGGTCGATCTTTAGCTCATATCATTGTCTTTGATCCAGGTAGGATAAATTGTCAAGTTCTCGGTGAATTTGCCCTCTTTTCCAGGTTCTATTCCAGGCTGAACCAATGTTGGTGAAGACTTGAAAGCATAGGCGCGCGCGCGCACACACACACACACACACACACACACACACACACACACACACACACACACACACACACACACACACACAGGGAGTTAAAGAGAGAGGGAGGGAGAGGAGAGAGAATAAACACAATGTACAGTCGTTAATCAAACGTTGGTTGCATGGAATGCGCTGCTACTGAAAAATCTATCATAGCCGAAGCGTGTTTTCTCTGATGTAATGAAAAATTCTGAGATAATAGAAAGCGGAAATTCCTTTCCACTCGACCCACATGTGATCGGAATCTTCCGTACCGCAACCATCTGGCCTGATTGGACAGCAATGAGCTCGGGGAGATCCACCTTGCCAGCTATCTGCCGGCCTGTCCACGCCATGATACTGTCACTTCCAGAGCAGGCAAGGTGGGGGTAATAGAACGCTTAGCAGGCTGATTCCTCAAATATTTTCATTATACTGTTCGATGCCAGTCATTACGAAATGCAAAATTTAGAAATCGTTTCTGAATACAAGTTAGTCATCAGTTGGCCAGACTCTGGTCACCAGTTTTGTTCATTCTGCAGTGTTCCGAAAGAGGAGGCTGTAGGTCACTATTTTTTTTTTTTTTTTTTTTTCTTTTTAAGGTGGTTTTGTTATGTGGTGCCGATTGGACATGCAAACCGGCCTGAGTCACTGTCGAGTTGGCAGTGAAGTTGCGAACGTTGGCCAGAAACGCGCCCACTCAATCACAGTCGAAAACAGCCAGCACCACGTTTTGATTCATCAAGGCGCTTGCCGTTGAGTAGCGCAAACGTGTAATTCGCAATGGGTGTTTTTTTTGTACTCCCAGTTCTT
>CM065729.1:12374753-12394753 GCA_033310375.1 Conus canariensis
CAGAAAGGGGAAACACGGCGCAGCGTGCTTCACATCCTCACCCGAGACCTTCAGCAACCACGGTCAGTGGTGACACACACACACACACACCTCCCCCCCCCCTTCCCAACCCCCCCACACACACGCGTGCGCGCGAGCACGCACATCGTCTAATATCACATAATTTTGTGAAAATAGTGAATTGAAATTTCTACTACGCGCGCGCGCACACACACACACGCGCGCGCGCGCACATACTTCAAGGTGAAAACAAAAGTTCTTACACATTGAAAAACGAAATAATGCATTCACACTTACACTGCGCGCGCGCGCGCACACACATATATATATATATATATATAACAATTATAAACAAAGCTTGCTCTTATGTCTTAGATTGAAGAAATAGGGGAGATAAGCATTCATATCTGCAGTGGTAGATCATTCTGCCTAACTAACAGTATGTGCTTGAGTGGGTGAATGGGAAAAAATAAAATAAATGCTTCTCAAAATGAGCCTTCAGCAAGCTTATAGTCTCCAAGTGGGAGACGATCTCCAATGGGGAGGAAAACCCACTAACATATAACTCCTGGTCAGATACCGATATTTCGAAACCTGGTTGTTTCTCCTCAGTGACCGCGGAAAGTGGTAATTTGACTCCTCTGCCTTTTCGGTTTTAAGAAGAATGCTATCCCAGAAAAGGCTGGTGTGCAATACCGTAGTATGTTTGTTGAGTTTTCAAAAACCAACCAAAGGTGCCACCTAAGAAGCAAAAGAAAATCATGAAAGAGCAAAACAAGCTACATTTTCTTGTGAAAAGTAGAAAATATAAAAAGATAACCTCTTAAGACACAAGTGCTGAGGGCCAGTTCTTGGAATGAATCCGCAAGGGACTGAATTACAATAAACTAATAAATTCCAAGGATAATTTTATAATTGAATAATTCTTGCAGTCATTGCAACACCAAGCTGCTCTGTAAGTTGCTGGAATGGTGCTCGGTACTTATCCTTGGAATTTATTAGTTTATTGTAATTTAGTCCCTTGCAGTGCAGGCGTGCCCTCATGCTTTATATATATATATATATATATATATATATAATATATATATATATACGCGTGTCACGAATGCCCGAAGCGCGCTTCAGGCGATTCATTAAGATGTGACGATCTATCGTTATCAAAAGTGGCAGTTTGACAGGGGAGTGTCAGAACACGAACCTGTATGCCATCATACACTTACAGCATGGGAAAGCAGTAAGCAGTGACCAAATACAAACTTAATGCATTCACACAGTTACCCTCTATTACCCAATGTGTTTACAAACTTTGCAATAAAATCTGGTGTGGGACAGAAAAATGGACAACATTATTGTCAAACTTGTGTAAGAAAATGTGTTACAACCGTATGGAATAGAAATGTAACTGAATTCGTTGAGATTAATTTATACCGCGCTATTATCGATTATAGGAAAACCTTTGGTTTCAATCGAAGAGAAGGACTATGGGCTTATGAAGTTAATGGAGTCTTGGAAAACTTTTTGCGTAATCAAAAAAGTTTATGTAAACAAATTCGGTCTGTTGTCTTTGTTAACGGCTAAAACTCTGATTTTCTTTTTCCGGTAATGATAGAAATGTGACGCAAGGCGAAAATATATCTTCTGTTATCTTTTGTTTTCAAATGGTCTTGAACAGTATTTAAATATCAGAATTATACACCCGTAAATATTGCTGTAACTTCGATCGATTTTTATTTCAGTGTTTTTAGCCTATTCATTTTATTCTACTCGGATGATACAATTTTGCAGTTGTCGAATCAAGATTTGCAGAAAGTACTGGATGATCTTGAGTATTGTTGTGATGAATGGAAACTTAATGCTAATGGAAGTAAAATCAAAATTTTCGTTTTTAGTATTATAGTGATTAATGGAAACGTGATGCTAATGGAAGTACAATTAAAATATTTGTGATTAGTATTATTGTGATTAATGGAAACGTGATGCTAATGGAAGTAAAACTAAAATGTTGTGTTTCAAAGCCGCAAGACATTTTTGTTTTGTTTTTTGTTTTGTTTTTGTTAACGCTGTGATCAAAGAGAAGTTATAAAATACGTTTAGACATTTCAGAATCGAAGCTTGTGGGGCCGGAAAGTTCTGTAAAGATATAGAAAAGGTTGAGACTGAGCTCAGAAAGCTAGGTTTTTCATTATCACAGACAGTTAGAAAGCAAAGATTTCCCCTCTATGCTATATTGCGTCCGTACACAATACACGTTGTACCTGTTTTACTCTGATGTAGTGAGATCTGGCTGATGAAGATATTCATGTCCTTGCACAGTTGCAGATTGAGTTTATGAAATGTTTGTTTCGATTACTTACAAGTATTGTCATATACGATTTATGGGGAAAGTGGGGTCCATCCACCTTCAGTTTTAATTCATTCAAGAATAATCAGGTTTTGGTGGGGTTTAGTATAATTATGATGAAAATTCGATGAAATATTCCACTCACCTCACCTGTACAAGATCGTGTCCGATTTGTACAGCGCGCGTGTGTGCCGAAGTGCACAATGCAGTGACAAAGAGTTCGGTTGGATCTGTACCTGAAAGAGAGAGAGAGAGAGAGAGAGCGTGTGCGGAGGCCTTGTTCGCATATGTGAGTTTGTGTGCACGTACATGTACCTGTGTATGAAAAAGAGACTTGTCTGTCTAAGCGTTGTAACAGACAGCTTGGATTGATCTGTACGTGAGTGTGTGTGCGGCGTGCGTGCGTGCGCGCGTACACAATAGGACTGTGTGTGCATACATGCGAAGGCCTGTGTACGGTGCGCGTACGCGCGTTTATGCATGCATAGGCGTATGTGTGCATGTGTAAGCCTATGCGCGTGTGCGTGCGTGAGTATGTTGGCGCGTGTATGCGTGTGCATGCATAAGTTAGTTTCTGTGTGCGTGTGTGTGCGCACGCTCGTACGTGTGCGTGTGTTTAGGCCTATGTGTGTGCTGCATGAATATAACTGCATATATATGCGTTTGTGCATGTGTATGTCTGTGCTTGTGCGCGCGCACACCCACGCCCGAGAGAGGGGAGAGAGAGAGAAAGAGAGAGAGAGAGACTATCGAAGTATGTAATGACACTGGTTCAAGTGAATGCATACGGAGAAGGTGGACGCGAGGGGAGGGGGTGTGAATGCGTGTGGGCGTTCGTGGGTAGGCCTCTGTGTGTGTGTGTGTGTGTGTGTGTGTGTGTGGTGTGTGTGTGTGTGTGACGGAGAGGGAGGGAGTGAGTCGAAGTACGCAGCGGCACACGGCTCTGGTGGGCGAGAACACAAAAGGCATCTTGCATCATGTGCCTCTTCCAACTCCTACGTGCAGTCGTGTATTGATTGATCATTCCCTCCCTCCCTTCCTCCCTCCCTTCAGTCTCCGCTGCCAGCCGACTTGTCCTGCCTGCCTCTCTTGCTTGCCACAACGTTCCCCCACCTCTCTCTCTCCTCTCTCTCTCTCTCTCTCTCTCTCTCCTCCTCTCTCTCCTCTCTCTCTCTCTCCACCCCTGTACCACCAGCCTGCCCCAAAGTCTCTAGTGCGACCGCAAATAT
The DNA here is from genome assembly GCA_033310375.1 of Conus canariensis. Lineage (NCBI taxonomy): Eukaryota > Metazoa > Mollusca > Gastropoda > Neogastropoda > Conidae > Conus > Conus canariensis. The sequence goes on from CM065729.1 coordinate 12,378,324, forward strand.
TTATAAGCGTCAAAACGGGTGCATGACTGACCAGAAAAGAGAGAGAATAAAGAAATAAAAGGTCTTGTGAGCTTACATGTAACGTATCCATGGGTTTTTATTTGTCACCTCATAGACGTCTAGTCATTTAATATTGCTTTGCTTAATATCGGGTTTTGTCTAGAGAGGTGGCAGTATTATAATTAGTATATTCTTGTTGACTTCTATCACCACACTGTCAGTGGGCTGCATGCATGCTTGTGTCAACGCATGTGTGTGTATGTGTGTGTGTGTGTTCGCGCGCGCGCGCGCGTGTGTGCGTATGCGTGCACGCGCGTGTTTGTGTGTGTGTGTATGTGTGTGTATACTTACGTATGTATGTGTGTGTGTCTGTGTGTGTGTCTGTGTGTGTTTTGTTGAAAACTGCCTTTGCCTTTTGTGTAGTCATGTTAACAACTATCACAAGTCCAGTGTCACTGATATCTATCTAGATTGTTTGAATAGGTCCGTGCTCGTGCTTGTATGTGTGTCATATAGAGCGTACGTGTGACTTATATTGTGTATCACTTACACTCTACCTCTGTTCGCCTCACTTGAGATATAGTGGCATCAGTATAGTGCTGGTAGTAAGCTGCTTATAGGCCTGCTGGCCTGTATTCAACAAATGTAAATCACAAATAGTTTTGTTTGATGTGGTGAGGGCATTGAGTAATCCTACTTGAAATCTTGAGAGATTATTCTATCATCAAAACAGATGTCAGATATAATGATTTTGTATGCTAGGGTCCAGAAGGTTTTTGAAAGAGTTAGTATTTTGTCTTGTTTAAAGCTTTGAGGGAATTAATTCGAAATTGGAGCGACTGAATGAAAAAAAAAATCTTTTCATCAAATCTTACTTACCACCGGTCAGAGGTAGTTACCGTCCAGTCCATAGAAGATTTCATTAAGTCTGTATTAAGTTTCCGTTTTTTTCCGTCATGCTTTGAGCGAAGTTAGTTAAAATGTTTCAATATTTAAATATAAAGCATGTTCTTAATATTATGTAACAGTACAGTCGTTCTTCTTTGAACTTTTTCGATGGCAATTAATTGCCTGTTCAAAAATGGTCACTAGATAATCTTTCCTTTAGTAAGATACGGTCTTACAGTGCTTTTGAAAGTCTTAAAAAGGGATACATAATTAAGTAACAGAATATCCCTATTTTTGCAGTCCACTCATGATATTATCAACATGTTGCTATGGCATCAAATGTTACTGGTAAGCCTTGCTTATTATCAGTATGATTGCTATAGCATAAGAGTTCATCAAATGCGAATGTTAGGTTTTTTCTTTAACACATGGATTTGTGCAATTATTGTTTAAAACCAAACTGTGGGTCGTCGTTGTTGTATAAAACATTACTTTTTATGCAGTTCTATTTACTTGATCAGTTGTGTAATGCATGCAAGTCTTCGTATAACATCTGTATCGTCACTCTGTACAGTTTTTTCAAGTCGTTCATAAAACCCGTAAATAGAATAGGTCCCAGGATGTTTCCTTGAGAAATTCCATCGAGAACCATAGAACTGCGTTACATTCCATCTCCAGATTTCTGTGGCTTACGTTCCGGAAAATTCCTCATCCAGTATAATAATTTTCCACTGAGACCGTAAGTCGATAATTTCGGTTATGTGCTTTTATATGGAACAAAGTCAAAGACTTTTTGTTTTCTTCCAAAGTAATACAGACAGCTAAGTTTCCCTCATCTGTCGCTGCATCGGCATCCTTCATAATCTGAAGTGACTAAAAGACACAGAATCTCCTGTTTGTGTAAACCCGTGCAAATAGTCAGTATGTAGGTAATTAATTATTCGCTTCCATCTCAACCATGACGAGGCTACCTGTATTTGTTTATGCTTGTCTGCGTGTACCGTGTAACAGTTTTCAAGATCAAAAAGCTACACCAGGCCAGTCTTGAATAAATGTTTGTGTTTTCACATCTCTTAAGCTGTTATGCCTTGTACGTGTGCGCATGTGTCAGGTCGGGGTATATGGGCAAGCGTGAAACTTCTGAGTTTGGGGGGGGGGGGGGGGGGTATGCGGCGGTGTGTGGTGTGTGTTAACTGAATGAGTAACGCCGTGAGACGTTTCACGATGGGAGCAAAGGTTATCGTACTTGCTTGTTATGTACTGTTTACGCCTCACCACCCGACAGAGTAATTTCTTTGTAATGGGCGGTCTCGAAGATCATAGTAAGATTGTAAATAAGCACGTCGATCGGCCCTGTTCCGACCTACAGCCGTGTTCCTTCTATCCAAACCTCCCATAGAGGAGGGAAACGAGTGGCATTGAAAAGGATTGCTTAGAAGAATGGGAACCGAATGATAAACAGTCTGTAGAATGTCTCTTTTGAACAAAGCGCCTGTTCTTTCTTGCATTTGGATGCACATCAGTGCACCGAAAAAATGTGAGACTGAAATAGTGACTCAACGGATATAACTATAAAATTCGCACGGTACTTCCAGTGAATCCGTCTGACATTTGTAAGAAACAGGTTGGGAGCTACGTCGCACAAGCTCTTATTTCACGACGTGTTTTAGATTGAGGAAGCTTGTCTTGGATTTGACGTCACGAGTCAGTGCTCGGAGCAGCTGGTAGACATGTGACCACGTCTTGCTGAACATGCAAAATTCAGAACAGGCTGTGGAGGGGAGCGCTTCAGATTGTAAATGCTTCGTTTCTGGTGGCTATATTCCAAGGCCATCTGAACATGCGAAAAGTGGAATAGAAAGTCGAAAATATGGGGATCCAGCTCAAGGCAGTTGAATCCGGTTGACAATTATTTTGGGCCACAGTCGGCAGTGCAGACCACTGGCTCCAACCTAGCATTTTGCCATGTGCGTTATATTGCATTGAACACAGTAGTTCCTAAATATTCGCTGATTAGAATTGTTTGCTCCTCTGTGTAAAGAGTGTTTTACATGGCAACACAGCTATCCTAATGCGCGGTAGGCTGTAGAGGGATCTGTCTACCGATCATTGGCTCAGCCACACAAAAACAACCACTATAGTGAATACAAATAGCAATGAACAGGAACAACAACACACATCTACAGGAATCTCATTCCTGACTCACTTTCCATCTCCAGCACACTCGTCTCCCCTCCCCCGGCGTTATTTTCTTCCCAAGCTCAAGGTTGTCCATGGTCGACAGATGCGAGTCTGAAGCGGCTTTTGTGTGTTCGCCCGTCGAGTCGACGAGGACCACTTCAGTCATCTTGGGTTGAGGGGGCTGAGATGATTTGTGGACACGGTAGCTGAGCAAGCCTATGCGTGCACAGAATGTGCGGTGACAGCTTGGACAGGGAATGTAGGAGACCTCTTGCTTGCTGGCTTCGTCTTTCCTTGCCTGTCTCTTGTTTTTTGCGCTGCAGCTATCCTTTCTTCACATAAACAGGTGCCTTTGTGGATTGAGGAGCGCCATCTAGCTCAATCTTATGCAGTTTGTTCCCATGTGTCAGTGTTGATGTTGAATGTTTTCAACGATGTTTTGAGAGAGTCTTTAAAGCGTTTCTTCAGACTTCCATGAGAACCCACTCCTTGTTACAATTCACCGTAGAACTAGAAGAGTCTCTTGGGTAGCTGGTGGTCTGGCATGCGAGTTACATGACCTGCCCATGGAAGCTGAGACAGCATCAGAATGGTCTGGATGCTCGGCAGGCCTGCTTTGTCAAGCACCTCGTGTCTGGGATTTTGTCCAGCCATTTTATGTTTAACAATCTTCTGAGGCAGGTTGTGTGGAAGTGAGCAGACACAAGAGCACACGCACCTACAGTAATCTCATTTCCGACTGAGTTTCCATCGCCAGCACACTCGTCCCCCCCCCCCCCCCCCCCCCCCCCCCCCCCCCCCCCCCCCCCCCCGGCCTCATGTTCTTCTTCCCAAGCTGTTGGTTGCCCATGGTCGACAGATGCGAGTCTGAAACAGCTTTTACCTGTATTAATGGCAGTCTTCTTTTTCTGTTGTTTCAGCTTCCGTTCCTTTTTCTGCATTAGTCCTTTTGTCAACTTCTGGTGTCAGGTCAGGGTTTTTTTCCGCTCGTGAAGACTGTGTTTTCGGAGAAGTGAAGACTTGGTTTTTATTGTAGTTATTGTTGTTGTTGTTGTTTTCGTCTGTTCAGACTGCTCTGTTACTTTATGATCCTGAGGACGACCCGAACTGTGTGACTGGCATGCTATAGCCGGCCCAGTGACGTCTGCCTAGGTCAGTGAGCTGACCAGAAACTGCCGTGACGTCCAACGGTGGACGTTCTTTCCTTTGTGGATGGAGAAAGGAGCAGACAGCTTCACTTCACCCACAGTGCGGGCACTTGACTTACTTTCAAAGGTCAGATTAGGGCCAGGTTAGTTCAGTAGTTAGCGTTAGGAGCTGGGTTAAGGCTAGGGTCATGATGGAGCTGGACAGTCCTGTGGTTCTCTTATCAAACTTTCCCCGTGTGCAGTGCATAAATACGTCGCCAAGTCAAACACGCGTGAGACGGACACCAAGATGTAAGCATGTGTAAAGCTATTCTTGCAGGCTTCGTTTTTTAAATGAAAGTCTGCCTCAGTTTTCAGCCGCACCACCAGCACAAATCATGTGGGTCACTATCACTGTGTCCCAAGCAAGTGAAAACTGGCGGGATATCATGTTAGGTATCAGGTCAGTGGAGATGTGATGCCATTTGCATAAGACTGGACTCCAAAAATCGAACCCAACTGAGAACAACTTGCCTTTAGAACCGAAGGAAGGCTAATAGAATGTAAATCCCCATCCATCCACGGCTCTCTCTCCCTCTCTGTCTCTGTCTCTCTGTCTCTCTCTGTCCTCTCTGTCTCTCTCTCTCTCTCTCCTCTCTCTCCTCTCACACACAACACACACACACACACACACACACACACACACACACACACACATGCGCGCGCGCGCGCGCGAGTGAGCACGCTCTCACACAGAATGAAAGCGAAATGCAGAGCCACAAGAAATGCTCTCATAAACACATTTCCGCAATGTTTTTCCCCACATCTTACCTCGTTGATTTGTGCCATTTTGATTGTGTATTATATGTGTACAGCAGGTTACAAAGGATTCCGTGTCTGCTTTGACTTGACTACTCTGTTGAAGACCGATACTTCTCATCTCATTCATGTCACGTGACCATTACATTCTAACCCTTGCTCCTCCTGTAATTCAGAGCGATGTATGTATGTTGTCCCGTACTGCCATATTGCGATGTTTTGTTTCTCCAACAGTCTGAGACGACATCTGATTTCTTCAAGTCTCTAACTCAGAGCTGATCAGTGTTGTTGTGTTGTTGTTGTTGTTGTTGTTGTTGTTGTTGCTTTTCCTCCTTAATCTTAACATCCGTGTGTTAGAAGTCGACTGATGGTTGTAACAATGGCTACATCTAACGCAATAACATTTTGCAGTTCAGCTTCGGTTTAAACAGTACTTGCATTTAAAAGCATGAGCTTAGACATCTTGAACATTAATCACTGACGTAGTAACAGAAAGCATTGCATTATTACAGTTGATTCTGCGCCTCTCGCAAATAGCTTCAGCATCTACATAGAAGTCTCACTTGGTTCTTGTCTGGCTGGAGGTGGGTGGATGGGGTGGGGGTGTCTTTTTTTTTTTTTTTAAAGTTTTTCCATTGGACATGTGAATGATAGTCTTGAGTGCTAGACTTTGGGATGAAATAATAACCGAGGTTCTATGTGCAGCTTGCGTGTACCGCACGTAAAAGAAGCCACAGCAACGAGAGGTGTCCATGGCAACAACATTCTGTAGGAAAGTTCACTTCGGGGGAGGGGGTCTGCAGCATGCAAGAACAAAGCAAGGAAAAGTATGGGTGGCGCTGTACTATAGTGACACACTGTCCCCGAGGAGAGCAGTGTGAATGTCAGAGCGAGAAATCTGTGGTCACGGTAACATAGTCCAATGCGACGCAATACAACACGACATGCAAGCAGGTGTACACCGATTTCTTTACGCACGAGTGGTGTTTTTTCCTTCGTACATCAAGGGGGGACATTCGTTCTGCTTTTGGAACTGGTTCAGGATTTACTGTGATTTTGGGTTTTTGTTCATATCCTTGAAGTGTATTCCTAGACTTATTTTGTTTTGTTTATAAACTTCTGTTCGTCCACATATTTTGCGCCAATTCTGCCCAAAGTTTACACACATGCGTTGTATTTTCATGTTTCATTTCTTTTGTTTGTTTTGTTTTGTTTTTTGTTTTTGTTTTTTGGTTAACAGTGAAAAGAGAAATTGCGTTGTCTCAGAGCTTATGGTAACTATAGTCTTGTAAGTGGAAACGTGTTGGAAAATTGATCCCGTGGACATCTAGATAATGCAAAATGAAACCAGAGGAAATATCACATTTAGAAAAAAAAAAAAAAAAAAGGCCCGTGAATGCTCATGCGATTGCGTGCGCGCGCGCGCGCACACACACACACACACACACACACACACACACACACACACACACACACACCACACACACACAGCGTATGCGCGCGCAGGTGAGCTAACAAAGGACAAAACACACGCACATACATTATTACCATTACGAATTGTTTCCCCAAGAAATGAGGATCGAGAGAAAGACGGTTAGAGAGGACGGTAGTGTTGTATGTGTGTGCCATCATCAGCTCCACCACGACCAGAGATTACTACAGGCGTCGTCGATGTTGGTGTACGGACTGACTGGAGAGAGAAGAGAGAGAGAGAGAAGAGGCGGGCGATGCTGTCGATGTGTGCTCACTTGACGGCTGCTGTCGCCTGCTCTGTGCGCGGCGGCGGTGGTGGGGTATGAGTGTGCGAGGGGGAGTGGTGATGGTGGTGTGATGATGATGATGATGGTGGTGGGGGTGGTGCGGTGTGTGTGTGTGTGTGTGTGTGTGTGTGTGTGTGTGTGTGTGTGTGTGTGTGTTTGAGTCTGTCTTCTCCTGCCCAGTCAGTCCGAGTGTACATGGTGGTGGTGTGTGACGGGGTTTGTGTTGTATGGATGGATGGATACTCTCACCACAAATTCCCTTCTTCTTCCTCTTCTTCTTCTTCTTCTTCTTCTCTTCTTTTCCTCCGTGTGTCCAGCCTTCCCCTCATCTCCTGCATGCATGTGTCCGTCCGGCGCCCAGTTACCATGTCTCGTCCTCCAAGGCTGTCTTGAGCCAAAAGCCTTGACCGCTGCAGGTAAGACTCGGTTCGCCCCGTCTTTCGGGGCTTGGTGTGTTGGTTTTTGTTGGGTTTTTTTTTTCTCACTCTTACCCGCCCCTACCGCTCCCCCCCCCCCCCCCCCCCCCCCCCCCCCCCCTTTAACCCCGTCGTTGATCAGTGATGGGTTTAATCTCAGGCTTGCTTCAGCATTCTGGTGGGTTATCGAGCTTTCTGTCGTTCTTTCTTCCTTCCTTTCGTTCTTTCATTCCTTTTTCTTTCTTTCTTTCTTTTTTTAACCCTTGGTTTGTCCTTCTGTTTCCTGGTGACGATTCGATTCCTGTCCCTTTCTCGTGACTCGGTGGACCATGCTTGAAGTCTTTGGTTTGTTTTGTCTTCCAGACAAGCGGTTTTGGTCAGAATGTCTCGTCATCATCATGGTTGTCGTCGTGAGCTCGTGGAGATAGGGGAGAGGATGCAGGCTGAAAGGAGCGATGGGGAGGGGGGGGGGTGCGGGGGGAGGGAGAAGAGGGGAGGGGGCGTCGGTCACGTCCAAATCTCAGTTGTCGTCTGCTTGGTGTTGGTGTCCTGCTCAGGCCACGACGGCTTGGTACTGAAAGGGATTGTCGATTGGATTTGTGTCGCTTCCGGATTGTGTGTTGTGTGTGTGTGTGTGTGTGTGTGTGTGTCGTGTGCGTGCTTGCTTGCGTGCGTGCGTGCTGCGTGTACGTGTGTGTGATGTGTGTGAGTGTGCCAATAATGTGTGTGCACATGATGAGACGGGGAGCAACTGAGGGGTTAGATGGTGCCGCGAGGAGGCACAGACCCGCAGAGCAAGGAAGTGGGGTGGGGGGTGGGGGAGAGCAGAATGATAAACAGGAGCGATCTCGGCGATCGATACCAAAGCATAGTAATCAGCCAGGCATGTCAGACTTACAGACGAAAGACGATAGGAGGGAAAGAGTGGGGGAAACGGACGAGGTGTGGGGGGGGGGGGGGAGACGAGGGGGAGATAAGGGTGAATAGGGAAGGAGAGGAGGGAGGGTGCTACGGTTGGGATGACACACTTCAGGGGTGAGACAGAGGGCGCGAGGGAGGAGGGTGGTAGCGGCGGTGCTGGTCGTCGCGCAGATCTATAGTGAGGCTGACGGCATCAGGCGTCATCAGTGACGACAGCAAGACACGCACACGCGCGCGTGCACACATATACATACACTGGCGCGCGCGCACACACACGCACGCACGCACACGCGAATGCGTGCGCGCGCGCCGCACCACACACACACCACACACACACACACACACACACACACACGCACGCACTCCTACACACAGCTTGTTCGCTCTCTCTCCTCTCTCTCTCTCTCTCTCTCTGGCAGGAAGCAGCAGTGGTGGTCGTGTTTGCTGCATACGAAGAAAGTTGGCGTAGGCGGTTGTCGGTGTTGTCTGTAGAGAGTAAAGAAAAGGAGACGGGGAGGAAAGCAAGATGGGAGAGGGGGCTACACTGTCCACATCTTTAACAAGAGAAATAGGAACACTGATATAAAATGTTAACAGAGAGAGAGATAGAGAGAAGGGGGTGGATTGGGGAGGGTATTTTTCGCAAAGGACAGCCTGAACCTGACGAAGACCGAAGAAGAAGCAGGGGTGGGTGGGGATGAGGGCTGGGGCAGTTGTTATAAGGATATTAATTGAAATAAAATCTAGATCACAGAGAGACGATGCCAACAGAAACGTCTCAACTGCCTAATCAATACTTCTATTATTTCTCCCAGAAAACAAAGTGTGGTTGCCTGAGTGGCAAGGAACAACAAGAGACCTACTTGAGTTCATCCAAAAGAAGCCCATGAAAGAAGCGAAGGTGGGGGCTAGGAGCTGCATCTCAAGAATGCACAAGGATAGACAGACCTTTGGGTGGATTAGTCTTTGCGCAGTGACAGTATATGACAAGTCTCCTGCCCTCCAACGAGATTCTGCTTCTTTCTTGTCCCTCCTCAAGCTGACAATGCACAAGAAAAAAATCTTTGGATTAAAATCTTTTTCTAGGGATGATAGTAACCTGATTTTAACACGTGCTCCTGTAGGCAGAACCCAGCGCAGATTTCATCAGTAGAGGCACCACTCGATGGCAGAGCACGTTTTTACCTTCTTTTTTTTTTTTCTTTTTCTTTTTTAACAGCCGACGTAATTGAGTTGTCAGTGTCAAGAGTTATACTCCCATGGGCCGTTGTTTTTGTGGAGTTTTCGGCCTTGTCCTACTCCATCTCAAGAGGTGTTGATATGTCATCAGCTTATGGTCTCAAATACGAAGACTGGAACCACACTGACTTATCCGAACTTCATTTATTTCGTGGATGCGACCCTAAGACTCAGGTTTTTCTGACCGGCATTGCGGGTATCTTAACTTTATCTGTGGGACCTGCGTTTGCGTCGGATTGCAGTTTGACGTAGATCAGAGTACGGGCCATGTCATGTAGTTCCAGATCAAAATAAGGCTCCATAACGTAATCCACAGTAATCAGTCTTCTTTTTAAGTTTTTACATTTCTCAAATTGTGTGGCCCTATATGCCCAGCTTTCGTGGTGACCTCAGTGTTTATTTCACCTCCGCTTTTATGCCCGTGGTGAGTTCGTGTCGGTCTTCAGAGTCGTTCAGTTCATGGTTTGATGGCCTTCTCTGGAGGAGACTTCGTCACTCTGCCACTGCAGCTAGGAAATCATGACCTGTCGTTAATAGCGGCCTCCAGTAGGAAGGTCCTCATGTCAACATACTCGGGGCACCTTATCTGTCATATCGCCCTCAATATAGTAGCGAATCAAGGCTAATGGAAGCTGTTGCCTTGAAGCAGAACATCATTGTGACATCGTAAATTGTTGCCAACGAAATTTGTCGCCGGCGCCTCGTTCTGCAAAATTGGTCGTTGATGAAAATTCCGGAAGCCTCGTTCCAAAAATTGTCGCTGGCGATGAAATACGTCTACGGTCGTTTCGAAATTTGTCACCAATCACGACTAACAGGATCAGTTGCTTCAGTGGAGGTGTAAACGCTGGGCAAAAGAAGTACACGCCCACATCATAATAACCTGCCTTATCGACTTGCAGTGGGTGCTGTGATAGCTTATTGTAAAAATTGGGGTGGGGGGGCGGGGGGTAAACCCAAAACATCGAGTTTTGCAACTCGTACTTCTTTTCTATAGGCATGTGTGTACGTAAGGCTGATAGAAGAGGGAATGGATGGGGTGGGGAGCGAAGCATCGTACAAAATCTCGTCCTGACCTGGTGACATTCTCTTACTGACTTAGTGCTACAAAATGTCGCCCCTATACCTGGGTGACATTTTGTGCTGGCGGGTCACAGATTTATGTGGACTGTGGAACACATTATTGTCAAATGTCAATGTATGCTTTGGGTCGGGTCTGACCGGACACTTGTATGACACAAGATGAAGTAGGGAGGTAGGTCGCGGTGATCATCAGCGCCAACATTTTTTTTGCATGTGATGGTTCTAGTTTCGACGATGTTCAGACAGTGGTAAAATTGGTGGTGGTGGGGTGGGGTGTAACAAAGCCAACCCAGTCTGTGTGTTTGACGTACCTAGTTCATTTATATTCTTATGTTGAAAGGGCAATGGCCTCCTCAAAACAATACCGACGAGGACGTTGATGATGATGACGATGTCGATGGTGTCACAAAATGACAGTGCATTAGACCTGTGTTGGTGGACCTATGCAGTGCTTCTTTCGCCCACCATACACACATTCCTTTTACAATTATTCGATATTATCACAAATACTGATACGATGACATTCTCGGCGACTGACACTTGATTACATATACATATAAACATTCTTACGTAAAAACATGCATACTTACATGCATAAATACATACATAATAAATACAGACATACTAACCTGCTTTCCTACCAACCTACATTCATACATACATACATATATGCAAAACATGCATACTTACATGCATAAATACATACATAATAAATACATACATACTAACCTGCTTTCCTACCAACCTACATTCATACATACATACATATATGCATACACGTATGCATGCACACAAACATACATACAAAAACATGCAGACAGACAGGCCTCCACACCCGAGCGCGCGCTTGCTTTTCTCAGCGTTCCTAGTCGCTCATGAAATGCGGAAACACACTGAACAGCTGGCATTCTACTGCTTAAGGGGAATACTGAAAACTTGCAAGTTCAGACTATCTTATGATGGTGAGTACAAGTGACAACTGTATTGATGACGGATAGAAAATTAGATCTGAATCTGAGTTTCCAAAAAGGACTAATACTATGTAGTCACAAATGACAGTGGCAACATATACATCTCACTGAGCTGAAAATAATGGAATAAATAGAAAAGATAAACCATAAAGGCCATCTCACACGACTGTTCCATCATGGAAGAAATCAAAAACCCAGACATAAATGTATTGAACACCAGAAGTGAGAAAAGAACATTTTTGCATTAGGATTGTTTTTTTCGTAGCACATATTCATGAGAAATTCAAAATTCATCCTCCTTTTTTTTACGGACGGGTCAGCACCTGGCAATAACAATGTTGGAAAAGCTTTTGTCATTCCCTGACTTAAGATTGTAAAGAATTTTTTTCCCTGGCAGCAAGTGTCATTTTTTACAGCCAAGCTAACAACAATCTCGCTAGCATTATAATACAGAGTAAATCTTCCGATGAGTATAATTACAACGGTCTTTTTGGTTGATTCGAAGTGCTTGTTTGTTTTTTATACCCAACATTCACGTACTTCACAGTGTACAACCTAACCTCGTGTACAAAATAAATCATTTAATACATAGCATACCTGTAAAATGCACTGTCACTGGGTTTTTCAGGGTAGGCTTGCCATCTCATTGTGACGTAAATGTTAATGAAATGGTTGACAGAGCAACCAGAAGAGGTGCAGAAATGTCGGAGAAAGCTGCAGATCTAAGCGTTCTCCCTTTCGGTTGATGGAAATTGTAGTCTGCTTGAAACAACAGCAAGAAAAAGATTCAGGACAAATAGGTCTACATATAAGAAGGAATCTATCTTCGAAGAAAGCATTTCCATTTGAAATCGTATTGAGAAAGTTGTCAAGTTCATCATTCTAGCTTATAACATACCTTTTATTCCGCTTAAGAACCAATGCTGTCAAAACGAAGCTTTCTAAAATTGTCAATTTCATATGTGGTCAACAGATCACTCTTGATCATATTCCTTCGTCAAAGAATGCAAACTTAGTTCTTAGATTTATTTTCGTCAAACAAATTGTCAGAAGAAAACTTGGAACCAGTTCAGTTCTGTAATTTATGTAATGTCTTTTCATCGCCAGATGATATTAGACACACACACACACACACACACACACACACACACACACACACACACACACACCACACACACAAACCCTTCACACTCAGCTTTTCTAGTACTTTCAAACCCACATCTGATATATGCATATTTACCCTGGTGGTGAAATACCCTAGTGGTACACAAAGTTGTGATCTTTATGAAAATTTTGCAACCTGTGACTGCAAAATAACCATAGCAATTTCAACAACATATGAACCATATAACACAGTATTGACATTATCAAAGTTATTCATCTCATTACCTTTGTCCTGATAGAGAGAGGTCAACACTGAGCATTCAAACAAAAGATGACGCACAGAAATGTTTTCTCTGCAGACCCAAGTAATACCATGAGAATATTTAGTGTTCCAAGTATTCAGGCTTAATTTATGAATTAATGTAACAGTGTGCCTTGGGCACGATGGTAAAGTAGCCATTTTTTGACTAAAATTCTGCTTATGTATATACTTTTCCATCATTTGTATTAATTCACAAGAGGACAAATCTAAGGGATTTTTGATAAATTTTCAGCGTTTCTGTTTGCTCCTTCTTTTGCAAGACTGTCTGCTATTTCATTCTACTTTAAACCACAGAGATGGGACCCAGCAAAAATCAATTCTTATACCTAGAGTTATGAAACCATGCAGTAAATGTTTCATTTCAAACAAGTCTTTTCTAGCTTTGCAGTCCCAACGCTCTAGGGTTGTGAAACAGATTTGGAATCAACACACAGTAAGATTTTGTAGAAAGCAATTGGTGTATCACATACGTCGAAGCCTTCAGTATTGCATATAATTCTGAGGTATAAATTGAAAACCCCTTTCCTAAATGATATGATTTCCTGACATTAATTTAAAAGTTGGTATTATAAAGCCAGAACCACTGTCAGAGGATTCCATTACCGACCCATCTGCAAACATTTTTAAATGATTTGGATAGCTGTTTTCTAGGTGTTCACGAACTTCAGTTGTTAAAATATTTACATTGTCACTTTTCTTTAACATAGTGCATGTGTAATCAAAAGAAGCATTTAAGTGTTCCCAAGGAGGCATTAGAGGTACTGCAGGAAATTCTGGTATAGCAGTTATATCAGTATTACACTGTGACATAAAGTCAGGTGTGTATTTCTAACTGGTTGGATATATGATATGTTTTTAGAACTCTTACGAAAATCTTTGCTGGAATCCATCAGTATTTCTTCAGTAAATGAATTTTCAACAGAAAGACTTCTGACAATATATTTGGACACATCCAATATTCGCTTCTCATTTAGTGGTAATATATTTGTTTCTTTATAACATCTATAAGTGTTTTGTATGAGCTGGAACTCCCAGAGCTAATTTCATGGCCTTACTATCCAAGCTTTGCAATTTCTTTAAAAGAGAATTAGGTGCAGAGAAATACACTTCCTGCCCATATGTCAGTTTCGATCGGACTAAAGAGATGTATAGATGTAAAACGGTATGACAGTCTTGACCCCATGATTGACAACATGTAATTTTAAGAACGTTTAATCTTTTTCTTGTATTATCAATCAAATTTTCAATATGTGTTTTCCACTTCAGCTTAGGGTTAAAAATACCCCCAGGAATTTAACTTTTTGTTTATATTTTAGAATCTGACCATCTAGCAAAAGCGAGGGTAGCATCTTTGGGTTACCATTGTTAAACAGCATAAGACATGTTTTTTTCTCCAGATAGTTCTAATCCGTTGTTCTTCATAAATATAGATAGCTTATCCAACTCCTTTTGGTACAACTTCTGTACAAAGTTTATTGGAATGCTTCCTTAATGTACAGTTGATCCAAATGGCGATATCATCTGCATATTGAACTACATGCGTGGCTTTTGACATAAATTTGGGAAGATCATGGATTAGGATTGTGAACAACATGGGAGCAATAACTGATCCCTGAGGCATACCCATATTTACATTCCTAAAGGATGAATAAATTCTTCCAATCCGTGTACATATGCTTCTTTCCGTTAGGAAGCTTTTAATATAATCAAACATTCTCCCAGAAATGCTAACATTTTTTAATTTGAAAAGTAGCCTTATGTGCCATACGCAGTCGTAGGCTTTTTTGACATAAAATGTAGCCAAAATACTTTTTCTGCGGGAGAAGTGGTTTTTAATGTGAGTGGTCAGTTTTACTAAATGGTCTATGGTACAGCGACCTTTTCGAAAGCCTCCTTGCTGAACAGGAATAAACACTATTTTTTTTCAACGTAATATAACAGTCGTTTTTTTAATTTTTTTTTCTAAAAGTTTACCAGCATGAGATGTTAGAGCTATGGGTCTGTAACTGTGTACAGATGTCCTCAGTTTACCTTCCTTGAGTGCTGGGACTACTACCGAACTTTTCCAGTTTCTTGGAATAGTGCCATTAATCCAACATTTTTGGAATAATGAATGCAGTAATACATTCCACGAAGAAGGTAAATGTCTGATGAGTTGATAGGACACTCCATCAAAGCCAACAGCTGAATCATGTGAAGGGATAAAATCTAATGCTTCTGTTAATTCTGACAACAGTAAAGGTGAGTTTAGGAAATGTTCGTTTTTTGTGGAGGAGCCATGTAATCATTTTTTTGTTCCTCATTGTTTCCGTGACGACTGCTTTCTGGCTGAAGATTTTTAGACTGACCACAAGCTGAAAATAAACCAGGAAAAGCTTCAGCTTTATCCAAAGCAGGAAAATCAGTTTGTAGCTTTATAGGGTATGCAATTTTCTATTTCTTTGACTTTTTTTCCCCAAACTTTAAATAAATCTTTTGATTCCGATACTTAGCCTGCGCAAAACTCAACCCAGTACTTCTTTTTTGCTTGAGCAATAATTTTAGTACATTTATTCTTTTCTTGTTTCATGATTATAAAGTTTTCTTCTGACTTATTTCTTATCCATGTTTTGTAGCTTTTTCGCTTTGACTGTACAGCGAGTCTACATCTTCTGTCCACCATACGTTGCCAGCATATTTTCCAATCTTTTTATGTTTATATTTTGGGATGGTCTTTTCAGCTGCTATAAATACTACTTTTGAGAATTTAGCATAAAATATATCAAGATTGTCATCCTGAATTGGTGATGTATTTTGTGACAGAAGAAAAGTTTGAAAGGCTTCCCAGTTGGCCAATTTATAGTTAAATTTTGGAATTTTGCATTCAGTGGTAGAACGGTTCATTAGAAAGTATTGTAATGGGAAGACGATCACTCCCTAAACAATCTTCTACTGTGGACCAGTTATAGTTTACTGCTATGTTTAGGGAAATAAGCGATAGATCTATTGCACTAGACTTGTGAGTAACTACATCAGGAATTCTTGTAATTCTACCGTCATTTAATAAAATTAAATTCGAATCAACAATATTTTCAACAAATCTATTTGATGTCACTTTATTACAGCTTGTGTCCCAAAAGGGCACATGAGCATTAAAATCAACCATAATAATCCACTTCCTCTTTGTAAAATCAGTAGGTTTTAGCCAATCTGTGTCATCCTCTTTAGGACCATTAGGATAGTGGCCAGACAGAACATTATAAACTGATTCCTTATTTACTTTGATGGCAACACCTGTAGCAAACACATCTTGTTTATCTAAGGGCACTGGAAGTGGGCTAATATTTGTACACTCAAAGTCAAGTCTAACATAGATAGCAGTTTGCACCTTTTTTATTTACCTCACTGAAACTTGGAAGAATTGCTGTGTAATCCCATTGTTTTAATGGCCATTGCTGAAGCGTTGATACATAGTCTCATTAGAGCATTCCTTGAACATCTTTTTACTGTAAATTAGTGTCGAATGACACTTCTTCATTGTTGTACTTCAGAGGTATTGTGTCATACGATAGCGTAATGCTGTTACAGATTGTTCATGAAAGTCATAGTTTTGTTCCCTA
>CM065729.1:12399753-12414753 GCA_033310375.1 Conus canariensis
TGCTAAATGAAACACCTTGCAGAAGTAGCTGTTGTGCACAGTGTTGTTATGCACAGCAACAGCATTCACGTACTTGTTTGGGTCCTCGCTCGTAACCGGCGGTGATAGAACTCTTCGACTAACGACAGATCAAGCTTCCGACTTTGCTGCTCACTTCGTTTTTTTGCAAACTTGATGCAGTCGCCGCACTTTTAAACGGCCATCAACGCGCAGTTCAGTATTATAAATGTGAATCTGACGAGTACACTAATACAAGATTGAATATCAGCCACTGTTCGTGAACCACGCGCAAAATGTGTGGCATCGGGAGTCCTGAATACATGAATGCTCGCTCGCGCGCACACACGCACGCGCACAAGCACGCACGCACGCACACGCACGCACACACACACGCACGCACACACACACACACACACACACACACACACACACACACACACACACACACACACACACACTCGCACACACACACACACACACACACACACACACACACCCCACACACACACGTAAGAGAATGAGAGAGAGGCCCTTTTTCTGCATAGTGGTATGCTAGCCACTATAGATCCACAATGCATCAATCAATAAACATGACGCTCGTTTATCATTGTGTGATTATAATGCCCCAAGAATTCAACAGCACTTCGGAGTATTATCACTCGGCCACAGTCCATCAATAAAATCAACAGTAAACATAACACCATTTATAACGATGTGTTTTTTTTTTCATCGGCAGATAGGAAGCGGCTTTACATGCTAAAAATAGTAAGATCCAACAATATACATGAGGGTTGCCGTATGTAATATTATGGCTTTACGAGTAATAATTAGCTTTGAAATGTGTGGTCAGTTTTTCCTGCTCAGATTCTGTATTTTGATGGCACTGGAAATACGATGGAAGTATATTTCAAAGGGCACTACAAGACTGTTATAAATATGGGATTTGGTTGAATATCGAGAATTTATGTTAAATTTAGCTTGAAGACTGTGTGGGGCTGAATATTTTTTCCGCATAATAAATACGCATTTATGAACAGCAAATTAACCTTCAGCGGGAGAATTCCAGCTTAACGTGATCCTCCTTGCCAAGATAAAACGATTATAAGAGAACTGCTTTGAATGCTCTTTCGTAGACGCTGATAAAAGGTTTCATGGCGTTAGCACTTGCAGAGTCAAACAGTATCGAACAATAATAGATTGAAAAGAAAGTATGTGCTTGTATCAATGCAAATTCCTGGCGAAGAAGAAATGTTTCATCCTGCATAGCTGATGTACCTGTCTGGACATTCATTTACATAAAGTGTTGATGTGATCAGACCATGAACGATTAATATGGAAATATACACCAAGAACTAGATGGCTATCCTCTCCTATGATTTCTTGATTATTGACAAAACCAGATGTAAGCTGCGTGCTTACGTTTTGTCTTCTTTGTCTTGTAATCATCCGCATGAGTGTGTGTGTGTGTGTGTGTGTGTGTGTGTGTGTGTGTGTGTGTGTGTGTGTGTGTGTGTGTAAGGGATTCAGTGATTTACATCGCACCAGTCACATAAGATGTTGGTATCCTTTTTTCATGAAGTGAAAACAGTTTTTGATTTGGAACTGCTTGTGTGGACTGTAGTATCATCACAAAGGAAATCACATGGATCCTCGACATTAAGAGGAAGATCTTTTATATAAACTGAAAAGAGGAAGATCATTGATAGAAATTGAAAAAAGCAGTAGACCTATCGACACAAGAGAGAGAAAGAGGTGTGTGTGTGTGTGGTGGGGGGGGGGGGGGGGGGGGGGGGGGGGGGGGGGCGGAAAGAGCATACAATGCTTTTTTTCCCATCCGGCCGGCCCGCAGTAAAAGAAAAGAACGGTAAATTGCAAAGCACAACGACAACATTTACATACATTTGTTAAGAATCAAAATCCGCAAAAGAAAAATCCGCAGTTCAATGATACAATTACGTAAAGAGCAAACTTGGGAGGGGGGGGGGGGGGGGGGGGGTGGGAACAAGATGAGAATAATTGAGTATGCACATATATGAGAGAAAGACAGAGAGAGGAGAAAAAATATAATGCAAGATGAAATGATAATCAAGAACCCCCCCCCCCCCCCCCCCCCCCCACACACACACAACCACAAGAAAAAACAAAAAACTTATGATGTAAACAATTAAGTGAATAACTTTTTGAAACTCGCAACTGATCTGTCGATACCGATAGTACATCTTTTAAAATACTCCGTCAGAATAAAATTTACATAGGAAGAGGCAGGGTGCCAACACACACACACACACACACACACACACACACACACACACACACACACACACACACACACACACACACACCACATACCCTCTCTCTTCTCTCTCTCTCTCTCCTCTCTCTCTCTCTCGTCTCTCCACACACACACACACACACACACACACACACACACACACACACACACACACACACAGATTATAGAAGCGTAGTTTTCATGAGATTCAGTGTAAGCAGGGAAAAATATTGTGCGAGGGTGGGTGTTTCAGAAAGCTAAGTTTTTACAATAGATAATCTAGACTAGTCAGATTTTGTCAAAAGTCGTTTCGATAAAGTGCTGTAAGCAATTTTTTTTAGAAAAGTGCCGAATGTGTTCATTCTATATAATTTGGGGCTGCTGAATCCAATTATAAGGCTTGCCCAACTGTAACGCTTGTCATTTTGTCACAAAAAGTTAAAATCCAACATGGCCGCTACACGCAGGCAATTGCGACATACACGATTTTTGTACCCTAAAATATTTTCACACATTCACAATTTAATGACTAAAATGTTTTATTTGGTGAAATAATTTGTTTATTTCTCATTTCTGGTTTTGCTGGTAAAAAAGTAAAGTGATGGGACAATTATGAAATTGATGATACTACTCAGTGACGAACACATACACATAATATTGATTGCTGTCTCACTATTGTTTTTCAGGTAGAAGTGATATTGCTATCATGCCTTGATGCTATCCAAGAATCATTACTTGAACATCCTCTCCCTCCCCCCCCCCCCCCCCCCCCCCCCCCCCCCCCCAAAACAAAAAAATCATTTTGTGATGTCACAAATAACGTGGACTGACGCAGTGTCTGCAAGAACGGTATCAGTTACACTTCTTGGTTACCGTGGTACCAGGATGACAAAATCAGATGCTCAAGCAGGTGTCATGGGATTTCCTGCACTTGCAGGATGCAGTACAGGAATTGGGTTTGCAGCCGCATCGCGTGGTTCTGCAGCCAGTGGTGCAACTGCAGGTGATCGGTTCCTCACAGGCCTTTGGGACAGGTGCAGTGACATGAGTTCGGGAATCAAATCAGTCTCTTCCATTTTCCAGCTCTTTGTTTCAGGTGGTGGCAAGACAGGGTGCTGCAAGTGGGCCTGACGCCAGACCAAGGCTTGGTAGTGGCAGTGCTTGATGTGATAAAAAAAAAGTGCATCTCTTGTCGGTGGAAGCTTCTCTATTGTCACACTTTTGACAAACATGCTCACTCGCATTTCGTTGATGGTGGTGGCAGTGGTTGCACAATAGACTCTGCACACAAAGTGCTCAGCCTCCTGAATGGTCCGATCAGTAAGAACAGGACTCTCACCAAGGCCCCTCAAGAGATGATGGTGATCTTTGAAAACATCCAGCATGTTTTTTTTTTTGAGTGTCAGCGAGGTAAGATGTTGTGTCACTGCCTGTTAGAGCATTGAACCCAGGCAGTAGGCTTACAACTTCAGGCTCCATTTGTAGGTGCTCCACAATGGTGTGAACTGGAATGAACTTTTGCTGCTTTGCTGTCCCAGCTTTCATCCAGATCTTCTGACAGGCCGTAAGATGAAAGTACGCAATCAACTTGACGAGAATATCACTATCTCTGGCAGATACAACAATGCTGGTGGCCATGCTCTTGGTACAGTGCAAAATTACTCTAGTGTCTGCTTCTTCATGCTTTCCTCCCATGACCTCCACATCCAGATTTGGGTCAGTAGCTTCTACACGCTCTGGGCTGCTCCATCCTTCTGCTGCCATGATGGTCTTGTTGGGGGGGGGGGGGGGGGGGGGGGGTGCTTGCAGGATCAGTTGGTGTGACAGGAACCGAGCAAGGCCTTCCTTGTTGCCCTGGTGTGCCATGAAGTTCTCCCACTTTGTAGGAAGGGGCACTTCCCTGTCGGTTATAGGCCTTCTGATGGCAACTGTGCCCTTCCCATGCTGTTTCCGGGTCCCACTCTTGATAGAAGTCTCATAACTTCTGTCAAATGTGACATCAATGCGCTGGAATTGAGCACCACTCTGAAGAACAGCTTCAACGAAAACATCTGCAAAGTCTTCAAATGTGACAGCCGTTTTTGGTTTTCCAATTGCAGCAACCAGTGCTTATCCATCAGTGATGAGAGTTGGGTCCCCCTCTAGGTCCATTGCTTCAAGATGATCAAGACAAGGGATATCAGCTGTCAAGACCAGAGCAAGGATTGCTTTTGACCCTGTGTTTAGTTGTCCATTCGCCTCTGCTAGGGCTAGACGTACCACAAACAGCTCATGTGTCAATATTCTGTCCAGGTTGACTGTTCTCCCAGCTACATATGCAGCAATGAGCCTCTGTAGTATGTTTCTGTCTGCCTTGACTGTCGCTGTCTTTCCAGTTTTTGCATCTTTCTGTTGAGCCTCGAACAAGGAGGCAAAGGTCAAGTACTTGTTCTTGTGCAAAGTGTCTCTGAACGCAACTTTTTTCTTCTCACTAGGCAGCAGTCTCTCCTCCACAAATTCATCTAGCTGGTCTTGTCCTTTTTTTTGCAGCTGAAAGCAAGTTATCTTCAATTTCTTGAGAGGCAATGTCTTTGTTTGCAATGTTCTGCAGCGTTTGGGGCAAGTCATTTGAGAAGAGACTGAATCTCTCCAAGACTGCCAGCAAAGTATTTTCATCTCGCAAGTCAATTTTCTTCCTGCCTTTGGTAGTCTCATTGTGGATGCGATCATCACCAGACCCAAGACCAAAGGCTTGTCTTGTATCAAGGGCAAGATGGGATCGGAGATTGAATGACAAGGCCCATCTGCAGAGAGCTTTCAAGGTCTTTGTGATCGCAACGATGCCCCCTGCTTTCTTGCCAACACCATTTAGCCATTCCTGGCTCTGGTCTGGGTCAACTTGATTGAAGCGATGTGCAGGGCGCTTGACAACAAAGTCTCCTGCTTGGAACTTCACCTTGACCTCTTCTGGGAGCTGGTGCATCTCATTCAAGTAGATGGTTCCCCAGCGAGCATAGTTGATTTGGTTGTACCAATAGAAGTACTGCAGCATACACTGGAAAGCATGCAGATGAAAGTCCCAGATTCCATCCCTCTGAGCACGGGTGAAGAGAAGCAGGACTTGCACCATTTGCAGATATCCCCACCAAAGCCTGAAGCTTGGGTTAGTGTTGGTCGTGAGGAAACTTTCCATGCACTCCTGAAACTCTTTTGAAGACAGTGTGGATAATGTGTCTTCAGTGGGTCCGTGCACCTTCTCAAGGAGCTCTTTCTGTAGATCAGGAGTCTTGTCTTCCATGAAACTCAACAACTGAGGCAGAAGTATTCTCCACATTGCCTGATAGCTTATCTTGTGGGCCCTGATTCCTTTGTTGTACGACTTTCCTTCTTTGACCTTTTCAGCAGCTTTCTGGCCAAGCAAGGGACTGAACATGCTTGCCTATCACCTCCAAAAATTTCATAGAGGTATGAAGGGCATGTGCTCAAACTTCCTTGGGACGAGCAACACATCTTTCTTAAGTATAGTGATGAAGTCAAATGAATCTCCCACAGCCACTTGGAGTTTTTCCTTGAACGTAGACCTTCTACTGATGTATGATGCAAGTATCTCAATGTCTGCCTTCTGTGCCAGCCCACGGTAGTGGTTCCAAACTTCAGCGAGCTGAAGTACATGTGCTTTCTTGGCAGACTCTCTGATTTCGGCAGCCAGCCACTCCATAGCCAGATCAGTCGTTTTCAGCAGTCTCTTTTGTTTATGAGGCATTATGGTCAAATTTCTTGTAACATTTGGGATGGTACTTTCCTTCCACTGCTATTAGGTCACTGATTCCTGCCAATCGTACATACATTTCTTGGTCATATTTGGACAAGTCCAGAATTTTATCACTCATCTTAAATGTGGTAACTGAACATAGTGTTCCCTTGACAGAGGCATCTTGGCAGAAGATGCAGGCCTCCAGGTAGACTGGCGTCGTAGCGCTCCTCAGCTTTGTAGTTGACATCCTTGGTTCACGTTGTTGTGGGCTTGAAAGTTTCCTTCTATTCTCATCTTTCTATGTGGTTTTTACTTGTAAAGGCTGCATAGCAAGACTTATGACACCAGAGAGTATTCTGAGGAAGATATGAAGGCAGTGCATATATTCTGTCAATTGCAGGCCTGTATTCTACATCACCCAAACTGTCCCTCTGCTTTGAAGCATTCTTTAACGTCGCCAGTCCTTGTTCTCCACACTGTTTCCAGTCACTTTTCCTTTCCTCTTGACAGATGAAACAGTCCTGTGAATCAGGAGGCTGCATGGGCCGCTTTAGACTGCAAACAGGTTCCACTGTCACGTTACTCAGTTGTTAGTCTGAAAGAAACAGCCACTCCAAGACCGTTAAGGTGATTGTAACAAAACGAAACAAGATGCAAAGCATATAAACGTACTCCCAGTTTATCTGGAATACGCGTGAGATATTCCATAAAGAGGAAAAACTGTTTTGGGCCGTTATAGCCGTTAGTAACGGCTATTCTGGTAAACATCGGGTATCATCCGTGACCCATAACGAACATACCTACATATTGTCAGAAAGATCGTCCAAGTACTTTCTGAGATATCCCATAAAGAAGAAAAACCGTTATGGGCCGTTATAGCCGTTAGTAACGGATATAACGGCAAAATAGAACATCGGGCATCATCCGTGACCCATAATGAACACACCTACAAATTTTAAGAAAGATCGGCCCGGTAGTTTTGTCTGGAGCGAGTGGAACACATTTTGACCACAGACGGACAGACACACAGACAACATTTCTTCGTTCCCATTCTAAAGTACTCCCTGTTCTATAAGAACAAATTGATTAATGTGTTTTTCAACTTAATACAGTTATAGTGTAGTAGGATAAGTGTCAATGGTGTAAAATGAACTGCTGAGAATTTGCTCTTTGTATCAAAAAGCTTCCAAAGTAGTCGCGTCATAGATAATCATTTTCGACAGGCGGCCATATTGTTTTCTTCACTTCTACGAAAAAACTGTGAATCTGCACAACCTGGATTCAGGAAGCATTAAACTTTCAAAAAAGCACGCTTGCCAACTTTTCCAAGAATTTGCCCGCACATTACAGCTTTTCAAAATCCTTGACCTGTCTAATCTCTTTTAATACTGTTTTACGCACACTTCGCACTTGATCAGATCGCAAGAAATTAGTGTCAATAACTGCTTCGAAATTTTACAGCAGTTTACTCCTTCAGTATTTTTGCCATTTAATGCAATAGGGAGCAGAGGAGTTGATAAGGTTTAATGTTGTGGTAATTGTAATATTATTGTTACAGAGAGATAGACAGACAGATGCATGCGTCAAAGTGAGAGTAAGATTATTGTTGTACTCCCAGTTCGTATAGAACAGGGAGTACTTTAGAATGGGAACGAAGAAATGCTGTCTGTGTGTCTGTCTGTCTGTGTGTCCGTGGTCAAAATGTGTTCCACTCGCTCCAGACAAAACTACTGGGCCGATCTTTCTGAAAATTTGTAGGTACCGGGTATGTTCATTATGGGCCACGGATGATGCCCGATGTTTTAGTTTACCGCTACAGCTGTTACTAACGGCTGTAACGGCCTATAACGGTTTTTCTTCTTTATGGAATATCTCAGAAAGTACTTGGCCAATTTATAAGCGGTTTGGATGATCTTGTGAGAAATCAGAGCCTCTGTCCATATGTAAGTGATGTAATGCTGAAAATGGATTAAACAACCGTTAAAAACCGTTATTCTGCCGTTATTTCTTATATATAGGTGGATTTTAATGAAATTTGGTATATAGAAAGGTTATCACACACAAATGGCACTTCTATAGTGTTTCAAAATTTGACCGTTAAAAACCGTTATTCTTGACATTGTCCGATTTGGATGAAATTTGGTATGTACACAGGCTTTAGCCCAGTGAGGACTAAAATACCGGTTTCAAAAGTGTATATCGGTTATATAACCGTTAAACCGTTATTTTGCCGTTATTTTTTTTATATATTGGTGGGTTTTAATGAAATTTTGTATATAGAAAGGTTATCACACACAAACGGCACTTCCATGTAGTGTTTCAAAATCTGACCGTTAAAAACCATTATTCTTGACGTATTGTCCGATTTGGATGAAATTTGGTATGTGCTTTAGCCCAGTGAGGACTAATACCAGTTTCAAAAGTGTACATCGGTTAAATAACCGTTAAAACTGTTATTTTGCCTTGATTTCTTATCACACAAAGCACTTGGCCGCTTTATAAGCGGTTTGGAAAAGTGGGAGTACGTTTATATGCTTCGCACCTTGTTTAGGATTAGATCTGTGCAGAAGCGATTTCAGCCTAATCGTGCATTTTCGCAAATGTACCATATCCGTCCGAAGTTTGTCGTGAATGGCGAAAAGTTTCGTTTTTGCGTCAGCTTTCGGAACGAGACCTCCAGGGTTTGTCTCCGGCGTAAAATTTCGTTGGCGAAAAATGATTATGTCACACCTGGTCATTACATACCTCCTTGAATCCTTCAGTCAGTGCCTAAGACTTTGACAGGGAAGTCTTTGGGCTAGGTAGATGGGGAAATCTAAAAATGAGATTATCGGGCAACGCATGACAGGCCACAGAGTTTTCTGGAAAAGTGTTTTCCAGTTTATGATGGACTTTCAAAAATGATACCAGCAGCCGTTATGCGATGATTTCCGTGGCAAATTTGGGGCTGAGAGGTCGTAGGTTCAATCCAATCAGAGTCATTTATTTGTGGAATTTTCTTTCCTGACTGGTTCCTATCCAGAGTTAAGTTTGGTCTAAACTCAATTTGGAAGACATGAACCACACAGTCGAGTTTCATCCTCGTAATGAACGCGTATGTAGTGTCGCTCAAATTTCCTGAACTACACTGCAGGTGTCTGTATCTCTCGGGCCTGGTTAACACCGGGATACATTATAAAAGCAAACGTATAGTACATTCCTGCCATGGAGTTCCAAAACGGAAAGCCATGGCATCATCTTAATTCTCATCGATAAGTATCTTCAAAAAAAAAAAAAAATCAAATTCTGTGGCCATGCTTGCCCTGCTGTCGTGATGACATCAGTTTTAATGTCCTCTTTGCGCCTATGCTCTGGGTGAGTTTGTGTCGAGGTTCTCGGGTATCAGCGAGGTTTTGGGGACTGTCTTTGGACGGACGTGGTGGCTCACTCACGCTGCATCCGCGACTAAGCAATTATTGCTCTCTCAGTAGGGGGCTTCGAAGGTGTTATCCTGCGTATGTTGGCTCGGAACAGGCGCCACCGAACACCACCGATGTGACCTGGCGGCGATGCAGCGTCTTCTCTGGTGGTTGCCTGATAAAGATTTGACACTGACTGCCCCTGTTGATTACCGGTGCAGGGCTGCAGCGGCACAAGTTCAAAGTACAGCTGTGGACATGGAGCCGGAATGACCGTCGTAGGGATAATGCCACTGAAGATGGAACATAAAAAAGGACGATCTCAGGAATATTATTATCATTATGAATACTTATATAGCGCCTATCCTCGGCTAGAGACCAGGCTCTAAGCGCTTTACAGTCCACACTCGTTTACACAATGGGCTGCCTACCTGGGTAGTGCCGACTGAAGAGCTGCCAGCTGGAGCTTCGTTCAGTTTCCCATGTCATCCAGTCAATATCGTTCACTCAATTTCCTTACTGCCTTCATTCTTTCCATTTCGCACGCAGGGTGCATGCTATGTGTAACGTGTCATCCACATCAATGGCCAAACTGGCCTTCTCTTCCGAAAGTGGTGGATGGGATTTTACGTGTGTGCAAGATGTTATGCGTGCGTTCACACACGGAACCTCGGTTTATAGTCTCATTCGAGGGACTGTATGGGAAATGGAGTCAGAACCAATGTTAACACCGAGGGAAAAGTACCCCTGTACTGAAACAGCCCGGCGGATTTGAACTAGCAACCCCAGGATCACCAAGATTACGAGTCCGGCGCTCTACCACTGAGCTATTACGATCCCGATACCAATATTGGTAGGAGTCTACCGAGAGGGCGGCATAGTTGAGTTGACGTTTCCTTTCATACGATCTCATGGCATCAGCCAGGATATGTTGTTATCATTGTTGACAAGGCTGGTCAGGAAATGGGAACAAATGTTTCAAAGACTCAACAGTGAAGTAACTCTCGACTTGGGGCTTTGAGACTATTTTTGTTCATGTCTTTCCTCTACACTGCAGTCAACACACATAAACTGCATCCATGCCTACTGGAAATTCTGCCTAGTTATCGCTTCTTCCACTCTCTTTTATTGAGTTTTTTGGTTTTAATCTATCATAACGTCGTCCACTGTTCTGTAGTCTCTCTGGCCTATTTAGCCAGTCTTAGTGTACGCGCGTTGGATCACATTAGATCTGTGGCGTTTGTTGTTGTCGGTGTTGTTGTTTTCAGAAGACGACTTTTCTCTGCGTGATGGTAGCTGTGAAAAGACACTGTGTGACCAGCTAGACTGGATCAAAAGCAGCTCTGAGACGAAAGCTGCTGGGAACAAACAGCAAAACAAACAAAAGGAATGAGATGTTGATTCTGGTACAATCCCCCACCCCAACCCCCACCCCTCTCCTCCTCACCCCCTGCCCTCTGTACTTTCCTATCTTACTGTGTTCATTCGCTGGTCGCTAACTTTTGTTCCTCGGCTGTTGATCTGAGTCTTCATACATCTGAAGTCTGTCGCAAAGAGGTTATACATTTTTTCATTCATTCATTCACCGTTTCCTTCACTTATTTGAGCGTTTCTTCATTCATTCTGGCGTTTCTTCAATGTGATCATTCTTTGGCTCAGTCTTCCACCCCATATCATTTCTTCCTTAATTTGCCCCCCCCCCCCCCCCCCCCCCCCCCCCCCCCCCCCCCCCCCTCCATCCTCTCCCACCCAGCCCCTGACTACATTTAACCGCCGTCTTCATTTCAGTGTCGAAACAGACACCGTTGTGAAACACATGAGCACTTTCAGCAGGCTTGCGGTGCTGGACATATGTGTCCGCTGAAACGCAGCATTTCCTTCACAAGCATACACATACACTTTGAGATCCTTTCTCAACCTGTATAAAGTTGGATTTTATTCATTTCTGCTGTAGCGAAAATGATAACTAGAAATAAAGTTTTGTTTGTGCATAAGAACGCAATAACTTTACCCACTCATACAACTCTCTTGTTTTCCCCATTCCATTCTTTAATGTGTTTATTCATTTGCGATTCTGTTTAACAGGCTTACTTTTTATGCATAATCATTGATATTCGATCATTTGTCTATTATGACAAATTGATTGATGTCAAAGGAGAAGAAGAGTATTAAAACCCGCGAGGTGATCGAAACTGTTTTGTTTGTTTTGCCTATGAAAAACATTTCTAATAAGATTACATGTACATGTATAGTTTATCAGCCTTTGGGTGTTCTCTCTCTCTCTCTCTCTCTCTCTCTCTCTCTCTCTCTCTCTCTCTCTCTCTCTCTCTCTCTCCTCTCTCTCTCTCTCTCTCTCATTAGCCGTCTTCATAATGACATGTTATCCTCTCTTATGTTCTCGATTACCCAGTTTATGGATTGACAGAAAAAGAAAGATGTGCAAGACTGGCCAATAGATTAATATATCTGTGAACTGGCCAATAGATTAATATATCTGTGAACAGACAGACAGACAGAAAGGTATGGTTCATCTTCAGATGCGTCAGAATACGCCCAAGCGTGAAGTAAATGGCGATGCTACAGCAGAGGTGGGATTTCAGAATGGTGGTCTTGAATGACCCATCCTCTCATAGTACGGAGTAAAGGGTCTTTGTTTAGTCTCGGCAGCCAACAGCTGGCTGATGACCCCAAAACACCGCAGGGGCCAGCGCGGAGTCGTGCAGATTTTATCACCGTCTTCAAAAGCTCAGTGGTAAATTACAACTGTCCACGTTTTTCTCACGGTGTACATTTCAGGGCAAGAGGCGAGAAGGTGGGGGTTGGTGGTTTGGGGGTGAGAGGGAGGGAAGAGTTGGCGATGGGGGTGGGGGTGGGTGGGACGTTTCTCGGACGGTATCTCGATGTCGGCAGTGATTTAGAGTCTGGCTTAATTTATTATAGTTAACAGGCATTCCACGTTTGAGGCCAGACAGATGTGACAGATTAGACCCCAGCCTTTAAACCTTCGAGGATGGTGACGATCCGTTGGAGGGGCCGAGTTAATGGCGATTCTGCCAGGGGGGAGTCAGGCACTTCCAAATCGCTCACGCTTGTCAAATGAATGCCCCCTTTAGCTCCAATCCATACACCATCCAAGCAGAGCTGGGAGGATGACTGATTAGAAGGGGAACCCCTTCGGCGATCACAGCTGATAGATAGATGGTGTTGCTCGTGAAACTGAACTTCGTGAATCATGCTCAGGTAAAAAGACGCTCCTACATCTTGGGCGTCGAACTATTGTGACACGCACCTTAACTGTGAGATTGCTGTTCAAGTTGGTCACTTTTACTAAAGCTTATCAGCTGCGATTTTTTGTGGTCGAATGTGTTTTCTCACATTCTCATTTGTTTCGTTTGATGCCTTAGATTCTCTCTCTCTCTCTCTCTCTCTCTCTCTCTCTCTCTCTCTCTCTCTCTCTCTCTCTGTGCGTGTGTATGAGATTGTGCGTGCATGAGTGACTAGAACAAATGGATTTTGGAGGTAAACAAATACGAAAATAATTCGGCAAATATTTGCTAAGGGATTGGAGAAGGGAGAGGGGGGGGGGGTAAAAAGAGGGCAATAAAGGATAGATATGCCGTGACAAGCGGCACTGCCGTCAGCGTAGTGTGTGATTTATTGAATGTTGTTTTTGTAGACAGAACGACTTGTTGCGCCTGGCTGAATTTGACATCCGACTCCAGGTGGAGAATCACCAGTGACTCGACGCCGGTTGTTGTGGACCACTCATCGTAGCGAAAGGAAACATGCCATTTCGAATCAGTGAACAACATGCCCTGAAGAAGTAGATTCTGCCCAGTCCAGATTTAAATCTGTTTATTAACGAAATGTCCAGAAGAAACAGATTCTGCCCCGTCCAGATTTAAATCTATTTATTAACAAAATGTCCAGAAGAAATAGAGTCTGTCCCATACAGATCTAAATCTGTTTATTAACGAAATGTCCAGAAGAAGCAGATTCTGCCCCGTCCAGATTTAAATCTTTTTATTAACAAAATGTTCAGAAGAAACAGATTCTGTTCCGTCCAGATTTAAATCTGTTTATTAACAAAATGTCCAGAAGAAACAGACCCCAGCCCTTGCAGACTTCGGTCTGTCTGTCTGTCTGTAACATGTCCTGATGAAAATGACCCCGGCCTTTGCAGACTTCGGTCTGTTTGTAACTTGTCCTGAAGAAACAGACTCTGGCCCTTGCAGACTTCGTTATGTCTGTCTGTTATGTTTCCTAAACAGAAACACCCCTTGCAGACTTGGATCTGTCTGTCTGTAACATGTCCTGAAGAAGCAGATTCCACTCCTCGCAGACTTAGGTCTGTCTGTTTATCATATGTCCTGAAGAAACAGACTCCACCCTTATCAGACTTTGGTCTGTCTGTTTATAACATGTCCTGAAGAAACAGACTCCACCCCTGTCAGACTTTGGTCTGTCTGTTTATAACATATCCTGAAGAAACAGACTCCACCCCTATCAGACTTTGGTCTGTCTGTTTATAACATGTCCTGAAGAAACAGACTCCACCCCTATCAGACTTTGGTCTGTCTGTCTGTAATATGTCCTGAAGAAACAGACTCCACCCCTATCAGACTTTGGTCTGTCTGTCTGTAATATGTCCTGAAGAAACGGACTCCACCCCTATCAGACTTTGGTCTGTCTGTCTGTAATATGTCCTGAAGAAACAGACTCCACCCTATCAGACTTTGGTCTGTCTGTTTATAACATGTCCTGAAGAAACAGACTCCACCCCTATCAGACTTTGGTCTGTCTGTCTGCAATATGTCCTGAAGAAACAGACTCCACCCTATCAGACTTTGGTCTGTCTGTCTGTAATATGTCCTGAAGAAACAGACTCCACCCTTTGCGAACTTTGTCAATAAAATGTTCTGAAGGAACAGACGCCAGTCTGTCAAAACTTCCACCCGTGCAGATTCCACATAGCGTCAAACTTGAGCTCTGAAAGCGTTTTTAGCATCGATTTTCAGTGATTACAATTCGATGCTCGTGTTCGTGCGGCGAACCCCGTAACTGTTCTGTGGATATTCCCATTGTTCTTTATTTTTCAATTGTTTGTCCGAGATTTTTGGTGAACCTGTGTAAAGCTGGCTTCTGTTTTGTTTTGTTTTTTTCTGATGTACTGAAAATAAAAATTAGAATTACAGGTATATTTGAGCTTAGTAATATAACAACTTCACCCACTCCTACAACTTTTGTTCCCGTTCCATTTTTGATGTGTTGATTCATTTGCGCTTCCATTAGCAGGCTTACTTTTTATGCATAATCATTTGGACTCGATCATTCATTTGATATCATGATAACAGAATTGATGTTGAAGTAAAGGAGAAGAAGAGTATGTTTAAAAACTGTGAGTTTATCAGAACTTTTTCCTTTTTGTTTTGCCCATGAAAAACATGGCTATAATAAGAGAGTCCATACAAAGGTATAGTTTATCAGCCTAACGATATTCTCTCTCTCTCTCTCTCTCTCTCTCTCTCTCTCTCTCTCTCTCTCTCTCTCTCTCTCTCTCCTAATTAAACATCTTTGCTTCATTTGCATTATGTATC
>CM065729.1:12419753-12427253 GCA_033310375.1 Conus canariensis
AAAGCTATCTTATATGCTTGTTTTGGGAAATCATTATCTGATCAGAAGTTGACTTCTGTTTCGACATGAATTTTAAAAAAAATGTTGAATATGTTTTACGCACACATGCACGCATGCATGCGCACAGCACGCATGCATGCGCACACGCTCTCTCTTTCTCTCATACACACATGCGCTTGTGCACGCGCTCACTCACACACTCACTCACTGCTCGCTTCTTCAATTATGCACGCATGCAGGCACGCACACATACACGCGCTGCGCGCGCGCGCGCATGCACGCACGCACGCACACACACGCCCGCGCGCACGTATGCACACACCAACTCGTGCATACGCACACAAACACACGCATGCACACACAGACGTGCGTGCGCTCACTCACTCACTGCTTGCTTGTTCAGTTATGCACACACACACGCACACGCACGCACATATGCAGACACCAATGCGCGCACACACGCACACACACACACACACACACACACACACACACACACACACACACACACACACACACACACACACCACGCACTTTGCATTTAATTTCATTTGTACTTGGGTGTCTGTTCACCAGTATTACTTTTTTCATTGTTAAGATGCAGCAAAGGTGACATATGGAAAATATTAGCGCAGTAAACACTAACACAGTAATAAACCTAGACATTGGGCCGGTAGTAAACGAGTGAACATTAAAATCAGCGTGCAAGTGTCCATTAGTAATGAGCACATAGACTTTGCGTGAGAGTTAGAGTTCATAGAGAAAGGGGGAGGGAGACAGTGAGTAAAAAATTCGTAGGACGAAGGTCCAACTTCGGAAAAAAAAGAAAAAAGGAAAAAAAGTAAAGAAAGGAGAAGAAATTGAAAGAACAAACTGTTAATATTCATGCAAAGGTAGACCTCCCACTTCCCTGAATGTAGCCATAGTTGATGCTTGAAGAGTTTTACCTTCAGACAATTCAGAATGCCTCGCAATCTAAACTTTGCATCTTGTATCAGATATAGTGGAGCACACGGGCGAAAAAATATCGGCCATAAGTCAGTCTGGAGAGAAAAAGACACCGTGAAAGGTGTTTTGATTAACGTCTTTGCTCCATTATTGTTTACTAACTACTCTTTGAACAAAAAAAGAAAAAGATTAGGTCTTACTTGACTTTAGTGAGTAAGTCCTTAAATCGTATCATTTCTAGTTAACTTTGAAGTAAGATATATTCCCAAAACGTGTACCGCATGTTTGTATTCGAGAACTTCACCGTCGATTGGAAACGACGTCAGCACGGGTGGGACTGGCACCATTATTGAAAAGGGACAAGGTTAGTCTTGTCAGCACTTCACAGTGCTGACCCATTCTCAGGAATGTAGGTACCGAGTCTATCAAGTTCAGCTTGACGCAGTTTACTGTCAAGAAGAAAGGAAACTCTCTTGTAGGTGTGTTCTTTTTCTAAGTTAAATTCACCTTCATATAGATGTCAAGTTCAGGTTGACAGTTTTCTTCTGTCAAGAAGAAAGGGAACTCTCTTTGAGATGTGTTCTTTTTCTTGGATAAATTCATCTTCATATAGATGTCAAGTTCAGGTTGACAGTTTTCTGTCAAGAAGAAAGGGAACTCTCTTTGAGATGTGTTCTTTTTCTGTGTTAAATTCATCTTTATATACATGTCGCCAGGATACTGACAAAGACAGTATTATGTGATAAATGTTTTGGAAGATCCTATAGTGAAATGTTGAAAGGATGAGGTGCACTAACTGACAGCGGCGATAGATCCACTCTTCATGCCGAATAAGAATTTCCATTAACAATACCAGACATGCCAGTAGATTTCCGTTATGTGGTAACCTGCCATGCAACACCTGATCATGCGCTCTTTTTTTTTTTTACATTTAAAAAAAAATGTGGTTAGTACGCTCCACTTTTATAACTCAAATAGCAGTCCAATGTTTTAAGAAATCATTGAAACTTCCATCCATACTGGCAGATGTCTTCTTGATACAAAGACGAGGAATGATATCTGTAAGCTGTGGTGGAGTAAGAGGACCAATATCGTGTTTTATCACGTTTCGGATCTTTAATAATGTCTCTTTTTGCCTCGTTCTCTGTAAACAGTCTGAGCATTTCTAACAGGTTTTTACATTCATTGTACCAGCGAACGTTGTCTACAAATCATTCAGCTTATTGGAAATTTGCCGGAAAGCCTTTGCTGTAACGGACAGTGTAGTAAATTAACACCATTTTCATACTATCGTGATTTTTCCCCCTTAATACTGTTTGCTTTTCTTGTATACTTTGTGCAGATGTTTATGGCTATAAACTTCACCTGTGCAAAAGTGGGCCAGTACTGTCGCGTGGCCTGTACTATTTGATGACCCGAGTTTGCTCTCTCTGTCTCATTGGGGCATGGCTTTCCCATTGTGGTTATTCACCGCGTTTCCTGAGAGTTTACCTGATGTTATCAATGGATGGTGAGGAATGGAGTTGTCAGCAGCTTGCAGTAGGCTACTGTTCCTGTGAAGCTGAAATTTTAAACAGTGGTCAGCTTTGATAGTGTCTGTATTTTCCTTTTGTTTATGTTCTGAATTTCACTTCGGTTACCACGATCATAATCATACTCTACAATAACACCTTCATCCTTATTAAAATGGTTCGAGTAATCATTGAGTGTAATTCTAAACGACAAATGGTCACTCCGATAAATAAACAGTGTGTATTTTACCAATGCAATTTGAGATAAGAATAGGTGACATTAAAGGGAAATAAATTGAAATAAGTGTGTGTGCTTGCGTGTGTGTGTCTGCGCGCGCGCGCGCGTGTGTGTGTGTACGAGTGCGTGCGTGCGTGTGTGCGTGCGTGCGTGCGTGTGGTGTGTGTGGTGTGCGTGCGTGCGGTGGTGTGTGTGTGTGTGTGTGTGTTCCTTTTCCTATGCTTGTTCTTCTTCTTCTGCTTCTTAGTCTCCTGGTTGTTGCTGTTATTGTTGTCGTGGTCGTCGTCGTCTTTGTTGATGTGTGTTGTTTTGTTCTTCTTACTTCTTCTTACCCTCTCTCTCCTCTCTCTCTCTCTCTCTCTCCTCTCCTCTCTCTCTCTCTCTCTCTCTCTCTCTCTCTCAAAAATGTTTTTAAAGAACATCGAAAGCTAAAAGAAAGAAAGAAAGAAAGTACCATTAGTTAAGGCCTTTACCTTCATGCTGTCACAAAATTCCCATACATGAACACTTCTAAAAACGATGATATGTATCAGATTAAATCAACATCCTCACTGTTCCCTTCACTGAGTGCCCTTCTTTGCTGTTTACACATACTTGTTCAGTTTTAACCGATTATGGGGAGTTTCCTTTCTGTTTTTTGTTTTGTTTTTTGTTTTTGTTTTGTTTTGTTTTGTGATATTGCTTCTGGACATCAGATAACTAGGGCCCAATTGAATAGCAAACCTGATGAGATGTAAAGAGACCAAAACAGCCGTTATTGGTTGGTCCTGTGGACTTCCACTTTGCAGGAAACTCAAAACGTACAGAGAGCACTATCTGAAAAAAGAAGTTTCTTTTCTCTTTAAACGCAGGTCATCTTTTATAGTCTGCCCAGGTAGGACCTGACTGACGTCTGCATTACCCCGTCTCTGGGGACGAGGGGCAGATTTTGATATCTTTTATTATTATTATTATTATTATTATCAGCATCGTCATTATTGTTGTTTTTGTTGTTTTTCTTCTTCTTGTGCTTGTCTTGCATGAACCACTGAACCGTTCACGCTTGTGGAGTGCATTTACTGATTAGGTCGTTTGACATCCTTTCTGTGAGCTGAATTTCACTTGGTCGAATTCTGCTGGGTGAAGAAACAGAATATCGGTGAAAAGTGTTTGATTCTGTTTGTCACTTTGAATTCAAACAAGAGCTTAAAAAGGTGGTGGTTTGGGGTATTGGTGTTTTTTTTTGTTTTTTTTTTTTTGTTTGTTTTTTTGGGGGGAGGGGGGGGGGGGGAGCGGAGGGAAACAATCGGTGAAAAGTGTTTGATTCTATTTGTCACTTTGAATCCAAACAAAGGGTCAAAAAGATGGTGGTATGGGGTACTGGTGAGGTTTTGAGGTGGGGTTTTTGTTGTTGTTGTTGTTGGGGGGAGGGGGGGGGGGGGGAGCGGAGAGAAACAATCGGTGAAAAGTGTTTGATTCTATTTGTCACTTTGAATCCAAAACAAGAGGTCAGAAAGGTGGTGGTATGGGGTTTTGAGGGTTTTTTTTTTTTTTTTTGGGGGGGGGGGGGGGGGGGGAGCGGAGGGAAACAATCGGTGAAAAGTGTTTGATTCTACTTGTCACTTTGAATCCAAACAAGAGGTCAAAAACGTGGTGGTATGGGGTACTGGTGGGGTTTTGAGGGGTTTTTTTTTCCTTTTTTTTTTCTTTTTTTTTTTTTTGTTTAAATTTTTTTTTCCTTTTTTTTTTTTTGGGGGGGGGGGGGGGGCAGGGGGAAACAATTTTGATCTGAACCTGTCACTTTTGGATCGGATTAAAATAGTTCAGGAGGTTAGCAAGAAAAACCTGTGTGCATAGCAAACCAAAGCAGAGTAGTTTAGTCATTGGTTGGAGTCCACTGAATGCTGAAAGTGAAATTAAAAAACAAGAATTTAAAAAAAAAAAAAAAAAGAGCACGACAGAAGTGAGCACGAGCGTTGACATGGTTTGTGGTGAACTTGCTAACGAAGGTCAAGGTCACGTTAGCGATCAATAGATTGATCGTGTGATAACGGAACTCTTCCGCCGACATACCCAGAGATACGGAAATCGAACTTATCATACATAAAGCAATACATTTACCAACGTAATGTGACCAAATACGGTTGTACTTCTGTAAACCTCTGCAGTGAAATCGACATCAACCATGTTTGACTCGCTCTAATTTAGAAGTGTCTGAAACATTGATTTTTGAATGGGCAATGTTCCTCAAAAAACTGGGGGGGGGGGGGGGGGGGGGGAGATGGGATGAGGTCGGAGGAGTGGCTTTCCGGACCACGACTACGGCGTAGACCTCCAAGGATCCCTGGTCCGGACAATAGAATCAGGTGTCGACCACCCGGTCGGTACTATATTTAGAGCTCAGTGGTTCGGTGTGAAGGAGGGGAGAGGATGGTGCGGGATGGGGTGCCGTGAAATTTATAATTGTAATATGGTTAATGTGGAGGCAAGCGTGTTTCAGTGAAACGTAAGTTCAAGTCGATGCCGGCTCTATAATTTTTGCCACCAAATACCGTAATGAGTTCCGATGAACGCACACACTGCACCAGTAAGTTGTCTGTGAAACAAGTGCGCGCGTGCGTGCGTGCACACACACACACATACCACGCGCACGCGCGCGCGCGCGCACACACACACACACACACCCCGCGCGCGCGCGCGCGCACACACACACACACACACACTCGCTCGCACGCACGCACATGCACACACACTCACACACACACACACACACACACACACACACACACACACTCACACACACTCACACACACACACACACACACACACACACACACACACACACACACACACACAGCAATTCACTATGGCTATCTTTGCTGCCCCTCCTCCCCATCCCCTCCCTTTCTTCCGTCACCTCCCCCTCCTCCTCATCGGTGACAGAGTGTGTGTGTGTGGTTGTGAGAGAGAGAGAGAGAGAGAGAGTAGACAGACAGAGAAGCAGGCAAGGGAGAGAGCGGCGGTGCTGGAGTGAGAGTTCCTTGCCGTACTACAGTCTTGGCAGTATAGTCTGGTGCCGCCGAGCCTGAGCCGTCGCCACAGCTTTGTGTTGGGCGTGTTCCGGCGATGTGCACTGTGTGCTATCGATCCCACTACCCCTCCCTCCCTTCCCTCCCCCTCTCTCTCTCTCTCTCTCTCTCTTCTCTCTCTCTCTCTCTGTGGCCGTGCCGTTGTGTGTGTACACCTCCATCAGCGCGGGCTCCCAACCACCAAGACTGACTGTACAGAATAGCTAGAGGAAGAACGAATGGTGTGTGGTGGAGCCCGGTGAAGGTCTGCTTTGCCTTGCCTTGCATTGCATTGCCTTGCCTCGCCTCGCCTTGCCTTGCCTTGCCTTGCCTTGCTTGCTTTGCTTGCTTGCTTGCACTACAGGCGTGTCGGCATACTGTATGCGAATGCGTGGGCATACTGTATGCGTATGCGTGTGCGTGCGCGTGTGTATGGTGAAGATGGGGGACGGGGGTCGTGCATGTGTGGGTGTCCTTGCCTTTCTGTAGTGTGAGAGAGAGTGACTGCTCTTGTGTCCACCTGTCCGTGCCGAGTGGTTGTCCACCCCGTCCCTCCCTCGTCCAGCGCCGTGTCGTGTGTTGCTGCACCCCCACCTCTCCCCCCTCCACCAGATGGGACCACCACGGGGGCGCCTTCACTAGGCCTCAAAGCCAAGGCCTGCTTCCAATCCTTCCTCCCTCCCTCAGTCATCTTGTGGAAGGTAGTGCTGCTTTTGGTGGTGGTGGTGGTGGCGTCGGTGGTGGTGGTGGTGAATGGCGTTGCTGCCGCTCCGGCCTGGTGGGACGAAGTGGCCGCCATCATGGACACCAGCAGTACCACCGCTCCTCCTTCTCCGTCTCCGACGACGATGACAGCAACGACGACGACAATGACGACAGAGTGGTTTTGAGCGAAGAGGTGAGGTGGACGTGGGGGAAGGGGAGGGCGGTGTGTGGCGGACAGGGGGTCGGGTCAGGGCTGTGTGAGGAGGATGCTGTGTGGTGCCAGTCTCCGTGGGGCTCGGGGTGCGGGGGTCATGGTGTGGTCGTGTGCCCGTGAAATACGTGTAGCCTCACCCTCCGCTGTCACGAGTGTGGGTCGCTCACTGTCGGCTGACATCTGCCCTTGTGACCGACAGGAATCCCCACCACCGCCTCCCCCCCTCCCCCTCCCTCCCCCTCCCCTTTCCTGCCCTTTCACCCCCACCCCCCACCCACCCCGTCTGTCTGTCTCAATGTCTGTCAGTCCTCTGACATTGGAGGCTGGTTAGGATACCGTCTGCGTCCCCTGGTCTTCTGTCTTCATTGTTTGTCGGCTGCCTCTTGTTCGTTCCTGCCTGCATGTCCATTTTCTCACAGTCGTCGGCTTGGACCGAGCTGCTGGCTTTGTTGTTGTTTTCCTTGGATCAGCCGTACACTAATGCATCGTCTCCTCCTTTCCTGTCCGTGGGAAAGCCTCCGCTGCTCCGCCTGTAATTAGGGACTACTCTGGCCTACTGTCCGTGTTGCCGTGCACCCTTTGCTTTTTAGCCGGTGTCTTGAAGCTAAGATGGACGACAGGAAGGGCAACAGAGGCATCAGTTGACTGGGTGGCTGTAGTTGCAGGTACTGACAGTGAGTCTGGAACCTTCCCCGCAGTTTGGTGCAGTTTCATGTGAAAAGTTTGGTTTAGAAGAGGTCTCTGGGTGACATTTTCCAATATGTGTGTAAGCTTGTTGTGCAAAAAAAGAAACAGTGTATGTTAAGTTAGTATATCTAATAGTGCGTGAATGTGTGT
>CM065729.1:12437253-12469753 GCA_033310375.1 Conus canariensis
TAGATATCCTGGGTGGTGAATGTGACAAACAGTCCTCCTCTTCAACTTTCTTACAATCATTGTAGATATCCTGGGTGGTGAATGTGACAAACAGTCCACCTCTTCAACTTTCTTACAATCATTGCAGATATCCTGGGTGGTGAATGTAACAAACAGTCCACCTCTTCAACTTTCTTACAATCATTGCAGATATCCTGGGTGGTGAATGTGACAAACAGTCCACCTCTTCAACTTTCTTACAATCATTGTAGATATCCTGGGTGGTGAATGTGACAAACAGTCCACCTCTTCAACTTTCTAATGATCATTGTAGATATCCTGGGTGGTGAATGTGACAAACAGTCCACCTCTTCAACTTTCTAATGATCATTGTAGATATCCTGGGTGGTGAATGTGACAAACAGTCCACCTCTTCAACTTTCTAATGATCATTGTGGATATCCTGGGTGGTGAATGTGACAAACAGTCCTCCTCTTCAACTTTCTAATGATCATTGTAGATATCCTGGGTGGTGAATGTGACAAACAGTCCACCTCTTCAACTTTCTAATGATCATTGTAGATATCCTGGGTGGTGAATGTGACAAACAGTCCACCTCTTCAACTTCATTGTGATCATTGTAGATAGCTTGGGTTGTGGATGAGACTGAACGTTTGCACCTCTTCAGTTTTCCTCTGGTCATTTCCGATGCCCAGGATGGAAGGTTTGGCTGAAGTTGTCTACCTGTTCAATATTTTCTTGGTTATTGTAGATCCCTGGGTCATGGGAGTGACTGAAATTGTCTGCTTCTTCAAGTTCTTTCTTGTCATGGCAGATACTGTGGATGGTGGGTGTGATTGAAATTGTCTACCTTTGGTAATGGGAGTGAGTGAAATTGTCCCACCTCTTCAACTTTTTTCCTAGTCATCAGCACCTTTTTGATTATTGTAGATACCCTGGGTGGTGGGTATGACTGAAATTGTCCTTTCCTTAACTTCTTTCTTGTCATAGTAAATACCCTGGGTGGTGGGTGTGGCTGAAATTGTTCCCCTCATCAACTTTCTTATGGCCGTTGTAGAGATCCTTGGTTGACAAATGTCATTGAAAATGTGTAACACTTGAGCCTCCTTTTGATTATCGTACATTCCCTAGTAGTAGTGGTGGGTGTGATCCTAGCAGCATGTTCTTCACCACATTCAAGCACTGGTCTTCAGACTGATACTAGCTGCTGATCGATGTCCTGTTTTCTTTTCTTTTTGTCTCCAAGAGTCTTCAGGTCTTGAATGTTTTTGCTGATGCTGAAATATGAAGAGAGGGCAGTTCTTGAGGACTTCCTTCTGATGCTGGAATACCTCCTATGAAGCCATGATCTGACAGGTCTTGTCCTGTAAGCCCTCCCTGTAGGTTACTTCCTGTCTGAACTCCTGTCAGCTCTTTGAACTCTTGGCTTTTGTCAGCCTGGCCTTACATACTAGTATGTAGATGTTAAGAACAAAGCATTATCAGCTGACCTCATAAGAGAAGTTTTGATCTGCAGACGACAGTGCGCATACCAGTGTGGGACCCAACTCTACACAAAGCAGAAAACAAGTGAAATATAGCTTAGACCAGTGGAAAGATCTTAATGACCGATGGAGATTAATGGAATCAGATCAAAAGGAAGAAAGCTATGAATCTGAGGCAAAGATAAAGAGAACTTGTGCTTATGTCAGTGTACATGTGCTAGCATGTCTGCAACCATCCACATGTTTCTGATCCAGTTACATCTATACATATGCTCATTGGTGCATATTTTCAGCCTTGAGTTCTGGAATTTCAGAATGAGGTATTAGATTAACTTTAAAAGTCTTTCAGGATGGATTCGCATATTGCTGTGGTTTATTTAGGTAACATAGATTCGCAGTTGCTGTGATTTATTAAGGTAACAACAATGACAAAAAACAATAACAAAAGCAACAACAACAACAACAACCCATTCATGCCAGAAAAAAACCAATACCCCCAAACTTTCTCTGATGTTAAAAAAAAAAAAAAAAAAAAAAAAATCAACAGAATTGAAAAGTAAGAAGCTCTTTGGACACATGATTCATGGTGAAAATCTGTTGTGTTTTGTTGCAGGTCCCTTACTGCAGGTGTTGAACGAGAAAACCAAGTTCAGTCGTAATCGCCTGGGTTCTTTCAGCTCCTCCTTCAAGGAGAAGAAGGAGATTGTGCGGCAAGTGTTTCTCTTCACCAACCACATCCTGTTGACAACACGCACCTCCAGTGGTCGCCTGCACCTGGCCAAGGTGAGTGGTAGTGTCTTTACCACTGTCAGCTAATTCCCTTCTCTGACTCTGACTCTGACTTGCATGGAACTCTGCAGATCTGTGTAATCTGGTATGGCGTCTGTCTGTCTTTGTATAGGAGTGTGTATTGTAACTTAGCAGAACTACACAGTACATGTATACTCTGTGAAGGAAGCATGAGCCACTTGTACAGATGTCTTTTTGTTAGCTGGACATGTGCTGACTATGCTTTGTGTCGTTTGTAGTGGAATTTCATTTGGAGTTTGATTACTGATACAGCTCTTAAAACTGTATGTCTGTTGTGTGGCAGTGTTGGACTGTAGCAGAGACATTTTTCAAAGACTAAAACCCAGAATAAAGAATAGGCAGTAGTTTGATTCGGTGATAATTTACATTTTTGTTTCTGTGAAATATTATAAAAACAAGTGAACTTTTATAAGGTGGTCTTCTCATTACTGTTAAATGACTTCTTATCAAGATCAGACAAGTTTTGTGAAACATACCAAAAAAGTTGGCATGTTTCTTTGACATAGTCTGAGGTGTAACAAAATTAATGAAAGGATGTGTATGGGTTTAAAACTTTTCTTTCCAGTGCATTCATCTCCACTGATTTAAATCATAAATTCCCAGAATTGCACACATTTTGTCCCTGGGCTTAGTATTTTACAGTTGTAATGGATATTAGAGGTTATCCGTATGTGAATCCATATTAAGTATTACTGTCATTCATTTTAGTCTGCATACCAGACACATATTGTAATACAGGGTATAGTTTTCAGTCCTATCCGTCATCTTGTCTGGGTGTGGGTTTGTGGGCATAGTAACTCAAACACAGGTGGGAAGATCTTTCTTCAGTTGGCTTATTAATTGGGACAGTATCTACAGGATTTCAGTTTTAAGTGTTAACGATTTAAGACATATCCAACACTTAAGTGTATATTATCTTCATTTGTGCATTGAAGGGTATAAGTGTGTTCCTGCTCTCAAAGGCTGTTTTCACTTGCATTATTTTAGATATCATAATTGCTGTATTAACACATTTCTGAGCACATAACTTAGGTACTGGACCACATTATTTTGATGGATACAGTCATCGGTAATGGTTGCAGCACATAGAATCCTCTTAAATGCGAGTTTGCAAATAATTTTGCCTAAAACTTGAAGAAAATGTGCAAAAATGATTGTTTGATGTATAGTGCTATAAATTTCTGCTTTTTTATCAAAAAAAAAAAAAAAAAAAGATATGCTACACACACAGATGCACACAAGGGAACATTTCTATCAGGTATTCTGATGTTTTGGTTGGAATTTTTGCCAAAAACATTGTCAGAAGCATAACTCAAATCTTCATTGTTAGCTATAACTTCATCCATGAACATTTCATCAGCAACTTGTGGAGTAGTGTTCAACTGTCTTTTCACCATGATTTCTAAAGAATGTAAATTTTTACTAGAAGTTGAGGGGATATTTTCTGCCTCATGCTCTCGTCTGCTAAAGTCCTAGCTTCTTCCATTGTTTCTAGCAACAACTGAAACCAGATGCAGTAGTCACAACCAGCAACTTGCTGCTTGCAGTCTATTTGTGTACCTTTGCACAATTGACAAATAATCAGCTTAGGTCAGAAATGTGAGAACTGTAACTCGTATGTATCCTAAATTCTTTTTCCGCCCATAAGATGGAAGTGTGTGTGCATCTGTATGATGTATGGTTTCTTCAGTTGCCTATGGACAGTTGTTGCAAACCGTCAGGTTGTTTGCCTACACAACAGGCTGTAGAGCCGAAGGTCAGTAGAGGGGATCTGTGGAGATCTGCATGACAGCCTCGGTTCCAGTTGCGCAGTGGTTTGGTCTGCTCTTCTTGCTTAAAGCATCCATTTTCTGGGGGCAGTTCCCTTTCTCCCCCTCCTTCCCAACCATGCCTCCCTTCCATCCTCAGTAGAAGGCTAATTTAGTTAGCAAGGTGGCACAGTGGTGGCACAGTGTCATGGTCTTACAACTGGGATGTCATGGGTTTTAATCCCAACACAGGCGTGTATGTCTTGGTGGGTTTTTAGTTTTGTATGTATAGGTGATTTGGGTTTTTGTTTTTTGTTCCCCCCCTTAACCAGGGACTTCTTGAACTGCAGGCTCAGATGAAGGCACTAGGATCACAAGGATGTGTGTCGTTCACTTCATATGTAAGACAATGTTTGAGATGTTGCTCAGATCCCTTCATCTATTCTGCAGGTGTCCATGTATATGTGACCTTCCACCACACAATGATTTTCCGGTACCATTTGGTTTATTTTCAGACTTCATATTTTTCTTATTGAACTTTTCATTCTCTTTTTTGTCATGAAAACAGTTTTAGATCTGATGTTTACTCTGTGAAGCTTGCTCTTTATAAATTGGTTACCCTCCAACACACACTTTTGTAAAAATAGATTAAAACTGGATCACAACCAGCCGCCGTGGCAAAGTGATTAGCGTCGCGGACTCCCGGCTGGGAGGTCATGGGTTCGAATCCCATCAGAAGTCATGTGGGTTTTTCTGCCCCGACCGGCTCCTACCCAGAGTTGAGTTGCTGCGGACTCAGTTGGGAAGACTGGGACCACACAGTCGAGTTTCATCCACTTAATGGATGCATTTCTGAGAGTGTTGCTCAAATATCCTGACCAACACTGCAGGTGCCTGTATCTCTCGGGCCTGGTTGATGCCGGGATATATTATGAAAGGAAGCATAGAGTACAGCTCTGTCATGCAGTCTCAGACCAAAATGGAAATCCTTAGCATCATCTTAATCATCCTCATTCTCACCGATCAGCATAAAAAAATATAAAAAAAAATGTCTCAAATTCTGTGGCCCTTCATGCCTGCTGTCATGGTGACCTCAGTTTCGATGTCCTCTCCATGTCTGTGGCCTTGGTTTGGTTCCGTTGAGGTCACCGGTATCAGCGGGTCCATGGGGGCTGTCGTTGGACGGACGTGGTGGTGCCCTCCGGAGGGAGAGCTCACTCACGCCGGCTCCGCGACTAAGCAATTATTGTCGTCAGTAGGGGGCTTAGTAGGTGGTGTCCTGCATATGTTAGATCAGAACAGGCGCCACTGAACACCACCGAAGTGACTCGGCAGCAGTGCAGTGTCTCCTCTGGTGGGTTGCCTCTTGACGACTTGACATTGACTGCTCCCTGTGGATTGCCGGTGCCGGGGCTGCAGCGGGACCGACCGGGCTGTGGCTGTGGATGGGGTGTCGGAATGAGGGGCATGGGTGCACTGCCTCTGAGGTGGCACAGAGGTTGGGACAGCAAAAAAACCCAAAAAAATCTGGATCACAAATCACAAATTGAACACTCACTTTACCTTATCCACTTTTCATAAAATTTTATAAACATAACAGTCACACAAATGAGTTTATTTTCTCAATGTTTGGTGTCCATTCAAGAATTTCATTACTGAATGAAACACTGTAATAAAAATCAATTTGTGAAGTATATGTTTCAAATATTTTTTTGTACAGAAAGAAGCAAAATATTGAAATTTACAGTTCGCTGCATGAACAGGACAAACCAAAATATCCGTTTCAACGCAGACTCCCAAATCGACCTTTGACACCACTTCTTCAAATCTGGCTGCTAGCTGACTCATTTCATGGTGGAAGGTCTCAAAACTCAAATGGACTCATATGGATTTCAAAATGTTCAGTGTTTACATAGCTATTGGAACTGCTGTAGAACACCTTTCAGTGGCAGAGGTGTACTC
This sequence comes from Conus canariensis, assembly GCA_033310375.1. Classification (NCBI taxonomy): domain Eukaryota; kingdom Metazoa; phylum Mollusca; class Gastropoda; order Neogastropoda; family Conidae; genus Conus; species Conus canariensis. Next base: position 12,443,258 of record CM065729.1, read on the forward strand.
ATGGGCAAGGACATGACAGAGAGTCATCATCAAGAATAAGATAATGCGAGTGATGTGTGTGTGTGTGCGCACACGTGCGTGCGTGTGCATGTGTAAATGCATGTGTCTGATACAGCAACACCACAAAGAGTAAAATGCTTTGGAAGGCACAGATCTCCTCCAGTATCGAAGGGACCTGGATGCACCCTTTAATCCTGATCCACTCAAAAAGTTAACGAGTTAGCCTTGGTTCACATTCCATCTTTTCACCAATTCTTGTTTTGTTTTGTAAAAATTATTTTGTAAAAATCAGTTCACTAGTTTTTATGTATTCTTGTTGAATGTCCTGGACCCACCCTTTGATGCGGACCTGTATCATGGATCCATATCAAAATCTAATGAGCTCACCATTAGATCTTATTCCATCTTTCTTCAAAGGTTAATGGTAACCAGTTTTGTGCTTTCTGCAATATCGTGTTTACAGATGAAAAAACAAATAAAGCAGCACATGTAACCTTCTTTATGGAGGTAACAGAAGATCTATTTCATCTCGAATTTTGAAAACTATTCAAAGAAAATACAAGCTTTGCATGCTTGCTTAGTAGTTGTAAAGAAAGCAAACCAACCAACCCAGCACATTGAAATCAGGTCACTTGTGTAAAGATGCTTAGCAGACAGGTCAGCTTGGAGGCTTCACTGCTGGCAAAAGCTATGAATCAACACAAAACCCATTCTGAGATCTATCAAAGAGAGATGCAATTAGTCTAATGCTGTCAAACATTGGCTGAATTGCAGTGGGAACAAATGAGCTTGTCTGACCTTTTCTGTTCACTAGCATCTTCCTTCATAGTTCACCGTCTTGGCCTTCCTTGGTTTCTATAATGTACTTGTCCTGACTGGTTTCTTCCATAATACCATTGTCGCTTTTATTGCATCTCTGATGTGCCTGTGTAAGGATTCAAGATTAGCAACTGGATAGACAGCCCCTTTTATTTCTTTTTTGTTTTTTGATTTTTGTTTCAAGTCTAGTTGTTCGCATGGCTGCATGGTGTGTGGTGGTGTGTGTGTGTGTGTGTGTGTGTTTGTGTGAATTTGTTCATTGTTTTTTGTCAGTTTCTTTTCACAAAGCTGATACTGAGTCATGTGTACGTCAGTGTGTCTGTGTGTGTAACTCTGTGTGTGTGTGTGTGTGTGTGTGTGTGTGTGTGTGTGTGTGTGTGTGTGTGTAACTCTGTGTGTGTGTGTGTGTGTGGTGTGTGTGTGTGTGTGTTGAATGTCTTGAATGGTGGCAGCTTCAACTCCTCCTTCATCATTGCCTTCTATGCAGTTCATGTTTGTGGCCATTATCATTAACTTCTTTGACTTTAGCATTTCTTTTGTCTTTCCCTATTCGTTTGGAGAGAGAGAGAGTGTGTGTGTTTGTGTGTGTTGTTTTTGGGGGGTTGTATGTGTGTGTTATGATTTAGGCATTACATGTTCAGAAACCATCATTACCATAGAACTAAAGAAAAATGGACGACTCCTTACACACACACACACACACACACACACACACACACACACACACACACACACACACACCACGCATACACAAGCACACACAGACACACACACACACACACACACACACACACACACACAACACACACACACACACACACACCACACACACACGCACATGCGCACGTTAATATGCACCACATTTCTTTAGGCATAGATGAAGTATTGCACGTAATCATCAGAATTTTGTTTTCCTTTAGATTTCTACAGATTTCTATAGGTCAAATTTTGTAGTATTTATTACTCTAGGTTCATGAGGTATCCACTTTTTTTTCCAACCAGCAAGATGATATGCTGGGTAATGTAGATATATGTTCTAAGTAAGTTTTGAATATTTATATGATTATGATTGTGTCACTGAAAATGAAATTAAATAGATATCACATTTATTTGTTGTGCCTATGAATAAGAAATGGAGGCACAGACTTCAATATGTTGTTGTTTTTTTCTGCTTCATTTGTTTTTGTTGTTGTTGTTGTTTTTTCACCAGATATGAATTATTGAATTGAGAATATTGAGACATTTTTATCTGAACACACCTGTAAATATGTATGAATAACCCCACCCCTAAATTGAGCCCATGTTCAGAGTCGACAATGTGCTTGCTGGTACAATACACACTTTGCTTTGAAAATATCTGGGGGAAGCAAGTGAATGTGGATCAAACTTCCTGAAAATGATTATTTTCTTTAGGTACTTTTTTCAGCTCGGATACAATGTATTCATTTGAAAGCAGTTTTCACTATTATTTTTAATTGTGATTTGGCGGGGAAGGACAATCATGCAACATAAGACAATGATATGGAAGATGAACTGTGTACATGCAACAATTACGTACAGAGAACTTGAGTCAACTGCTTATCAGTTTTTCACTTGCATCTAAGACTATGATTTTTTTTTTCACAGTTATTGCAGAATGAACCTTTCGGCGTGAATGTTGATTTCTGTGAACTTTTTTTCTTCTCCCATTGATTACAGAATATCAGTGATGTTTCATTATGTTTGCTTTCTCAGGACTTTTTTTTTCATTTTTTTTTTCTCTTAACATATTACATCTTTATCACAGAAATTTGCACTTTAATTCCTGTCCGCTTTGTTTCCTTGAATATTGCAGCATCGGTGCCATATATTTGGTGGAAGTCTGATTAAATTCTATGAAAATTGTACTACAGTTGTCATTGAATATCTAACATATTATTGAAACAGGAAGACAGTTAAATCATTAAATTTGGTTTTTGCAGATGTTTTGACTCAGTTGTTGCAGGATGTCTGACTTTGGGAGGTGGGGATGGGGGGCAAGAGTTGAAGTAACTTTAATATCTGTGAAGTTTTTCCTCTTGTGACACATTTTTAGTGGCATGTAATTGAATCTGTTGCCCCAGCTATTACAGGATGTGGGGCTTTTTTGTTTGCAGGAGTATTCAATCACTTTGATTTCTGTAAACCTTAACTCAATTCCTTATAGAAGATTGTATTATGTTTTTGCAAAGTATAATTTCACTTGTGGATTTTGTTCTCTAACCTCTAGTTATTTAGGTATTTATGACATGTACGGGGTAAGAGTAGAATAAAACACTTTCTTTTTTTTTGTTTTGTGGACTCTCCCCACCCCCACTCAAGTCACGTTCTAATCAATATGTGTATGACACATTTTTGGGTGACAGGAGTATGATTAAATCAAACTCTTTGACTTCCATAGAAGTTCCTCCCCCTTCCTCCATCCCTTACCCCTTGAACTCTGTCAGGTATAGCGACATTATATATGATGCATTGTGGGGTGCAAGGAGTATTCATAAATGATTATCACGTTGATTTTTGTGAATTGTTTTGTCATCAGTGAATTTTTTTCTTCCAGTTATTGCAGCATGTTTGACACATATTGGGATTCCAGAAATGTGACCTGGAGACAAGTGTCCCCAGTTATTGCAACAAGTGGGACACATTTTAATCGCTTTGATTTCTGTGGATTGTATATTCTACAGTTAATTGCTGCTCATGTAATATGTATTTGGCAAGAGTATCATGAAATATTTTGATTTCTTACATTGGCCTCTCAGCCATCCCACCCCCCTTCACCTTTCCAGGCTCCTCCCTATCCCTGCCCCATCCCCTCACCCCCACCCCCATTTGTTGCTGCATGTGTGACTCTTTTTGTGCAGGAATGTCTCTAAACACTGCTCTCATTGGAATTTACAGTTATTACAGCTAGTATTGGCACGTTTGAGGATAGAGGTATGTTTTAACTAAACACTTATTACAGCTAGTATTAGCACGTTTGAGGATAGAGGTATGTTTTAACTAAACTTTTGAACTGGAATGCTGTTTGCAGCACTATGGGAAACTAACACTGTTGGATTGTACCTTGGTGGAGGATCCCAACTCAGACATCTTCTACTTTGATGAAGAGAGTAAGTATACAGCTGTTCCAGGGGAACTGTGGGGGGTTTTGTTTTAAAAAGATATAAATGATTTGTAAAAAAAAAAAATTGATGGTCATGTAACTTAGCTTTTGTTTTTCTTAGGTTTTTTCTTTCATACATGATTGGCTGTAATTTTTTTGACGAAATTATAGGGTAGATTTTTATTTTTAAGTGTAAAGAATAGCATTAGTAAGAAACCAGGTGGTAAGTACATAAGTCTGGAATGACAAGGTGTTCTAAAACTCGCCAACTCTTTGTAAGTTTGGACTGGCTAAACTAAAAGCTCTGGATCCTGCTGAGGCCTTCTCTCTTTCTTTCTTCAGTGTCATCCCGTACACACCTTACGACATCTGGCTTAGCAAGTGTTGTGGTTGTGTATTGGCTTAGTCTGCATGCAGTGACCATCTTCATGGCTGGAATAGCTCAGTAGTAGAGCGCCGGACTCATAACCTGGGTGATCCTGGGGTTGCGGGTTCGAATCTCCGCCAGGCCGTTTTGGTACAGGGGGATTTTTCCCTCAGAGTTAACATTGGTTCTGACTCCATTTCCCATACAGTCCTTCGAATGAGACTATAAACCGAGGTTCCGTGTGTGAACACATGCATAACATCATGCACACACGTAAAATACCATCACCAACTTTCGGAAGAGAAGGCCAGTTTGGCCGTTGGTGTGGATGACACGTTACACATAGCATGCACCCTGCGTGAGAGATGGAAAGAATGAAGGAAGTAAGGAAATTGAGTGAATGATATTGACTGGATGACACAGGAAACGACTGAATGAAACGCCAGCTGGCAGCTCTTCAGTCGGCATTACCCAGGCAGGCAGCCCGTTGTGTAAACGAGTGTGGATTGTAAAGTGCTTAGAGCTTGGTCTGTAGCCAAGTATAGGCGCTGTATAAGTATTCATAATAATAATAATAATGGCAAAACTGGAAGTGGCTATACATCAGTATCCGACGATAACAGGTCTTAAGGAAATGAGGTGACAGACCACGGGCAAAAGAGGATCTCCACAGCTCTTTCTCCTCAATTAGGAGCAACTGGGTAGAGACATGAGGATTGATCCAGATCTTAACCCTCTTTGTCCGAGACTTTGTGAACTTCAGTTCGCTTAGTCATAACATCTGTGCTGACTGTCGCTGCATAGACGCAAAAGCAGTGCCATCAATGTAAGCTGACAGTTGTCTAGTTCTGGTGACTTATGTTTTGCTGTATTGAGCACCTTCCACTGGTGACTAGTCAAACAAAGAGTTGGTTGATTGTCTTCAGTACTTTTGGTGAAGTGTATTCTGTGTACTTTTAGCCAAGGCATTTTCTGTCTGTTGGGGAGGTAGGATGTGTGTTTTTCAGGTTTTGTTTTTGTTGTTTGTTTGTTGTTGTTTTTTGTTCAGGTTTTTACATGTACTATTCAACGTCAAGGGTTCTGACACAGTATCTATCCAACAAGATGAAATGAAATGTCCAACACATCTATTATGAAAATGCCATGGTACGTGTCCTCTCCATCAGTAGGGCTGTGCTGTCTTCTGATCAGCTCAGTTTTGAGAAACCCTGTCTTCAGTTACCTGAGGGGCAATTCTCTCTCTCTCTCTCCTCTCTCTCTCTCTCTCTCCTCTCTCTCTCTCTCTCCCTCCCTCCCTCTCTCTCCTCTCCTCCCTCCTCTCTCTCTCTCTCTCTCTCTCTCTCTTCTCTCTTCGTGTATTCTCTACTCGTATCTGTCGTTTATTGTTTGTGGTATATTTAAGAAGGATGGATTGTGTTTATTTGTGAAGGCATTCTAGCAGTAATCTATGCTGACAGTGGGTTTTGTACATTAAGATATTGTGAAGTAGTGGTAAGCAAGGAACATGTCTTTGAATTCTTTTTAATGTTTCACCCACCCCTATGTTATGACTTCCCCCTCTTCTCCATGCTCTTGATCCCCCCTCCCCCTCTACTTCCTCTCTCTTCTCTATCGCTCTCTATCTCTTCTCTCTCTCTTTCTCTCTCTCTTCTCTGTCTCTGTCTCTTCTCTCTCTCTTTCTCTCTGTCTGTGTGTGCTCTGCTCTCTCTCTCTCTCTCTCTCTCCTCTCTCTCTCTCTCTCTCTCTCTCCTCACTCTCTCCTTCACTCTCTCTTTCTCTCTCTCACACTCTCTCTCTCTAATGTTTTTGTACAGTATTGATTTGTCAGTGCAGTGGCCTCCCTCCAGGTGAATTTTTGCAGCTTTATGTGTTTAGAGCCCATCAGGATTGTATGGTACTTGCCTCCAAGGGTTTTTTTTCTGCTTGATTTACTTGATTCAACCGTCACAATTCAAACCTCTTTTGTCCAGATTTATTCAAGATCTAGAAATGTCTCTTATCCCATCAGCACCTCAGACAATTCTTCATCATCAGGTTTACAAAATAAAGACATATTCTTACGTATCCTCCCTCCCCCCTCCATTTCCCTTACTGTTCTCATAACTTGCACTTGAAACAGGGAGATAAAGAAAAGCATGATTGTGATTCCATTTGGGTGTGTGTATAAAGGCTTGTACAGGTATGTGTACAACCCTCTTTTGTGTTTTTGAAACGATGCGAGAAGGAGAGGCGTAACAAAGATCCCAGTCTGGTGTGTATTCAAGGGTTTAAACAGGTATCTTCACAACCATCTGGTTTTGGTTTTGAAACAGAGAGAGAAAGAAAGCATAATAGTGACTCCAGTTAAGGATATTTGTACAGGTATGTGTACAACTCTCTATATTTTTGACAGCTGTTAGGCCTTTTGATGACAGCTCCAGTCTTAGAGTTTTTAGATACTACTGCAACACCAAAATCCGAACAAGTGTAGAGCTCAACACCAGTGCTCCTTTTGAGTCGAGGTGGTTGTATTTGAGTCAAGGTGGTTGTATTATGGTGATATGATAGCTTAATGGATGAACATGTTCTGTTGCTCATTTTTCTGTTTCATCTCCTCTGAAACATGATGTCTCTGTTATACATGGCCATATTCAGGCTATGAGAATTGTGAAATTTACATGAAATGAAAATTCACAGCTCCTCTTCACTTGGAGACTTTGTGGCCTTTATATTCCATCTCTCTCTCTCTCTCTCTCTCTCTCTCTCTCTCTCTCTCTCTCTCTCTCTCTCTCTCTCTCTTCCCCCCCCCCTCCAAGTCTGGCTGTCTCTCTCCAGGTAGTAGCAGTAAAATGTCAGAGTGTCAAATGTGGAATTCTCTGTCTCCCTCTCTCTCTCAATCTTGATCTCTGCTGCTCCTGGCACCTCAATGTTGTGTCTGTTTGATTGGTTTGGTTCTTTGCTTTTAAATAGTGTAGTCCAGCCTTTCTGTTGCATCCATTAGCCAACCCCATTTGCTTAAATGTCAGGTTTCTCCTTGCCAGTGTTAGTAGTTATCAGTCAGTCAGTCACCAAATCCCATCGATGTTTTTGCTCCATAGAAGAAAAATTGATGCGCAAACAAAGAAACGCATTTATAAGAAAAAGAATGTTCAGAATGTTATGAATCTCATGAACAGGATAAATGTTTGTGTTTTTATTGATGGATCACATCTCCATCACTTCTAAAGATTAAACTGTCTGCCAGTGCTTACAAAAATATGAACTGGACAGGAATCTGTTAGATACATATAAAATGGACCAGGCTGCCCACTGCTAGGACTCTTCGTAAAATGAGTCTGACGGGTCCATTTTTTTTTTCTGTTTCCCCATTTGCTTCTTTAAAGTAACTTATCATCAACTGTGCATATAACTTGGGGATTAAAAAAAAGATGTCCATGTAGGGACGCTTTGGGCTCTTTCAATATAAATCATATCTCCCCTTCTGGAAATATAGTGCTGGAAAATTCCTCTTTTCCCCTTCTCTATGGTTGTTCACTCTTGTTGTTTCTGTTGTGGACTTTCTTTAGGATAATCCAGTGTTGTTGTTTTTCTGCCTTTGTGGTCCATTTGCCTTTGTTCCAAAGTGTCCTGTCAGCTTTTTTGTTGTCATCTGGCAGTTGGGTAGTGACAGCATCAATTTTGTACAGAGTGGACACTAGCTGTCCATTCCACAGTGTCTGTTTGCCCAGATGGCTTTTAGCATGTGTGTGTGTGTGTGTGTGTGTGTGTGTGTGTGTGTGTGTGTGTGTGTGTGTGTGTGTGTGTTACGTTTAACTGTTTTGATAAATTTTCAGTTTTTTGTTTGTTATTGTAAGGGTGAAAAATCAAGTGGAATGGCTAATGCTGTCAACACAGCCGATTTTCATTTACTTCCGAACTATCAGTCATTTAGCTTCCAGCGTATAGATTACTGTACACATTTTACAGACAACTGTGTTGAGTCTATTGCTTTTTCAGAACATGTCTTTCTTTGCCTCACTAGATGCTGACAGCCCTGAAAGGGCCTTGCGTGATGGGTTAGGCTGTAGTCACACTGGAACTGATCAGATGAATTGCACTGTTGTCTGTCAACTTTTTCTCCGCATATTTCCCACATATGGATTCGAGCACTATGATCTGCCCACATTAAAGTTGCCAGCACTAAGTATCACAACCTGCTTGCACAGCAACTCATAAAACTGTGTGTGTGTTGTGTGTGTGTGTGATACTGAATCAGTTGTAGGTATTGAAATTGATCTATCAAAAAATCTCTGTTGTGATGAGTCTAACACAAAAATGGAGAAAAAAAAATTGGGGAAACTGGTTAACATGATCCCTCTGTTGTTGAACTAAGTGATGAGTCCAACACGGAAATGGGAAAAAAAATTGGGAAAGTGGTTAACATGATTCCTAAGTATTAATTGTGCAGCCATGCACAGTTTGTGTACACAGGGAAAGATTGGCTTCATTAATATATAGTTGGAAAGAGTTACGGAAGATTCCTTTACTGCAGACCACTTTAAGAAAATTATGTTGGAAGGTTTTAGATGCCCTCACAGAGTTCCCCCCAAAGACTTTTTTCAATGAAAAAAGACTTTTTTCCCAATACTATCTGTTGAAATAAGCATTTTTTTCTGTTGTACATTACAAAGAGTGTCTGGTAGATCCAAATATTAAATTTATCATTTACATCATCTGACTGTTATTGTTTTTTGCCCATGTATTAATTGTGTGTATGTTGTTGTTGTTGTTGTTTTGCCACGCTCCTTTCATAATTGTTGGTCTTCTTTAGACAACAGAATTCCACAGACACCACAGATTCAGTACAAGTCATCTGGTCACCAGTTCTTTTCATTCTTTGTGCCACTGTTTTGGAATTCTCTTCTGAGTCAGATTCACCACTCTCCTAATGATCAGTGCTTTGAAGAAATCTCTGACAGAAGACCTTTTCAAGCTTGAGAATGACTAGATTTTCTCTGCCTGCAGATTAACTATGTGGTAGAAATATGTCATTGGTATGCATAGATGAAGCAAACATTTTCCCCATTTCTTGCTTGTATTCTTTTGCCTAGATTATTGTTTAAAGATGTGGTCTTATGTTATGTTACCTTATTTGTGTATTTTTTTTTTATTGTGAATTATTGGAATTATTTTCTTGATTTTTTTTTTTTTCGGGGGGGGGGGGGGGGGGGTATTTGTTGTTTTTTGTTTTTCATATTACTTAAAACTAGAAGAGGTTCAAGTCCTTTCTCAGCTGCTGCTTTTTCTGAGATAGTCATATACATAAGCTTTTGTTTATTCTGTTTAAAGAAACGGTCAATAATTTTTCTTTTCAAATGATAAATTAGAAATATAATTTTATTTCGTTTTTATCATTATTCACAGTCGCCTTATCAGATGAATACCTCTAATGATGGTTGTCTCATTTTCAGCCGCAAACATGGATTCCAGAGGAACTTTTTTTTTTTTTTTTCTTAAGTAGCAGAAGAAGAAAAAAGAAATTTTGATCTCTCAATTTCCTTTCTGTTGACAACCACGATCTAAGACAAAAACATGGTGTGTAAGGATGGCCTTCTGATCTTCAGCTTCATCAGTGGACTCCATCGTCAGCCTCAGCAGCCAAAGCCCGGCAGCCAACCTGCTGCCCAACTCAATAGGACCCGAGCGGGAGTGCAAGGTGGACTACAATGGGCTGGATTTCCGTCTGATCGTGGACACCAAGAGTGGTCCGCCCATCACCATCACCCTTGTGGCCTCCACCCTGCATGAGAAGGCAGCCTGGTGCAGTGACATCAGTCAGGTGGGTCATGGACTTCTTTCTTTTTTTTGTTTGTTTGTTGTTTTGTTTTACCTCCGCCAGAAGAGATTATGTTTTCACTCCCATCTGCCTGCCTGCTTATCAGCAAAAACTGCTGAACCTAGTTTAACCAAACTTTATCAAAAGGCAGAATGTGACTACTATGGAGCAGTCTATAAAATGTTGTGTGGATCCAAAACAAATGGCAGATCCAAGATTGTTTAGCAATGTTATTACATTTTGTACTGCATTGAAACTGTTGAACTGAAGATGATTACAATTTGTATTTCACTTAAACTGTTGAGTTGAACACCAACTTGTTTGAAAAATGGAGTGTGACTCCTGGACAAAACCCATGAAATGTTGGTTGGAGTCTGTGATGCTGATTCAGGTCAAACATGGATCTGAGATCTGTTCAACAAGAGTGTTACACATTGTCCATTGAACATGAACTCTGTGAAATAACTTACAAAGTCATGACCATTGACGATGTAATATATTTGAATTGAATGTTTCTTGAGTTATAAACACTGACATTTCCTGTGTTACTTTTCCATTTTAAAAAGAGGGTGAAAAAAACATTTAGGAACTAACTCTTTTAAGTCTGAACAAACTGTTACTTCTCATGGTGTGGAAATGTTTCCACACAGAGACTGATTCCAGGCGTGGATTCAAAGTTGGTGGGATCTTGGCAGAGGTCTGCACACTTCAGAGTCACATTGTAGTTTTTCATTTGGAAATGGACAAGCCCAGAAAGGAAGGTACCCCACAGACAGACAGACACAGATGGTGTGTGTGTGTGTGTGTGTGTGTGTGTGTGTGTGTGTGTGTGTGTGTGTGTGTGTGTGTGTGCATATTGTGAGCTGGAAAATGGTGATGGGGAGACAAGATTTCCCTGTGTCCCCTTTTCTGTGGATTTTGCTTCATGCCCTTTCATTGACTTTACCTCTCTTCCAATTCCCACATACACAGCCACACAGAGGGTTATCCTGTCACAATCTCAGCACCAGCATTCAAAAAGGGAGCAGTCACTATCAGGTTATGATGAGGCAACACACCAGCAGAGTCTCTGCTCGGCTGCCAGATCACTTCATTTGGTAGCGTGTGTTCTGATACAGACACCTCTTACCAAGTGTGTGTTTTGTGTGTTGTTTGTCCGTCGAGCCGACGAAGACCATCTAGTCGTCCTGGGATCGGGGGTGAGTGCGTATATGGCTGGTCAGGCCGATCTGCGCCCGAAAAGACCTATCACAGTACAGACAGGGGATGGTGGCAGCCGTTGGAGATCTGTTGACACTGGTCTTCCTGATCATCCTGTGCTGCTCAGCTGCAGCAATTCTGTTGCCTTCACAGGTCTCTGCACCGTTACCAAGTATGATGCTAGTGTGTACTCCCTCCAGGAGACTCAAATACATCTGTCCAGACATGGCTTCTATGCCAACTTGCCAACTTGGAAGACTTTGACACAAACTCACCATGGACTTAGACGTGGACAGTTACCTTACTTACACCCTTTCCTCTTATCTTGACATTCATTGTTGATGTCTGATTTAGTGGGATTCTCCCAATTTGTATGACCTGTTGGCGTTTGTAGAGTACTTTGAGGTTGACTCACTTGATCACTGTCTTGATCCCTAAAGGCAGGGCCTGAGAGAGCTTTTGTGGTCAAGCCAGGTCATGTTGTGTGTAGCCTGTACAGCCCAACCAACCACAGAGGCCACATCAAGACAGATTCTGTAGGTCTGGCTTCACTTTTAGCAACATGAAAAAATCCCTCATTCCTTACAGTAAGTTTTTTGTTGTTGTTGTTGTTGTTTTTTAATGTAAATGTTAAAAAACAAGAGACAGAGAGAGAGAGAGAGAGAAAGTTGGTGGGATCTTGGCAGAGGTCTGCACACTTCATAGTCACATGGTAGTTTTTCATTTGGAAATGGACAAGCCCAGAAAATAAGGTACCCCACATCTGAAACCTGAGCAGTTTAGTTTGAGTAACGAAGACTGTTTAACAACTAATAGCTGTCTGAAGTCTCAGTGTCTGGAAACTTGTTTGTTCATCTCTTTGCATTGTGTGTGTGTTTGAGTGTTTTGAAAGTTGTTGGTTGATGTGGGTGCTGTGTGTGGTTTCAGTGTATTGAAAATCTGCACTACAGCGATCTCCTGAACAGCTCCATGAGTGAGTCGTCTTCAGTTACTATGCCCCAATCTGTCAGGTAAGCCTTGACACCATTGACCTCCCTCCTTCTGTCCCCAGTGGTTCCCTGTGTATCCCTGCTACCTGTGCTCAGTCATCCTCACTTCTTTTGGTTGCTCCCCCTTTTCATTTGATCAGTTGTTGTTCTTTTTGTCAGCGGCATACATGTGTTGTTTTGTTTTGTTTTTTTTCTTTTTGTTGTTTGCGTTGGCTCAGCCTTGCTGGTTTTGGGGTACCCTCAGTGTGTGCCTGCACTGTCAAGTTTTTCATTGATGTATGAGGGGATGGGAAGGGTGGCTTTAGATGTCATTGACAAAAGGATTTTTTTTTTTCAGCTCTTTTAACACCCCCCTTCCCCCCCACCAGAGCAGGGTAAACAAAAAAATATGAGTAATAAAACCTATATCAACATGTGTGTATGCTTAAAAGAACATACATCCACAAGCATGTTTGCTCTCTCTCTCTCTCTCTCTCTCTCTCTCTCTCTCTCTCTCACACACACACACACACACACACACACACACACACACACACACACATACACACAAACACACACACACACACACACACACACACACACACACACAGAGAAAAGCAAGATAGGAATCTCTTCTTAGATGTTCCTTCTAATCAAATATTGATATAATTATCATAATAATTTTATTAATTATATTAATTTATAAGTTTAAATAGATTCTAGATTTGTTGCCGTAAAGAAGTGAATTTTAATTTCATAAACAAAAGTAATACTAAACACATGTAATATTCCTATTGCTTGAAGCATTTCATTCAAAAAGCAGAAATAAGGTTTACCAATATTAGTTTTAGAATTACAACTGTCTTAGTTTCGTTGCAAAATATGATCAGTTTTCAACAAAGGTTTGTTTAACTTCTTAAGATAAGTTTAATCAGACTTTATCACTGTCATTTGGACTGCCAGACAAAACTTCTATTTCAAAGGATACTTTATTTTATGAAGCACTCTAAGTATGGCAAAATCAGCAATCCTGTGTGTAAGCCCATTCGGTCATGATATGCAGTTGCAAACAGTCTTCATGTCAGCACATTTCAGAGGCCCTACAGCTTAGTGTGCACATCAACCCAACACACAAGGTTAACAGGTAATACAGCTTACAGCAGACTGACTCTGATATGAAGCAAAATTCAGCAGTCACTCCCACGTCATTGAATAGACAGCAACACTCACTCAGTCACTGTTGATGGCAGCGCTAGACTGTTGGTGCTATACATACGATGGAGAGTCTTGCGACTGGAAAAGAATAATACTAAGGACTGAAAAGCTGATTTCGAGTCAGAAATGAAAATCAGCCATGGTCTGCAAGTGTAGAAATAAAGAGGCCACATTCCTGTCCTCAAAAACAAATGGCAGAAACAGCAGTTCTGGCTTAACTGAGAATGGAAGTGGATGTTTGCGCTACTGTGTGCCAGTCGTCTGCCTTTAGTCTGTGCGCTTGATTTGATCAACTCTGATTAAGTAAGATATTGGTTTTAGTTACTTGCTTGGGGGGGAGGGGGGGGGGTCCTCCAAAATTTATACTTGTTATATAACTTCAGTTCATATTTACAGTTTTACATTGTAACTTTTTGGTGTGTGACGTGAATATTAATGTTGGCTCTGTTACAACCACAAGAACAGATCTGTGCACTTAGCCCAATCTAGAGACTGTTTTTGTTTGCAATAAAAGTTGCACATACTACATTTCGGAGGTGTTTTATCTCTAATTGAAATACATTTTATCTCTGAGAAAAAAAACAGGGTGTCATTTACACCTGAGTGCCTTTTTGGTCAAAAGTTACAGGTCGTGATTGAATGGAGCTTGCTAAGGTGGGATCTGTTAAGTTTCAAAGTGATTTGATTTGCATGTACAGTTCCAAGCACATTCAAAATGGAGGAATCACATGCGTGTACATGCACACACACACACACACACACACACACACACACACACACACACACACACACACACACACATGTACACACACACACACACACACACACACACACACACACACACACACACACACACACACACTCAGAGAATTTTCCTTATAATAGACAAACTTCCACAGATACTGTTTTCATAATAACAGCCATTCTCTTTCCTCTCTCCATAGTTTCTCCCCTCCTTCCCCTCCCCCATCTCCCAATCCCTCACCCCCAACTCCCCTTAATCCACCGCTGCCCTTTCTCTCTACCCCACCCCTTTTCTCTCTCCCTTAACCCTCTTTTTCTCTGTCTCTTCTCCTCCTTCCCTTTTCAGCCGAAGTGAATGAATATGACAAGTATGAACCTTATTCTTTTTAACCTTGTTTGATTAGAATAGTACTAGAGCAGTTTACTGTCTACCACCCTTTGGTTTCTTTTGGCTTCAGTAGATTTTTTTTTTTTTTAATTTTTTTTTTAGAGTTGACAGTAATTTTCTGTTTCTGTTACTGTCGTTTTTTTTTTTAAATACAACTTTATATTAGTTACATAAAGTACAAGTTACGTAAAATACAGCTGTACCTGAGACATCATGTAGTGTTTGTTTCATTTCATTGAAAACTGATGGGTATGGCAATGAGAAATGCTTTGTCTTATGTAATGGTGAAATTATTAGACATTTTTATTGCCATGTTTTGTTTAAGAAAAATAAAGAAAGAAATGAGATAGAGAAAGAAAAAATAATAGATGTTCAGATGAATGAGAATGTTCATTGTATTAAGCTTACCAAATTTTGCTCCCCTCATGATTTGAATTACTGACTTCATTTGGTATCATCAAAGGTTCACTTCTTACATTTGACAGTGAGAGAAGCACTCTGGATGCATACTTTGGAGTCTTTTGTTTGGGTTGGGAGAGGCAGAGATGATTGTAGGTATACATGTGTCTATGTGCCACTCAAACAGCTTTTGCTTTGTTGTCAAGTCTGATTACAACAGTTCCACCATGCACAAGGCTAAACAAAGTGTGCTTCCAGCTTATAGTATATTTGTCTTGTACATAGCAGTGCTATGCTTCTGACTTCATCTGCCATTACCACACTTTAAACGGTCAGGACTCACGGTAAACTTTCCGGCACAGCAAGGAAACAGTGCCTCTTGTGTTCATTAGAGGGCAACTGAACAGACTGTTGCAGCAGAAGTAGAGACACACATCATCTACAATGTACTTTGAATAATAGTAATGGATAAACTTAACGAAGCACAGGGTTTTTTTTTTTTTGGGGGGGAAGGGTATCCAAACACAATATACTGTTCATATATTGAAAAAGAAGGGGTGGGGGGGGGGCACCATCAGTGAATAAAACAAAGCAACAAAAATGAACATTTGCACAATAGAGACAGCAAGAATACCCCCCCCCCCTCCCCCCATATATCCCATTAAAATTATTCCCCAAAAGAATGTTAAAAGGTCAACACTTTTTTAAAAAAATACATATGATATCATATTTCTTGATTTAGGCATGTAACCATTCTCTTCGTGGTTAAAAAAAAAAAAAAAAAAACTTTACAAGGAGACAGTGATAAAAGAGGTATTGTTTCTATTCATAACTCAGATTATGTATCAAAAAGTCTTTCTAAATGAACTGAGGTCCAGGACTATCATTTAAGCAGCAGCATCATTGAGATGAATTTCTGTTAAACTAGAGGCAACAGATTGTGGTGTTTGCAAGGGGGTGGGGGAGGGAGGATTGCATGTGATTTTAGTTTATTCTGCAACACTGGAATTTTATTTTTCCAGTATAGTGCTTCATAAATTGTCTTTCATTAATGACATACACATTACTGGTTATATTTCAGCAGTAAAACACATTGACTGTTTTGTCTATTTTCTGTTTATAACTAACAAAGTTTTAAACACCTTGTATTTGTTTGCAGTCACTAGTAAGTAAATGGAGATTATGAAATGTAAATATGGAAACTATACATTGTCATCATACATTCCATTTCTGATGTAATGAAACACAAAGTGCATGCTGTTTCATCTTTTTCTGTCATAAAACAAATAGGCCTGTCTGCAGGAGAATAAACATCCCACTAGATTATCATTTGCCTGCCAGGTGGTAATAGTCCCTTCAGATTATAGCGCCAAAAGACAATACTCTGAATTTTTTTTCCCTATGAAAAAAGAAATCTTAGATCCTATATAGAAAAGAATGTTAGTTAAATCAAAAACAATCTCAATGAACAGATATTTCAGATGATCTTCAAGAGAAAAAAGCAGCATTTTTTTTTTTAGATTGAGGTATTGAAATAAAAAAAAGATTATTAAATACACTTCTGTTTGGATTCGAAAAAAGAGTTTTCAAACACAGAATCCACTGGACATTAGATTGTTGATGCAATTGGTAGTTGAGGTTTTGTAAAATATCTGCTAAAGGTCTGTCTGCAGATCAGTATGAAAAACAACAACAACACAAGAGTTCAACTGATTTAATTCAAATAAAAAATATGTGTGCGTGTGGCACTTTTGATGTTTATTATCTTAGAATTCACTCTGAGCTAAATTCACAACGTCATAATCAGTCTCTAGACTTGTGTGTGCGTTTGTGTGCAATTCTTGAAAAAGTATATAAAATCACAAAACTGCCAGTGGCTGTCATATTGTGGCAAGCATCAACCATGTGAAGTTTTGGTGTTGAGCCTTAACACATTTGGCACATGTTGTTTTTGTGTATGCATCGCATGCAGGTTCATCCATAGTACCCAGATATGGTGAGTCACGCTCTGACACTGATTCACTTATCCATTTTTTCTTCCCTTTTTTTTTCTTTTTTTTTTTTTTTTTTTGCGTGTGGCATTTTTGATTCACATGTATGGATATATTGACCACTGGACATTTTGTCTCTTACTACTTACCAGTGCATTTACATTAATGTTGTTGCAGCTGCCATGACGCCTTACTCCATGTGCATGAGTTTTTTTTTCTCTCGATATTAGCGCATAGAATTTACATATTTTGTATTTTACTTGACCTCTTTCCTGATCAAAAGATCATTTTGACATGTGTGTATGTATGTGTGCGAGGACTTGTTGTCAGCTTCCAACATTTGTGCTTTAAGTGTGCATAAAATTGGAGAGCTTTGCCTGTCATGCTGTACAGAGATTGCTTAGAAATTATGTGTGAGCCTGCTTCCTAAATTGAAGTAACATGAACATGACTAGATAGTTGGCCTGCACAAACTGTCAACTGATTGTTTCGGTCAGAAGTGACACGTGGTCACTGCACTTGTCTTAATGTTGTCAGAGGTCCCTGTTTGTACAGCTACTTTTGCCCATAGATCCCATCCACACTCAGTCCTCCCCACCAATCGTTTGTAACTGTGCGTGTGTGTGTGTTGGTGTGTGTGCGTATGATAAAGAGAGAGAAATTAACAGTATGGTAATTAAGTACCCATCAGTATCCCAAAACTTTACGTTGTGTTTTCTGTGGTATGAAAGCCAATTTTAGTTGATGTTCTCAAAACACTGACATGTGTTTCAAAGTTCATGGAAAGAATATTACCAGGTTGTTGTTGGTTGTGGTTTTGTTGTTGTTGTTTTGAGAATTATTAGTCTGATTATGTACAGCCATATCCTTGTAGCAGAAATCATGATTACAACATGCTAAAAAAAAATAATAATAATAAAAAAAGGTAAAAGAAAAGAGGTTTTTGTTGTTGTTGTTAATGTACTCCAGCCCAAGGGTGTGAAGAAGTGGTCAAGCCTCAGTTTCTGTCCTGACTTGTTGGAATCGTTAGTATGCATGTTGGATGGATCCACTTGTAATGTTCTCCTCTGCCTGTTCCCCCTTCAAACATGGTGGACAACATACTCTCAGAGACTGTGATCAGTTACAGTCATTGCTAAACACGCTCATCAAAAAAGTATTGAGCAATACTTCATGCAAATATGGCATCCTGTCAAGAGAAGATCATCTAAGAGTAATATCTGCTGAGAAGAGCATATATGAACATCTTTTTAAATGGACAATTAAGGTAGGACATGCTATGTATACATGCCATGCCAGAATTAGCTTAGAAGACAGACTGAATGAGTTTATGGGGTATGTTTACTCATACCAGTGACACCACATGAAAGCAACAAATCAAACCCTTTTCACTGCTTGTTCTCATAAGTCACGGAAAGCACTTGAATATTTGTAAATTTTCATTTGTGCCCAAATAAAACAAATAAGCAATAATGGTGAGGAAATCTATAGTACAAGGTTGTCTACAGTTGAAGTAAATTATCATGTTGCAGCAACCTAAGTCATTGAAAACAAATTTCAGTCATGGATGAAACCTTTGAAACCATCACTTCCTTTCCCCTTGGTCAGTAATGATTTTTTAAGAACTGGTGTGTTTTTACATGCATTGGTGAGGATGCCTATAATAGTCCCTTTCCACTGTCACTATCTGGCCAAAATCTCTCATTTAGATCTACTTCAATTCCTGCATGTTAGTCTCTTGTGGGAGCAATGATATTACCAAGGTACAAACAGATTTTGTCTCTCGGCCCAAACTATATCAGGAGAAATTGATTATTCATTGATATGCAGCTATATACACAAAACTGTTGCATGAATACTTTTTTTTATATGTATAGTTGTCATAAGAACTTGTATTTCTCAGTCCACAACATAGTTTATAGCAGATCAAAACATTACCTATGGCCAAATACATATCTAAAAAGAGATGATAGACAAAGATTGGTTCTAGTCCACAGACGCAGATTTGACACATAACACTGCATATTTCCATTAGTGTTTGCTCAGAGCTTGAATCAAAACTACACACAGCAAACATCTGAAAATGAGTCTTCTTCCTAAGCAAACATCTGAAAATGAGTCTTCTTCCTAAGCAAACATCAGAAAATGAGTTTTCTTCCTACATGTTAAAACAAACCCTTTTACAGAGCAGCTTTGTAAGCAAATTGTGTCCTGATTTCCATGTGACAGCTGTCTTGATGCATTAAATGTAATCTCCATGTCTCCATTCCCCATCTATCCTCCCGCCTTTTGCTGTTCAGCATCCCTGTCTATGATTCATGGACTGTGGATTCAGATAAGGCCAAAACAGAAAGAGAAAAAAAATATCTACTGTTTTAGGTTTTCCACCTTTTTTTATATATCTTTCTTCTCAGTCACTTTCACTTCATCTGCATTGTTTCTTCTTTTGTGTTCACCATTGTTCACGCAGCTTGAGCACTTTCTGTTTTCTTCTGTCCTGTGGTGGAAAACAAAACTTGCACATGGTTTTTGTCCAGTAGAGCTCTTCTGAAGGCAAAATTGATTTTCTTGTTCCGTATATTTCCTTGGTTTTTTGTATGAACAATTATTCAGAAAAACTTCTGATGGTTTTCATTTCTGTTGAACTTATTCTAAGTTAACTTAATGAAATCTGATTTTTTTCATGTCAGTTTGTGGTCATTTGAAATATTTGAACTACAAGCAGAAGTAATTGACACTTGAGCAATTCAGTTTTATTTATTTTGTAAATGAAACATGACAGTTCTATAGCTATGTTATTAAGGAATATATACAAGTTAAAAAAAAAAAAAAATGTCTGTTAAACACAGAAGTCTTCTGTTTTATGCACATTAAGTTTTTGATGTGTGCCAAGCATGCACGGCATTTGATACTCTTGGGTGTTTTTTTTTTTTATGACATTCAAGAGATGTCCAGCAGTGGTCACACTTCCACTCCAAATGTTAGCAGACAAGGCCAAACAGGCATTGCATGGTACCACCAGAGTGACTCCAGAGTAGTACAGTGTCTTCTCTGATAGTCGGCCATATGATGACCTGAGTAGACTGCTCCCTGTTGAGTGCTGGGGCTGCAACAGGATGATCTTGGTTGTGGCTGTGTATGGGGAGGCCAGAGGGAGCAACATGGAGACAAACCTTAATGATGAGTTGGGGGGGGGGTGGGGGGCAGGAGGAGATGCCGTGAAGTGTGTGTGTGGGGGGGGGGGGGGTCTGGATTTATTGCTCTGGACTTATAGAGAAGCATGGGGCGGAAGTCACACCTCACCAGTGGACTCATTTTGGAGCAGTTTCTTCAGTTGCTTCCAGATCACTCTGGTAGCCTTTCCCTCATGTTTGACTGATCTCCAGTTCTGAGTAGGCCTCCCAACTCATCTTTTCCCCTGTGGATTCAAATCCACGGCCTGTCTTGTGATGTTGTATGATGGTTTATATAGGACGCGTCTGATCGACCCCTGTTTAAGTTTCTTCATGTCAAGGCTGATGAGATGGGGGGGGAGGGGGGGGGGGGGATGAGGCTACAGGGTAAAGGATCAGAACTTCCACCATCATAAGTGCCATCTGATGACATGATGATGAGCTTCACAAGACCATGGTCTTGATTAGATTATAAACTACCTGAACAGGTGTATTTCTGTAACACAGACATACTCAAACAGAGGTCTGATAAAGGCAAACATTCCTGCCTTCCACATGAATAGTAAACCTACATATATTACTTCCTACCCAATGAAATATTTACATACATGCATACCACGTAATTATGCTCAGCACAAAATGAGCAGTTTTGGAGTTAATGTCTCAGAGTCAGAAGCCCTTTTGAAAACCTATGATTTTCACATTACCATTGTTGAAAAAAAAAAAGAAAGAAAGAAGAAGACAGAAAGAAAAGAAAGAAAGAAAATGTTTTATGACAAGATCGATATAGTTTAATATTCTGTGATCAAGTACAACACTTGCAAAGATCAATGAACATGACACTGACACTGAACTGATAAAGTCCATGACTTTCCAAGCTTGTCTGGTCTAGGTCTATTCAGTGGTAACCATGTGGACTGGATCCCTGTTTTTTTTGTTTTTTTCTTAATTGTTTCACTTAAGTCTTAAGTGTCAAGGTGAAAACTTATTTTGGATTCAAGCAGTGCGTTTTCTTCAACCTCAGGAACCACCACTATTTTCAGTATTTGGGTCTCCAGTACCACCGCTGTTCTTTGTTGTTAGGTGCCACTGTTTTCAGAACTGTATTAGTTGGTACCACTGTTTTCAGTTCTTTGTTTTTCTGTGCTTCTGGTTTCAGTACTGTTATTCAGTGCCACTGTTTTCAGTTCTTTGTTTTTCTGTGCTTCTGGTTTCAGTACTGTTATTCAGTGCCACTGTTTTCAGTACTGTATTAGTCAGTACCACTGTTTTCAGTTCTTTGTTTTTCTGTGCTTCTGGTTTCAGTACTTTGCTATTCAGTGCCACAGTTTTCAGCAATTTGTTTCTCAGCACCACAGTTTTCTGTGCAAATTTTTTCA
This sequence comes from Conus canariensis, assembly GCA_033310375.1. Taxonomy (NCBI): domain Eukaryota; kingdom Metazoa; phylum Mollusca; class Gastropoda; order Neogastropoda; family Conidae; genus Conus; species Conus canariensis. The sequence goes on from CM065729.1 coordinate 12,464,816, forward strand.
GTTTTCTGTTATTCTCAACGACTGTTTTTAGTACTTTGTTATACAGCAGCAGTGTTTTTAGTTCTTTTTTTTTTTTCAGTCCTACTGTTTTCAGTACTTTGTTATTTAGTGCCAGTGTTTTTTTTTTTTTGGTATTGTTCTATTTGGTGCTACTGCTTTCAATACTTTGTTATTCTGCCCCATTGTTTTCACTTAATTGTCACTCAATTCCACTGTTGTCGTTGCTTTCTTATTCAACTCCACCGTTTTCTTTTTTTTTTAATTTGAAATCAACTCTCTTTTTTTCAGTACTCTGTGTCTTAGTGCCACTGTTTACATTGCTTTGTTATTCATAAGCTCCAGTGTTTTCAGTACTTTCTTATCTCACTGAGCTCCTGTGTGTTCAATACTTCGTATTCAGCCCAAGTGTTTTGAACACTTTATTATTCAGTGCCAGTTTCAAAACATTGTTATTCAGTGCCAGTTTTCAGTGCTTTGTTAATCAGCTCCAGTGTGTTCAGTACCTTACTGTTCATCTCCTCTGTGTTCAGTTCTTTCTTTATTCAGCACTGCTGTTTCTTTCATGCTTTGTTACTCAACTCCACTGTAGTCACAGCTTGGCTGTTCGGTGCCGCTGTTTTCGGGGCTCTGTTCTTCATTTTCTCCGTCTTCAATGCTTCGTTGTTAACCGTCTCTGTTTTCAGCGCTTTGTTGTCATGTTATTCAGCGCTTCTGTTTTCAAGGCATTATCATTTCATGCCAGCTGTTTCATTATTTCAGCTGCTCTGTTTTATGACTTTTCCATTGAGATGCACTGTTTTCACTGCTTTCTCAGCCAGTGCCACTGTTTTCAGTTCTTTGTGATTCAGCACCACTGTTTTCCTTTGATGCTTTATTCCACACAGTTTTCAGTATTTCATTACTCTGCTTCTCTACTCTGTTACTCAGTTCAACTATTTCCAGTTCTGTGTTTTCAGCAGCATTGTATTCAGTGTTTTGTCATTCAGTGCCACTGTCTGCATTTCTGTATTATTTACCTTTCCCACAGTCACATTTTGCAATCTTTTTTTTTACAAATAGTATAGTGCATATACATTTGTCATTTGAGTGGCTCCATATATATCTCTGAGCTGGATTCTGTTTTTCATAGGCTGAGGACTTAAACCCATCGAGTCTGCCTTGACTTCTTTGCATTTAGCATCATCACCTGACTTTCAAAAAAAGAAAAGAAAAACAAATAAAGAAGTGATTTTTTTGTTTGTTTTTTTGTGTTGTGTTGTTGTTGTTTTTTTGCTGTACTCTTGAATTTTGATTCTTTGCTCAGTTAATTTTGGAGGAGGGATTGGACAAGACCTTTTCCTTTGCTCTCTTCTCTGTCGTGGAACAGTTTAATGTGTGTGGTTACTGACTTGTTTTGCTGCTGCGTGCGATATTTCGACATTGTGTCTACTGGTACAAAAATGAACTTTGAACTAAACAGACTGTGAATACACCAAGTATTGAGTGCATGTTTATATTGCAGTCTCCTAAATATTCTGAGAATTGAAACAAAGCTTTTGCCATTTTTTTACCCAAAAAAATATTCTTTCTGTAAGATCCGTAGTTTGATTATTTAATCTTTTGAGTGCAAAAAGAATTGGATGAAAGTTTTTGCTTAATACATCAAGAAGGGGGAAAATGTATCCATCTTTAAATGGTTTCAGTTGTTGTCGTCGTTGATTTTTCCCAGTAATACAGGATTACATTCTTTGCGCTGCAGAAAAGTGTGTGTGTGTGTTTGTGTGTGTGCGTGTGTGTGTGTGTAAGTTTGCCTGGAAAAACATTGATATCCTCTTGCCCCAATACCCCAATAAGCAAATTAATGATTCTGTGTACTTTGAATTTTGTGTGTTCGTGCATGTGCATGTATGCATGTGTGTGTGTGTGTGCGCGTGTGCGTGTGTGCGTGCATGTGTTTCATTGGTAAGGTTGACAGTTGTGCCCAGTGTATGTCATTTTCTGCTTTCAGTCACTGATATTGATTAAGTACATAGAGCAATGTATTCACATATATTGTGTGCATTGTATTGTGTTTCTGTGTGGTTGTTCTTGTGTCTGGTTATAACGTCATTTATGCGTGGGAGTGTGAAGGGGGGTGGTAGGGAGGAAATACTTTTTTCCATGGATATCTTGGCTTTTTTTTTCTGTTCATCAGGTATGTTCATGTTTTATCTGGCATTTAAAGATCAAAGTGTATATTTATTTTGTTTGCTGTCCCATTGTACAGAATGCTAGGATCATGATCTTTGAATCAAATTACACACTTCACTCTGAAAAATCAGTTCATAATTTGATTTGCATTGTATTGTTTATTAATTGTTAAAAAAAAAGAAAAAAGTGTTTGCAACAGCTGTTTGCTTTATTAACTTTGTCTTTCTCTATCTCTGTATCGCCTCTCTCTCTCTCTCTCTCTCTCTCTCTCTCTCTCTCTCTCTCTCTCTCTCTCTCTCTCTCTCAAAATATATGGTGTCTACATCTCTTTCTTCTCCATCTCACTGTTTCCATTTAGGTTTACCCTGCACCCCCCCCCCCCCCCAAACTCCCCACCCCCTCCGCTTCCTCCTCTCACCTTTCCAATTCTCTCTCTTCCATGTCTCTGTCTTCCCCTTGACCCCCCCCCCCCCCCCTCTCTCTCTCTCTGTCTCTCTCTCATACATTCACAGACACACACATACACACACACACACACACACACACAGTCTCTCTCTCTCTCTCTCTCTCTCTCTCTCTCTCTCTCTCTTTGTGTGCGCGCACACACACAACCGCACACACACACACACACACACACACACACACACACACACACACACACACACACATACATACATTTAGACGCACACACACACTCAGACATATACACACACACATACGCGCACGCACGCACACACACAGGCACGCACATGCACACACACACACACTCTCTCTCTCTCTCTCTCTCTCTCTCTCTCTCTCTCTCTTTGTCAATAGGACCAATAGGGAGCTGGTTGACCCTGCTGGTGTGCTTCGTTTCCTGTGGAGGTTTTGATGTCCCTAACCCTGTACATTTATCATGGTCAAATGTGTCTGTGTGTATCGGTCACTCTTATCATGTGTGGGTAAAACTGGAGTCTTGGCAGGGAGGTTCTGGATACTGCCATTGAGCACAGTCAAGTGGGATTAGTCTTTTCAGTGAAAATGAGCATGAAGAAAGAGGCAGAGACAGTGTGACCCTGCAGATTGTCACAAGAGTGAATGATAATATCAGTCATTCTTTCCATTAGATGTGTTTGTGTTCAGTTCTCCATATTCTCTGCTTTATGCCTATGGAATGTAGGGAACTCCATAGATTTGACAATTTGAAGAGATATATTCTTTAGCACAGGATTGCTTTTTTAAGCAGACCTCGTAAAGTGCAATAGAAATTGTTATACAGAGACCTGAGATGTTGTCCTTGGTATGTCAACAGCATTGTCAGATGCGTTCATCTCTGATAAAATTGTTAAAATTGAATATGCATAGATTATTAAGGCAAACATAAGTGATGCTACAAAACATGGCAAAAAGTGCTGGGTTAAGGCAGTGAAGGTACTCTACATATTCATGGATCTAAAATGTTTGGCTTGGGAAAGGAGTAGGCTGTGAACAAACTGTTTAACCATTATTCACTCAAGAAATGATGTATATGTGTGCAAGGCATCTGTAATGATTAAAATGTGTAATGAACCTGTAGTTTAGTTAAAACAAGCTTCAGATTTTAATAATGTTTTGAATAGATTGATATAAAGAAGGGATTGTCTGATAAAACTCTATCTTTGTTTGCCACCAGTTCAGTGGATATTATTAAGAAACATTTAGAAATACTCCAGATTTCATGTGAAAATCATGTGACATATTGGAAGATGAGAAACATTTGATATACAATTGTTCTATCTACATAAGAGACATGTTTGAGTTTGGTGATGGAATATACGTTGTATCTTTTTTTTTTTTAGAAATGGTCCTATTTGTCTTTAATATATGAAGATGGGACTGGATTTCATTGAAAGTTATGATGAAAACTAAAGAGAATGTAACTATTAGCACAGTGCAAAGAAGCAAAGATGCTATATTGATCTTTGCTGAAACAAAATCTAGCCATCATCTCTTACCTTGGTACAAAAAGTCCTGATAGTCTCAGCAGCCATAAATGATAGTTTCAATCATTCCTGTTCTGACCCCATCGTTTCCTTTCCCCCACCCCCTCCACCTTTCTCATACCTGCTAAAAACCTCTTACACAGTTTTCCCCCACCCTATTCCTACACATTCCATCTACAATACATATATGCATATACATCCACACCATCACCACCCACCTTCCATGCCACAGATACATGCACATGTACTGATCAATATTGACCAACATACATATCCCCCCTCCTCTCACCCTCCTTTCACCCCCCCCCCCCCCCCCTTCCAAATCTAAGTCCCCCTTCTTTCTCACTTTTATTCTCTTTTGTTTTGTTTTGTTTTTTGTTGGGTTTTTTTTAAATTTTTTTTTGCTTTATGTCCTGTTTGTGTCTGCCCTTCTCCATCTGCCTCTGCCTCCCTTTTTCCTTTTTCTTCTTCAGAACATAGGAGTACATGCACACATACAAACGCACACATGCACGCATGCACATGCATGCACACACACGCACACACACACACACACACGCACACTCTACACATATAAACAGACATTTGTATAATTATAGATGGATCCATGTTCATCTATAGTCATCATAACTTTCCCACCCCCAGCCCATCTCTCTCACACCCCTTATCATCTCCCTCACTGGCCAAGTCTCTGTCCTCCATCATCACTCTTTCCATTTTTTATTGTTTTTTTTTTCTGTCTGTCTGCCTATTTCCCATTGTCTGTATCCATTGGTCTGTTTTTGTATCCGTCAGTAATACACTC
>CM065729.1:12474753-12657253 GCA_033310375.1 Conus canariensis
ATTTTAGATTGGTTTATGGTTCTATGTTCTTCATCCAGAAAAATAGATGGAATGTATGTTTTGTTAACCCTAAAAATAGTAACGAACAGATGCATTGTTTCAGATCCGGCATGCCAGCGTGGACCGGCTGCTGGACCGCCTGACAGATCTGCGCTTCCTGAGCATTGACTTCCTCAACACTTTCCTGCTGACTTACCGCGTGTTCACCAACGGACACACCCTCCTGGAGGCCCTGAAGAAGGTGTACAAGAGTCACGACAACGCCATGCTGGACTGCAATTCGGCCCCCAGACCGTGAGTGGAAGAGAAAGCATTGAGAGATTTGAGGTTAGGAGGGGAGGGTGAACAGGACAGGGTGTGTGAAAGAGTGATGTGGAATATCTCAACCATGGCCTTGAAAGTGTCAGGAAAGAGTTTTTTTCAGGTAGGTGGGTAAACTGGTAGATGCATACACACAGATGCGCACCCACACGCGCACACACACGTGTACATGTGCACACACACACACGCACATGCACACGCACACACACACACACACATACACACACACACACACACACACACACACACCACACACACACACTCATATTCACACACACACACACACACACACACACACACACACACACTCACCTGTCTACACACACACACACATACACACACACACACACACACACACACACAAGTTAACGAGGTAAAATTCATCATCTGAATAGAATAAGGAAGAGATATCTTGGAACTCTTTGTGTGTGTGTGTGTGGAGAACATGTTTTTCTAACATGCATTTCTGGTTGAAAGAATACAGAAAATGACAAAATATTGCATGCACACCCATGCATTTGAACACGCATACATGCCCCTCTGTGTGTGTGTGTGTGTCTGTGTGAGTGCATGCATGTGTGTGTGTGTGTGTATGTTTGTGCATATGAGCGCCTGTGTCTGTGTGCACACATATGTGTATGTAATGTTTTTCATCACAGTGATCTGCCTTTTGAAACTTTCATGCTAGCATGGTATTTTTCTTTTCATTTACCATAGATTTGTTTGGTATAGCTTAGTAATCAAGACGTGTTTCATCCATGTTATACATGTCTGAAAGTGTATATTCTCAACGTTGATCTGGGATTTTTTTGCCCATTTATCAACTACTTCAGCAAAGACTATTTCGTGCTTCCTGACGGGAGCAGGTGTCTTCAAGTTGTTCACCCACTTGTCCAGACATCTATTCTAAACTGTGAAGTCAAAAGGCTCTATATCCAGTGAGAGCATTAGATTCTTTTCTTGAATTAGTTTTCCACTTTAACAGATAAATCTTCCTTTTACTTGTCTCAGTAGATCACTCCCATGCCAAGTCTTCATATGGAGATTTCTGTGTTTTTAAGTATTTTGGGGATTGTATACATTTTGTGCTTTCACTCATTTCCAGTCCTCACATAATCTTTTTCCTTCTTTTTTTTTTTTTTTTTTTTGTTTTGTTTTTGGTCTTTTATGATTGATAGAATCTGTGTTTCCTTACACATAACCCTGTAGGGAGAATGAAGATAGTATCACAGTATGACACAAAAGGTATCACAGAGTGACAAACAAGATCTGTCATTGAATTTTTGGTTGTTAAGAGAGTCATTGTACAGAGGGGCTGATAACTGTGGTTCCACAATGCAGGCACCATGAGAAATAGGTCCCAGTACCAAACAGAAACCCATTCAAGTTCAGAGAAATTTTGCAGTTTTGTAAAGAATATTTTTGTACTTGAAAGATGAGATATGTTGTCATGCGACAGGTCTGTGTGTGTCCTTCATTTAACGTCTGTCCACTATTCGTGATATTAGACAAGTCTGTTTGGCATCAGTAAAATAGATCAGTTGAAAGTGACATTACTGGTGCCCCTCCCCCCCCCCCCACCCACCCACCCACCTCCACTCAGCCCCATTCATTTACTCCACCTCCCTAAAAGGTACATTCATCTTTCTAATGGAATGATGCATTTATTGATGGATTGATTCTATTTTCGTCTCTCTTGGTTCAAAACAGGTGTATGTGTTTATTTTCAAGCTTTTAGCTCAAACAGTTTTTCTTTGCAATGCTGGAATAGGGTGTGTTTATGGGGCTAGATGCTGTCAGACTACTGCTGAAATTCACAATTTAAAGGCGATTAGCAACACAAGTACAAGATCAAACACAGGGAGGTTTTTTAGATGTTGAAACCAGATTGAGGAGAAGAAAATAAAACATATCATGATATATTCAAGAATTGCTCAGGGCCATCTCATTGGTCTGAGGCATTGTTATCATGCACACATTATGTATAGATACAAGCACACACGCGTGACTTATACAAGTTTACGCCTGTAAGCCGGCTGATGTGCACACATACATACACACATATACAAGCTCATGCCCTTGTATGCACACGTATTCACTGACCCAGTCACAAATAGATATGAACACATGTTCATGCAACAAAACAAGCCACTGTAAAAAGTTTTTAAAATGACCATGGTTTGGATTCCTGTGGTCAGGTCCATAGCTGAGGGAGAGTCTAGTAGCCCACCTCACACAGAGTTTACTAGGGAGCCACCGGAGGTCGACTCTCGGATTGTCATCAAGCCCCAGGCAGAGAAGCTGCGACGCGTGTCTGCATGTGCCACAGTTCCCAGAACAGAAGAGGAAGAGGAACCAGCTGCGGCGGAACGACCCCCCCAACTCACTGCCACCATTTCCAGTGAGTAGTCGACAGCCAAGAACTATGGAAACTGAACAGAGAACCTGTATGTTTTTCCTTTCATTTGTCGAACTTATTGAGTGCAAGTGACATAAAATAGGTAAGTATCATTGGTTTGAAAATGCCTTTCTCTCTTTCTTTATTTTTTCTTTTCTTTTGGCAGTTTTTATATCATTTTCTCGTGTTCTTACTGCGTGGAGTATAACAGACAGGGTATTATCATTGGTTTGAATTTGTGTGTGTCTGTACTGACTGTATGTAGTAAAACAAAGCACTCAGTGTCATTGACTTCAAGATGCATATTTCTTAAATGTTCTGCACAGAGTTCACAGTCAGTTGGTGGGAGTTTGAATCCCGTATAAAAGAAGGCAGATTTGCTGTCCATCTGAACATGTTGCTGATCCTTTGGTGTAGTGGCCTGGGATGGTTATCCCCATTGGCAGGATCCCTCAGCTTCTGTGTGCTGGCTAACAAGAAGGGTTTAGTGTCATTGACTACATTATTTCCATTTACCATGGTCTAACATAAAGCATTAAAAGCATTAGCTCAAAAGTATGCAGTTCTTTAACTTCCTGCACCATGTTTAACACAGAACGCACTGTGTATCACTGGGTGAAAATTCTGTGCATTGTTTGCATACTTTAGCACAAAGTCAGTGGCCTCAAGTGGTAGGCATTTTATACTTGATATGTATTGGTGAATGTGAAGTGCATAGTAACATTACCTTTAAAGTTTGTGTGGCTGTTACACACTGTGTGCTGTCTAATAGAGTAGGCAAAGTGTTACTCACTCCAAGCTATGTGTTCCTTTCACTTCCTGTGTGCTATGGGATGGGAAGCATTTAGAAGGTATTTGAAGGACAAGCTGTTGTGTTTCATGCATTATATTCAGTGAAAACTCAAGACTTCTACATCAGTTTTTAGGATTCTATTTCGAACATTTAAATCTAATCCTAACCCAGCCTTTGGGCCCACAGGTTCCATGTATATGAACATAATTCCCTGAAGTCTGATTGATGTTGACGCTATTGTGCAGTGGAGCGTGGGGAGTCAGTAGACAGTGATGACAGCCGATCTGAACTGGCTGCCTACCTGTGCCCACCTAAGCCCAAGTTGGCGCCCATCGCTTCCTGTGAAACCCTGTATGACCACGACACCCCTGAAGTCCCTGCCATTCTCACTGAGGACTCCTCATCTGCGGATATTATTCTGTTGGATTACGAGCTTGGTGAAACTTGTGTGGATACCTGTGACAGCTCAGACAACGAAGGAAAGTTGCTTGTGCCCGATGTGAACTTTGTTGGCCCCACCTCTGCCTCGTCAGAGACGTTGGTGGCCTCTCCTAGTCCTGTGATGAGCTCAGCAGTCAGTTCCGACACGCTGACAGCGGGCACCCCTCGCACCAGCCCCCAAACCTCACCCAGTTGGTCCCCAAAGAGACTTATGAAGGTGAACGGCAGTGGAGGGGGGAGCCCCAAGCGCTGCGTGACGCCCAGCAAAGTAGCAGAGACCAGCTCCACTCTGGATGCTCTCGCTCTCTCCCCAACCTCCAGCCCCGTCCGCAGTATGAAACCTCGTGCCCTTTCCAGCCCTGTGAGGGTCACCTCCCCTCTCAAACCCTCCACCTCTCCCAAACGAGCCTCCTCCCCTGGAAGGATTACCTCTTCTCCTGTTCGTTCTCCTGTGTCCAGCCCTAAGATGTTGCGCCGTGCTCCCTCACCCATCAGCTACAGTTACAGTTCCCCCAACATCATGGCACCACAAATCAAGATTCGACCATGTGAGTGGTCCTTCATGTTCTGTTGTCTCTTACCAGTGTAAATGTGAACATGCATGTTTGCCTCTGTGTTTGTGATTGGGATGTGATTTTATTTGGATTTTTCTGTACTTTCCGTTAATTCTGTTATGCACTGAGGCTTGTCTAGATGCAGGTTTATACCTTAACACACTGTGTCTAGGCATAATTATGTTGGGCTTCACATAACTTCAACAGTATTTGGGGGAAAAAAAGAAATGACTTGACTCCAGAGTCCTTGAAATAGATTTCTTTGGAGTTCTCCCTCTGGGGGGGTTCCACCATTCTGTCCAGCAACAGTCTTCATCAACTTGCCAGTACCAGCTGTCCAGAAACCTATATCAAGGCCGCAGACCCGAGAGGACGTCGAAACTGAGGTCACCATGAGAGCAGGGCATGAAGAATTTGAGACTTTTTTTCAAGCTAAGGGATGAAGGATAAAGATGATGAAGATGATTCTGGTCTGAGACTGCATGACAGGGCTGTATGCTATGCTTATTTTCATGATAAAACCCTGTGTTAACCAGGTCCAAGAGATACAGACACCTGCAGTATTGTTCAGGAAATGTCGGCAACACTGTCAGAAAGGCGTCTGTTAAGTGGATGAAACTTGACTGGTCCCAGTCGTCACATGTGAGCCCATAGCAAGCTCAACTCAAGGTAGACGCAGGCTGGGGCAGGAAAATGCCACAAATCAATGGCTCTGATGGGAATCAAACCAACCACCTCTCAGCCAGGCATCTAGGCCTCTTGCTACTGCCGGTTTTGTGTGTGTGTGTTTTGTTTTGTTTTACAAATCAGTGGCTCTGATGGGAATCAAACCAATGACCTCTCAGCCAGGCGTCAAGGTCTCTTACTGCTGCCAATTGTGTGTGTGTCTTTTGTTTTGTTTTTGCTTTATTGAATGGGTGTAATTTCTCTCTTACGAAGACTTAGACACAGAGTAATACAAGACACAGAGTAATACACAAAATGGAATTAGTATAGTACATGTATAATCGATCTTACCTGGCTGTTTGATGTTTTTGGTTTTTTGTTCCTACAGATGTGTAAGTCAGCTGAAAAAAATGACTGATTTTGTTTGTTTCTTTTTAAGGGTAAACTGGTCAAATGATTTTAGATGTTCCAAAACAAACTTTAACACAATAGATTAATTTTTTTTAATTATATATGAGAATTTTGAACAGCTGGAGGCAGTACTAAACATAAAGTTTTTTGAGCACATTTTTAAAATTTTATAAGAAGAACCAGAAAACGGAAACAAATAAAACTACAGTGAGACTCCTCGCTCTTCATTTATAAATTTATACACTTTTTTTTCCTTTCATGGAAGTTAATATTTGGGCTAGAGACTCACCACATCTTTTGTCACTGTTAAAAGACTGTGTCAAGTTAGCATTCCATGGTTTGTATACATTTGTTTGAAATAGTTCGTAAGTCGTTAAGGTATGAGACTTGGGGGTACTATTTAAATGAGGCTCTGTGTGTGTGTGTGTGTGTGGTGTGTGTGTGTGTGTGTGGTGAGAGAGAGAGAGAGAGAGAGAGAGAGAGAGAATTTTCACTGCATCACACATTAAGGATTGCTAACATGTTGATTTGTGGAAGAGCACAGATTTTTTCTGTGGGTCTCCATTGCCTGCCTCCCACAGTCAGATCAGGTACATCTCTCATCACTTCATTTCTAGAGCTTTTTGTGATGCTGGTATTGTGTTTGGTTTTGTGTCCTGCGTTGTTGAATTGGCTCAGATACAGAGTAATACACAACATGAAATTGGATGTATTATCTTTATTATCTGTCTTACATGCCTGTATGATGGCTGTGCCCAGTTAGTATTCCAGTTGTTTGACAAGATTTGTTTGAAGTATTTCTTATGTTTTTAAGGCCTGAGACGGGGGGGGGTACAATTTAGATTAGGCTCTGTGTGTGTATGTGTGCATCTGTGCGCGCATGTGTGTGTGTGTGTGTGTGAGTGTGTGGGAATATATGAGTACATAGATAGATAGACAGACATGTGTGAGTGTGTGTGAGAGAGAGAGAGAGAGAGAGAGAGAGAGAGAGAGAATGTACTTTTAATCGCACATAAGGATTGCAAATGTGTTTATTTGTGAAAGATGACAGATTCTTTCTATGGGTCTTTTCTTCACTTTGCTTGCCTCCCACAACCAGATCTTATGCCATCACAGTTCATCTGTTGGTCACACAGTTCAGAAGCTACTGTTTCAAAGAGAGAGCCATACAATGATTTTTTTCTTTAACAATGTAGTGGACACATGGCAGTGTTGTCCCATACCCTCCCCCCCCCCCACCCCCCCCCACCCCTCCATGCATGGGGAATCAACAAAGGAACAAACAAAAGTTGAGATAGAACAATTTTGGTGAGGGTGGAGGAGGTTGGGACACCAAGAGTTTAGTGCTGAGATATACATTGTCTACAGTATTCAGTCAAAGAATTGCCAACAGGCTGTGAAATGCCTGTTTGTACAGAGATTCCCCCTTCCCCACCATCCCACCCAAATCCACCCCAACAGAGCTAGATTTAATGTTCAGTCACCTTTTTTCCTCTGACAAAACCATGTCTTATAGCGACATTATATGATTCCCACTGTCTGTCATGAATGCTTAATATTTTACATTACTACAACAAGTCTAGAATAGTTTTTGAATATGAAATTTTAAAAAGGCTTACTTTCAGTCTCAGTGTTACAGCTTTACAAGCTGTTCATCAGTCAAACCATCTGTTCGCTTCTTGTCATTCTGTCATTTCAATGACCAGTAATTGATTGTCAGTGTTCGAAGATCAGCACTGCTGTCAGTTGTGGGTAACAACAGGTATTAAGAATAAACAATCAGGCACTGTCCTTACTCATGTTCAACACAGGCATTCTTCTCAGTCACGTTCAACACAGGCACTGTCTTCAGTCATAACAAAACAGACACTGTCCTCAGTCATAACAATACAGGCACTGTCCTCAGTCATAACAACACAGGCAATGTCCTCAGTCATAACAACACAGGCACTGTCCCCAGATTTAAACAACACAGGCAATGTCCTCAGTCATAACAACACAGGCACTGTCCTCAGATTTAAACAACACAGGCAATGTCCTCAGTCATAATAACACAGGCACTGTCCTCAGATTTAAACAACACAGGCAATGTCCTCAGTCATAACAACACAGGCACTGTCCTCAGATAGAAACAACACAGGCACTGTCCTCTGTCATAACAATACAGGCACTGTCCTCCGTCATAACAACACAGGCACTGTTCTCCGTCATAACAACACAGGCACTGTCCTTAGTCATAACAGCACAGGCACTGTCCTCCGTCATAACAACACAGGCACTGTCCTTAGTCATAACAACACAGGCACTGTCCTCCGTCATAACAACACAGGCACTGTCCTCAGTCGTAACAACACACGCACTGTCCTCAGTCATAAAAACACAGGCACTGTCCTCAGTCATGAAACACACAGGCTACTGTCCTCAGTCAGAACAACACAGGCGCTGTCCTCAGTCATTAACAACACGGGAACTGTCCTCATCATAACAACACAGGCAATGTCCTCTGTCATAACATACACAGCACTGTCCCTCAATCAAAACAACAGGGCTGTCCTCATCATGAAACAACACAGGCACTGCCCTCGGTCATAAAACACACTGTGCTGTCTTCAAGTCATAACAACACAGGCACTGTCCTCAGTCATTAACTACACAGATACTGCCCTCAATCATAAACAACACAGGCACTGTCCTCAGTCATTAAACTACACAGATACTGCCCTCAATCATAACAACTCAGGCCTGTCCTCAGTCATAAACTAACACAGGACTGCCTCAATCAAAACAACGCAGGCACTGTCCTCAGTCATAAACTACACAGTACTCCCATCATAAACAACACAGACTGTCCTCAATCATAACAACACAGGCACTGTCCTCAGTCATTAAACTACACAGAACTGCCCTCATCATAACAACTCAGGCACTGTCCTCAGCATAAAACTACAGATACTGCCCTCATCATAACAACACAGGCGCTGTCCTCAGTCATAAACAACACAGGCACTGTCCTCAGTCATAACGACACAGGCACTGTCCTCAGTACATAACAACATAGGCACTGTCCTCAGTCATAAACAACACAGCACTGTCCTCACTCATTAAACACACAGGTACTGTCCTCAGTCATAAAAACACAGGCAATGTCTTCAGTCATAAACACACAGACACTGTCCTCAGCCATAACAACACAGGTGCTGTCCTCAGTCATATCAACACAGGCCTGTCCTCAGTCATAACAACACAGGCACTGTCCTCAGTACATAAACAACACAGGCACTGTCCTCAGTCATAACAACACAGGGCTGTCCTCAGTCATGTTCAACAACAGGCACTGTCCTCAGTCATAAAAACACAGGCACTGTCCTCAGTCATAAACAGCAGGCCATGTCCTCAGTCATAACATACAGGCGCTGTCCTCAGTCATAACAACACAGGCACTGTCCTCAGTCATAAACAACACAGGCACTGTCCTCAGTCATAACAACACAGGCGCTGTCCTCAGTCTTGAAAACACCAGGTGCTGTCCTCAGTCATGAACAACACAGGCACTGTCCTCAGTCATGAACAACACAGGCACTGTCCTCAGTCATGAACAACACAGGCGCTGTCCTCAGTCATGAACAACACAGGCGCTGTCCTCAGTCATGAACAGTAAGGCACCGTCCTCAGTCATAACAACAAGGCACTGTCCTCAGTCAAACAACATAGGCACTGTCCTCAGTCATAACAACACAGTGCTGTCCTCAGTCATGAACAATAAGTCACTGTCCTCAGTCATGAACAAAGAGTCACTGTCCTCAGTCATAACAACACAGGCACTGTCCTCAGTCATGAACAAACAGGCAACTGTCCTCAGTCATGAACAACACAGGCACTGTCCTCAGTCATGAACAATAAGGTCACTGTCCTCAGTCATAACAACATAGGCACTTTCCTCAGTCATGAACAACACAGGCACTTTTCTCAGTCATGAACAACACAGGCACTGTCCTCAGTCATGTTCAACACAGGCACTGTTCTCAGTCATGAACAACACAGGCACTGTCCTCAGTCATGTTCAACACAGGCACTGTTCTCAGTCATGAACAACACAGGCACTGTCCTCAGTCATGTTCAAACACAGGCACTGTCCTCAGTCATAAACAACACAGGCACTGTCCTCAGTCATAACAACACAGGCAATGTCCTCAGTCATAACAACACAGGCACTGTCCTCAGTCATGAACAACACAGGCGCTGTCCTCAGTCATGAACAACACAGGCACCGTCCTCAGTCATAAACAACACAGGCACCGTCCTCAGTCATGAACAACACAGGCACTGTCCTCAGTCATGAACAACACAGGCGCTGTCCTCAGTCATGAAAAAGCAGGCTCTTTTTTGGACAGTGAACAGGATTCTTTCTGTCAAGGAAGTGATAGTTTCACCTGAGTCTGTATGTTTGTTTGTTTGTCAGTTGGAGTATGCTGAAAGTATTGATTTTCAGAAGATGGAACTTTGCCTAGAAATGAACCTTTAAATTTTGATGCGATCTGTATTACAGATCTGGTCAAGCAGCAAATCCAAGAAATATTAGCAAGAGCATTACAAATTTCATTACACAAAAACTATTGAATAGATTTTAGTGAACTTTTATGATAAATTTAAAGAGGCTCAGGACAAACTGTGTGAATGTTTTTTATTAATCTGTTACGAGGATCCAGATCAAATGGCAGATCCAGGACTTATGTGTAATATTGATAAGATTTTTTTTTCTTTTTTTAATGAACATCAACACTGTGGAGCTATTGTTACAAACTGATCTACAGACAAGAACACACTGAACCAACTGTAACAAACTGATAACTGTCTACAAAGTATTATTTCTTCAAGGAATATTCAGATTTTTTTTTTTAAATTGATATTGATGTTGACATTTCGTGATTTGCATGTCCAGTTTAACACAAAAAAGTAAGCAGAAAGCAACTCCTTCAGTTTGTGTCAGCTATTGCTTCCCCAAAAGAAGATCATTTTATTTTCACTCATGAACTGACTCAAAGGGCAAATCTAAGATTCGTTTGATTTGCAGTCTTTCCTGTCCCCTCTAGTTTTAGTTTTTGCTATGTCTGTCTTGGTATAACAGAAGGCATTGACTGAATACTAGATTGTGTTCATCTCCCCAGGTATCTGACTATGCTTGCAAGGAATGATTTTTTTTTTATCCGTTCATGTTTCCTAACTCGCCAAACAAGATTACACACCCAGACAATACATTGTAAACATTTATTGTTAATATCTGACACTGTGTATGTGTATAATCAGAAATATGCATGTTTGCGTTGTATGTTTGTGTGTGCACACATTTTTGTGTGATAAAGAAAAGATGTGATGTCTGTGATAGTGGGTGGGCACACACGAAGGGAAAGTGGGGGGATGGGAGGAAACGTAAGGGAAGGGGAATAGGGGCGTGAAGACAAGGAGTTGTTACTTTTTCGGGTCCTTTTATTACAAATTTTGTTAGTATTACTTTCACTTATTTTGCAATCAGATTATTGTTTGACCTTTTTTTTTACTGGATTGTACAAAGAATCATGAAAAGAGCATGCGTGGTGCTCTTATTTCAGACTTGTGGCCGAAATGTAAACAACAAATTAGGCAATGTTGCAGTTTCTGGGAAGCGGGGCAGCGTGGAAGCCGAGTCCATCACCATCTCTACTCCACGAAGCAGCTTCCAACAGGTGGATGGCTCTCCCCCAACGCGCGCCAAAGCTGGAACAGTGGTCACCTCCTCCAGGGCCTCGAAGCGCAGGTCAGTTGATGTGGCTGTATCCGCATGGCCTTTGTGAGGGTCAGGCCAGTCTGGTGACATGTCCAGCTGTCGTTGGCTTGTGTCTCTTGTTCTTGAACTGAGCCAGATGTAATCATGTGCAGAACTGCACCTCTTTTCCCTTTGCACCTTGACCTTTTCTTTTTTTCTTTTCTTTTCTTTCTTTTTTTTTTTTTTTTTTTTGAACAGGTCTGGCTTTTCTTTCTGTGTTGTTGTGGCCAGGTGGTGGTGAGGATGGACTACTGTGGCACATTTATTTAGGGGCTCCTATCAGAATTGAAAACACACACACACACACACACACACATGCACACGCACACACACACACACACACACACACACACACACACACACACGCAAACACACACACACACACACACACACACACACACACACACACACACACACACACACACACACACATACATATGTGCACTCACGCTGTGACTCACACACACACACACATGCCTATGTGCACTCACGCTCTGACTCAGATGTTGGCACCAAGCAATGTTGTAATCTGATTCCTGTACACTCTGACATTTACATATTCTTTACGTCGCTTACTCATAAGTGTAGGTAGTTATACTGCAGTAGACACAAGCATTTACTATGTTTGATAGGTAATTTCATCAGTTTACAATCAATAATAAAAACAACTAGAAGAAAAAGATGAATTAAGAATTCTTTAAAAGTTATAGCAAATTTTATCATTTAGACATGAAGTTTTGATCCATTTCAGTTTGTTCCAGTGAATTGCATACAAATTATGCTGATTGTAAATGCACACTTTCTTTTTTATTTAGACTGCAGAAAAGACTTTATTGGGTAACTAACATACATTTAGTAACAGCATGTAGCTACTTTTTAGTAGATACTTCGGTTTAAATGTGGAGTGTTACATATTTTCAACAATTTCCATTCAATTAAGTTTGCGCTGCTGTTTTCTTTTAATGTGGCATGGAGACACTGAATGAATAATTACAGTTTATTTACTTAAATGAAACTAAGAGAGATGCAGAGAGACTAAGAGAGAAAATAAGAGAGATTCAGAGTATACACTTACATTGTTGTTTCAGTATTTTAGTATGTTTAGAGCCATCAGCTCATACAAGTATTTGTGCTGCATCCAGCTGTAGTTAGAATTGCCGGCCAATTGTGTGATTGTTCTTACAAGGGAAGAGGCACATCACATCTTTGTTGTTGCCAGTTTCTCTATCAAGTCACTTTCTTCATTGTTCATGCCAAAATGGAAGAGGTACATCACATCTTTGCTGTTGCCAGTTTCTTTATTGAGTCACTTTCTTCATCGTTCATGTCCTTTTTCCTTTTCTGGAGACAGAGACAGATATGTTCAGCTTCCTAAGGTTGACATGTGAAAGAACTGGATTTTGATGCCCCTCATTCTTGATGGGGTTACCAGGAATTCTTTTGTTCAGATCAGTTACCTACCATGATTAAGATTTCAAAAATCTTGAATTGATCTCTGTGCTTATGTAGAAAGACTACCCATGGCTTTTTTTTAGAGGTGTACACTCTTTTTCGCTCATGGGGTTCACAGCCATGGATTCCTCATTCTCTATATGCATCAGAGTGCTGTGAGGTATTGAGGAGGCAATGTGTAGCATGTCCCTGGCAGGGTTTGCCATATTTTAGAGTTAAAGGACAATGGCATTTCAATAGCTCTATCTTTACAGCCTGTGTTGGTCATCTTTCCTATACAGGATTTCTGTTGTGATAAGGTTTTTGCATGAGGTCTTTTTGCTTGGATCACATAAGTTAATGCTACTCATTGCTTTGGAAGAGACTCAGTCCAAGAAATACAATACAAGGAAGCAAGTTGAAGGACCCCATCACAGAGGCCCAGTTCCAAGCTTTCCTGAACAACAGGTATTCAGTTTGTACTGAAACAATGCCAGGATCGACAGAGTGGTGGGAGGAGATGAAGGACGCCATGGCAACAGCTGGAAAAGAAATCCTAGGGTGTAACAAGTCACTGTGGGAATCCTGGATCAGTGATGACACATGGGAATTATAGCAGAGAGGTAAGAACTTCACCAGAAGAGCCACAACTGCTCCTCAGACCAAGCACCGTACTACCAGGAATACATCAAGAAGCAGGTGAAGCGAAATGCCCAGAAAGATGAAAGGGATTGGCTGGATAAGCAAGCAGAAGACCCCAAAGAAGCTGCCAAGTACAACGACATGAGAGCTGTCTACCAGATCGCAAAGAAGATAACTGGTACTGTGAGGAAAAGCTTGCAAGATGGGCCGAGCGCTTCAAAGAAGTTCTAAACAGACCTGAGCCACCGACACCAGCTGAGGCGGAAGACCCATCCCTCCTGCTCCCAATCAACACCGATGACTTCACTGAAGAGATCAGAACAGCCATCAAGACATTAAAGAACAATAAGTCCCCAGGGTTCGATAGAATAACACACAAATGCTTAAAGGTGGTGGTGACTGCATCGTCTCTTGGATGTGCAGTGTCTGCAACCAGGCTTGGAACTCCGGCGTCGTCCCAGAGGATTGGAAGAATGGTGAAGTCATCTGTATTCCAAAAAAAGGCAACCTCTCAGAGTGTGACTACTGGAGAGGAGTTTCTTTACTGTCAATTCCAGGGAAAGTATACTGCCAGGTCATCCTCAACCGACTGTGCGACGTAGTTGACAGTGAGCTCAGGGAACAACAAGCCAGCTTCCGCCCAAAACAATCCTGTGCAGAACAGATCTTCACACTAAGACAGATCATCGAGAAGTGTGGAGAACACCAACTAGCCCTGGCCATCAGCTTCATTGACTTCTCCAAAGCATTTGACAGTGTCCACAGACCATCATTGTGGAAAATCATGAAAACCTACGGCATCCCAGAGAAAGTTGTGTCGTCCATAAAGCAGATTTACATAAACTCCAAGTGCGGAGTCAGGACTGAAAATGGCTACAGTGACTGGTTTGAAGCTGTCACTGGAGTAAAGCAAGATTGTATCCTTTCCCCTTTCCTCTTTGCACTTGCCATTGACTGGGTATTGAAACATGCAACCCAAGGAAAGGGAATCAAGTGGACAGAAGGAAACAGCCTCTCAGATATGGATTTTGCCAAATACATTGCCGCTCTTGCAAGCACCACTCAAGATCTGCAGGTGCCTGTAGATAATATCAGCAAGTTTGCAGGCAACATTGGCCTCACTATCAGTGCCAAAAAGACTAAAAGTATGCTTACCGGTAAACACCAAGGGCCAACAGATGTTATCATCGACCAAAAACAAGTGGAAGAAGTAGACAACTTCACATACCTAGGCAGCTCTATCAACAATGCCAGTGATCTCAACAATGAACTGAAGTGTCGTATAGGGAAGGCAACATCAGCATTCAATCAGCTGAACAAAATATGGAACAGCAAGAAATTCTCCCTTGGAATCAGACTGAAATTTTATAACTCCAGTGTGATTTCAACGCTGTTATATGGCTATGAAACCTGGCAACTGAAGACCACCCAGGAGAAGAAACTCGACGCCTTTGATACTAAGTGCCTACGTAAGATCTTGGGCATCAAATGGTCAGACTTTATACCCCCATCCTACTCATTTTATGTGATGTTTTAGTTTTCCGTGAACCAGATGAGAATTCAGCTCTGATTTGTTTATTTAAAGAGAATGGTTGAAGTGACTAGGAAATGCTCCCCTATAGATATCCCAGACCCATACTTCTTCCATAAGGCTCAGAAAAAGTGAAGTAACTACTAGAAATGAGAATTATTTTACTTTTGTTCTTTTTATCATCAGCTGATTCAAGACTTGTCTTTCATAAGTAAAGGAGTGAGGTTGACACTGTAGTTCTGGGGATTTGGGAATGACATTTAGCAGTTTGACAATACCAGTAGTGAGCTTTGCCAAACTAGAGCCATTAAAAGCTAATCTGGGCGCATGATTTTTCTGTGCAATTTTGTGGAAGGGACCTGATCATGGCTATGACTGATGGAAATCATGTACCTCTTACTGCAGGACAGTGTTGTCAGGAGCTGATCGTGGCTGTGACTGTTGGAAATTGCATACAGTCTCATTGTATGACAGTGTTGTCAGGAGCTGATCATGGTTGTGACTGTTGGAAATTGCATACAGTCTCATTGTATGACAGTGTTGTCAGGACCTGATCATGGCTTGACTGATGGAAATTGCATACAGTCTCATTGTATGACAGTGTTGTCAGGAGCTGATCGTGGTTGTGACTGTTGGAAATTGCATACAGTCTCATTGTATGACAGTGTTGTCAGGAGCTGATCGTGGCTGTGACTGATGGAAATTGCACACAGTTTCATTGTATGACAGTGTTGTCAGGAGCTGATCATGGCTTGACTGATGGAAATTGCATACAGTCTCATTGTATGACAGTGTTGTCAGGAGCTGATCATGGCTTGACTGATGGAAATTGCACACAGTCTCATTGTATGACAGTGTTGTCAGGAGCTGATCGTGGTTGTGACTGATGGAAATTGCATACAGTCTCATTGTATAACAGTGTTGTCAGGAGCTGATCATGGCTGTGACTGATGGACATTGCATACAGTCTCATTGTATGACAGTGTTGTCAGGAGCTGATCGTGGCTGTGAGTGATGGAAATTGCATACAGTCTCATTGTATGACAGTGTTGTCAGGAGCTGATCATGGCTTGACTGATGGAAATTGCATACAGTCTCATTGTATGACAGTGTTTGTTGTCAGGAGCTGATCTTGACTGATGGAAATTGCATACAGTCTCATTGTATGACAGTGTTGTCAGGAGCTGATCATGGCTTGACTGATGGAAATTGCACACAGTCTCATTGTATGACAGTGTTGTCAGGAGCTGATCGTGGCTGTGACTGATGGACATTGCATACAGTCTCATTGTATGACAGTGTTGTCAGGAGCTGATCATGGCTTGACTGATGGAAATTGCATACAGTCTCATTGTATGACAGTGTTGTCAGGAGCTGATCGTGGCTGTGAGTATGGACATTGCATACAGTCTCATTGTATGACAGTGTTGTCAGGAGCTGATCGTGGCTGTGAGTATGGACATTGCATACAGTCTCATTGTATAACAGTGTTGTCAGGAACTGATCGTGGCTGTGAGTGATGGACATTGCATACAGTCTCATTGTATGACAGTGTTGTCAGGAGCTGATCATTGCCAAGTATAACTGGTGAAAGTCATACACACTGACTCCGTGTGTGACAGTGTTGTCAGGAGTCGATCCTGGTTTGACTGATGGAAATGTGTGACACTAGTGTTGTCTGAAACTGATCATGGTTGACAGATGGAAATTGTGTGCATAGTTCCAGTGTACGAGAATGAAGTCAGGAGCTGATGGTGGCCCAGTATAACTGGTGAAAATCGTACACACTGACTCATTGTGTGACAGTGTTGTCAGGAGCTTATCATGGCTGAATAGATATGATGAAAATCATAAATCAAAGGTCATTGTGCAACAATGTTGTCAGGTTCTGATCATGGCCGAGTGTAAGAGAATTAGATATGTATGCTCATCTTGTGATAGTATTGTCAAAAACTGATGTCGGATTAGTTTAATGATGTATGCGTACTGTGCAACAAAATTACCAAAAACTGATCATGGCTCATTGTTATGGATGGAAATTATACGCATAGGCTCACTATGGGGCATTGGTGTCAAAAAGTGATCACAGCAAAGTATAATGATGAAAATCAAGTATATAGGCTCATTGTGCAACACATATGTCAGTAGTTGATTGTGGCTGAGTACAACTAATGGAAATCACATACATAGTTTCACTTTACAACATTGTTGTCAGGGGCGGATCATGGCTGAGTATGACTGATGCCTATCATACGCATAATCCTATATTGCAATGATTATAGCTGCACACACACACACACACATATACATTACACACACACACACATACACACACACAAATTACACACACATAAATTCATATATGTGTGTGAGTGCCAGTATGCCCACCATCAAACACTCACTCAGATGCACATACTCTCATACACATAATTGGGTACAAACATATCACACACACACACACACACACGCACACACACACGCACACGCACACACGCACACACCACCCCCATCCCCCACCCACACATACAAACACACACATGCATTAATGCACGCATGCACACACACACACACACACACACACACACACACACACACACACACACACACACACACACTCTCTCTCTCTCTCTCTCTCTCTCTCTCATACACACACACACACACACACACACACACACACACACACATACACACAAAACCAATTAAATGAGTCTTAGTCTACAGTAGTTCAAGCCTTAGACTGGACAGACGTTTAAAACAATTTCTGAATAACATG
This sequence comes from Conus canariensis, assembly GCA_033310375.1. NCBI lineage: Eukaryota > Metazoa > Mollusca > Gastropoda > Neogastropoda > Conidae > Conus > Conus canariensis. The sequence continues at coordinate 12,492,515 of CM065729.1, forward strand.
TATCAGTTTGTGAATGCTGTGTATTGCTTGACTTGCAGCTTGTGTTGTTTAGTGAATCTTTTCAGTGTCTTGGTTTGCAATGCATGTGGAGACAGCAGATCTTTTGTTTTCTGTCTTAACAATCTCCTTCTTATTTTTCTGACTATTCGTTCAGTTCAAGCAGGCTAACCCCCTCTCTTTTTTTTTTTTTTGGTCTTAGCACTTTCATTGATACATAAAACCATTTTGGTTAGTCTGTTTAGATGTAAAATAGATGATTTCATCTCTCATTAATTCTTTCTTTGAAAACATGTGATGTTTTTAATCAAATGCTGGGAGTACTGATAGTGTTTCTCTGACATTATTATTCAGATCAGTATAGATATGTGTTTGTTGTGAGAACTGATAGATTTACCTCTTGATTCTGCATCTCTTGTTCTGTTTGGTTGACTCTCTGCACCCTTATACCTTTTTTTGGACCTGTCATCTTTGTATGGCTGTTGTTGTAGTAGGACATGTAGGATGTTTTTCTCCGACTTCGCAAAGACCACCCACCCCTTCCTCCATAAAGTTCCACACTTTGCTGAATATCTTCAGACTTTGATATCAGCCTCATTTTCCGGATAGCTCGTTTCCCTTTTGGGAGGAGGATCTTAAGAGGGATACCGACTTTTGTCAGTAGATAGATTTGTGTAACGGACCTGCTTTATGGGTTTTTTTGGATTTTTTTCATTTTTGGTTTTAGTTTGACATTATAGGTACGTAGATCTGTTGATAAGTTTGAGTTTGAAATCTGTTTAATAGCTTTAAGTTTCATTCCCTTTACAGCTTGGGGCTTTGTTCCTTTGTTTGCGTAGTTTGTTCCATGTTCACTAACTGAAGGTATTCGGTCACTGAATGCATGAGCACTTCATGTGCCAGCAGGGTGAACATTTTCCCAGCATCATACCTCTAGTTTTAGGGACAGTATCCTGTGGGGAAAAAAAAAGCTAACTATTGTAATGTTGGAACTTCAAACTTAACTTCAGCAACAGTATCATGTAAACAGCTGAAAAGCTTCCATGGGTACTTATTACAGATTCTAATTGGGGGAGAAAAACAAAAACAAAACAAAAACTTATGACTGTGTAACATTATGGGCTGTATCATACCAGTTTTTCAAACATAGGTACCCTCCTTCTCCCTTTGCAGTTAATTTATCTGCATATTATTGTTTGTTCGTTTGTTTGTTAATGATTGGATCCAACAAGTGTACACAATCAAAATAATAAAGCCATTATAGTATCTAAACAAGAAGTACAGCTGACTATATCTACCTCCCCCAGACCTACCTCTGCCATAGCTCTTCACCTCTCCTTCCCCATTCTGCCGTTTGAAAACAGTGAAAATGTCCAAGAATATCCATGCACTTTTCTTTTCCTGTTTGTGGCACTGCAAGGGTATTTATAGCATGAATGTTTGTCGGTTTCCTTTTGTTTGATTGTTCAAGACTTTCAGTAACCCAGATTGTGGACAAGGTGAATCTGAAAGCAATCCAGGAAGAATTCAGTCATTTTATTGTGTATATTTACATTTAACATTTTTGAGTGGAAGAGAATAATTTGTATTCATCATGCATGTTGTACAAAATGTTATTTTAAGCAGCTTTTTTTTTTTAAAAGGAAATACGCCTTCAGATATCACACAGGCAAAGATGGAGTCAGATGCCAGCAGTGGGTGTCTGCCATTTTTTTCATGCAGTTCTTCATATGCATGGTGCCAGAAGTAATTTCGGTAAAGTGTGTTTGATCTGCTGACTATTTTGCCCGGGGCCGGGGATGACAGCGATGGTGGTGGGATGTGGGGGACAAGTGGTGATCATTTCTGTGCTGTCGCCTGTTGACAGAGTGACCTGGTTTTGCCCCGATCCTACAGGGGCATCGGCAGGCGTGACCCGAGGAAGGTGGGTGGGTGATGTGCCATGTTGAGTAGCCCTAGTGCACCATTACCCTGTAACGTGCTGTAACATGTACTGATGATGATACCTCATGCTCTTCTTTTCCTTGTTTTTTCCCCCTCCGTCCTTCCTTCCTTTCTTTCTTATGCAGTCACCATATTTATTCTTCCACATGACTACGGCCGTATTTTACACCTGCCTGCCTGCCTGCCTGCCTGAAATGAGCCTCACACCCCAAAGTGTGTAGAATTGTCATTAGGAATACATGTGTGGGAAAGGGCTGTATCAGATCCATGCAGTTGGTGCTCAGTTTTCTTACTGTTGCCATGAATTATCAAACATGACCACTAAAACAAATCTCCTGATTGCTTACAGATGTATGAGTGATAGTACTGAAAATACATGTTGCAGAATTTTTTTCTGTAAATGGGAGAAAAGGAGGCATATATCAAAGGTCACATTACTTCTTATGTTAGATATCCTACTGCTAACAAGAGACTTCCAAGAGACATTCAAAATGAAATAATCATCCATGTGTTGTCAGTGTCAGTAAAACAAAAACTGACATGTCAGTCCAGTTTCCAATGTAGAGGTTTGTTGCTATCCCAGCTACTGCAAGTGGGTGGATTTTGAGTTTCAGTTGTCATTGATGTAGACATTCCATCTCGCCTCTTGTCCATAGATTAAATAGCAAGACTGGCTTCTTGTTCTTTTGGGGTTTGTGTTTGTTTGTTTTTAGTTTTAGAGTAGACAGTATTGTAGTTTGTATTGAAATGTACTCATATCTTATGGCTGAGTCCAGTGATAAAAGATCTGTACCATTGCTCATCTGCTGTGCTGCTTTCCACAGTACTAGCTCCTTTCCTGCCAGTTATCTGATCTTGTTTTCAGCACAGGTGGCTCCTTTGTAAGGGGTGGCAAAAATAAAGGGAAAATGAAGCAACACAAAAATAACTTACTCTACGTTAGATTACAGTTTTTCTGAAAATGTAACAAAAATTCATTCCATTAGTTTACGAAAAAGAATAGCATTTCTGTTGTTTAAAGTTATTTCTTTTGTATTAGGTACAGAATAGCCATAAGTTCAGTTTCACTACAAAGAAGTTACAACCAGTGGCATTGGGAATACCTGTTTATTATATGTGAAGACTGTGAAAGTCTAGTTATCAGCTGTTTTTCCGCAGCAGAAATGTGAATGATGCTATTATTATTTTCTAACATCGTGTAAACATTGTGTTGCATTTAAACAATTCAGAACTTTCCAGATTCTCAGTCTAGAATGTTTGTATGAAACTAAACTGAATGTTCCTGTTTGCATGGGAAAAAATGAACTATCTTAATCTTGCACATTTTTCAAATGCATGGAAACAGCAGTGTTTTTTTTGTTTGTTTGTTTGTTTATTTTTCAGTTTGTTTGTTTGTTCTGTCAGGATAAGAATTGCAGAGAATTATTCAGTTAAGATTAAAGCTTTTTTAATACTTACTTGACTTTACTGATAGGTACTAGCTCAGCTGACATTACCATAAATCTCCACAGTACCTTAATGGTAAATCTCCACAGTACCTTAATCATGTTTTGATTGAACTTATCCTAGGTGTATGCCTTCAGGATCAAGCACTTTTATCAGATTTGTAGGTTGTTGCGAGGGATGGAGGAGGGAGGGCATAGTCGGATAAGGATTGATTGTTTGTTTTTGTTTATTTGTTTTTAAAGATACAGTTTAAATAAGGGAAAAGGAAGGTATTGCCCTTCACTCATACAACATCTAATAACTGAGAATATTAGATAAAAAGCAGAGAAATGTTACAGAAACCTTCCCCAAAATATGTCGGTGCTCAGTGAAGAGGTGGAGCTAAAGAAGAAAATCCAGACTCCAGACCCCAGGTTAGGCAAAAATTAGAGAAGAAAAAGTATGAGGAGACTAAGAAGGACTTGGGACAAAGCAACAGTACAGTGAAACCAGCAAGCCCATTGCCAGAGAAAAGATTTTCATCCATGAGGAAGGGAGAGGAGGCTTCAAATCTCCCCTGGCGTGCTGTAGAACAGAGAGTGTGGTTAGAAGCATCACTGAGTTTCCTATGACTAGCAGGTCTTATTTCAGTTGTACAGACAACAGACCAAACATGGGCAGAGCTTGTCAGTTTTTTTTTACTTTCCATGAAAAGTATCAATCCCAACAGGTCACTTAGAATCATGTTTAGATAAAGAGCAATCATAATCTGTCTGAGAATCACTTCCCTTAGATTGGTGACAGAGAGCATCTGCTATGTAGAATCTAACGTACAATGGTAGTAGATAATACCTTTAAATTCACTGTTTTTTACAATAAGACATTGACATCATTATTGAACTCTTCTTGGGTTCAGTTTGTTTAACGTTTGTATCCATCTCTTCTTTTGGGTTCATTTTCTTTCAACATTTTCAAATGTTCATAGCTTCATGTAAAAAGTCATGTTTGTTTTTAAATGATATGCTCATAAAGATGAGGATAGAATGTGTTTCACTTTCATCGTCTGTGTATCTTTTCCAAACATCAAAAAGTTATGTGCCATTCTTAAAGATTTTTAATATTACATATTATATCACCAAGTTACACTGACCATGTCTGTGTTTTGTACTTGTCATTTCCTCTGTATTAAAACATGTAATTTTGTATGTTGGTTCACAAATACCAGTGTGTTAATTTTCTGTAAATCAATTCATTCCAGTCTCTTGATCATTCTGTTGGATCTTTGGAGTGTCCCTGTGGTTTATGGGGTTGGAGATGTTAAATCTGAAGGCAGTGGGACGGGGGACCCTTTTTGAGCTCTGGGTGGAAATCTTTTCAGCAATGGTTGTGGTGATGAAGGCAAAGGTGATGAGTGTGCTCTGATGGTTGATCCTTTCAGGGGTTGTGCATCATTTGAAGATGTGTCTAAATGCATTCTGTTGCATCTGACAGGGCCTATTACTGTCAAGATGATGAGAGAATGGGAGGAGGAGTGGGGGGTTCATTAAGACTTCTCCCAACTTTCTTTTATCTTATTATAGTGGCACCAATGTTACTGTTGCTTTCTTGACCGAATTGTTTACTCTCTTGTGGTGTGGTGAAATTGAAATCGGCAGCAGATTTGTGGAATGCTGTGTTGGCAAACTGTGGACCATTGTCAGACATCACACCATAAGGGATACTGTGGACAGAAAAAGATAATTTTCAGTTTAGCAGTGAGGTTTCAGCTTGCCTTGTTGTCAAGACGATGTCTCTCTGCCTGCAGAATACTAGTCAGTAGCAGTTATGAAAGTTTTGCTGTGAAGGTTAAACAGATCCATGCAAAGTGTAGACCAGGGACGTTTGGGAAAGGAAAAGGAAGCAGGGTTTCCTTGTGCTTTAGTCTGTGGCACATTTCTTGACAAGACCTTTGATCTGTGTAAAGATGTGGCACCACCAGACTGAGAATGAAGCAAGAGCTCAGCATTTTACAATTCTGAAGTGTTCTTTGTGACTGTTGTTACACTTTTCAGTCCTCATCTCCCATGGAATTACAAAAATTCTCTGTCATCAAACAAACAAAAAAGTTGACAGTTAAACTCCCTTAGCCTCCTGGTAATAGGAGCAGCAAACTGTCAAAGGTTCACCATGAGGCACCATGCAATGGGAGGTGAAGCCCATCCCTCTCCTTCCACCACCTTTAGTCTTCCATGAACTGAACCAGGTACCCATATGCACTGCAGGCTGGATAAAGAGGATTTTCAAGTCGAAAGAAAAAAAAATCAGACCTCACCTGTGATTGGAACTCACAGCTGTCAGCTCTGCAGGTTAACACTTTACTAGGTCTTTAATGGTAGTGAAATGTTCTCTGTTTTTCCAGTACTTCTTGAGAAGTGGTGATTCTGGCATGGAAGTGTGTCATTCATTGGTACAGTATTCTCGGACTTGAGCATCTCCAGGATGTTTTTTCTCTTTCTTTTTTTTCCATGAGTTCTTGCTGCTTGTTTGTTGGGGCTTGCAGACTGTCCGTGGTTTGTGGTTTAATTCTTCCCAGAGGCATGTACAACTTTAAGTAAAAAATATTCAGGAGTCATAATGAAACAGTTGAAAGTGTGGTGGCATTTTGATAGATACTGTGGTCGATAAGAGAGGAGCCATGGGCTTGTAATGTGTTTCTACCATGAAGTTGAGTGCAGGAATGTGTTTGCTCAGTCGTTGATGAATCCATATGATTGCTGGTGTCTCCATGACAGCATGGTTGTTTTTAGCCTGAGAAAGAGCATAAATTGTCATTTTGCATATGGTGCAAGACAGCACTCATTCCTGCCCTGGAAGCATTAGAGCCCTCCATGGATGTTTCATGCTTTGGACACGTTTTGAGCAAGGCGGAGGGTGTAATCAGAAGTGTCTTTTGTTGCTGGAATACCTTGTCTTTTGACTGCTTTTTTGTCCTTTGGGTAGAAGAGGATGTAGGATTTTACAGGGAGCATAAATTCACACCAGTTTCATGTCTTTGAGGGCAATGGTGCAAGACAGGTCAACCCTGCGCAGGCTGGTATCCTTGAAATATAGAAAACTTGCTTTTGAAGTCTGGTTCCTCTGGACTGCGGAACTGGCTGATGCAGGAGATGAGATCCAGCTTCACTTAGGCTGTATGACTGAGGAAGGAGCATGAATGGCCTTTCAGAATGTAGAGTGTTTCACATATTTCACACTGTTTGCAATACAGCTGTGCTTGAAGTATACTCAACATTCTAAGTATGGTGTAGTCTGAACCTTTCAGCTGTGTTCATGACATGATCATCTTACGAGTGTCAGCCAGACTTTCATCTGTAAATGAACCAGATTCACCTGTGTTCAGTTCAAAAATGTGGAGCTTGCTGTTTGTCATTATTTCTGCTGCGCAGCAGTCACCATCCTAGAAATGGAAAACATGTCCCAAATTCTTCCTCTTCATAAACAATGGTTTGGTCCCTGCTTCTGATAGTCCATGAGCTGGTTTTCACTTGAGTGGTTGATAGTTACACCCAGTGTTTCAGCGAACAGCCAGGCAGTGTGCTTTCATGTGGATTGAAGAACAAATTGTTGGGCATGTAGGGCATTACCTTGGGGTGAAATTCTTTGCCACATTATCTAGACGATTTGATCGAATTCCAGGGATAAACATTACAGTTTCTCTTGGCTTCAGATACACTTAAGTTTCACCCTCACAAAAGTGTTAGAGACTTGGGCTGTTAAAAGGGAAAGAAGAGGCCACAAACTCCAATATGAGTGGGAAATTGTCGTCACCAGTATTGATTTTCTATCACAAGAAGTGAAATGTCTTCATGAGAATGAACAAATTTCTCCATTTCAGTCAGAGGCACCATCTGCAGATAACTTTCAGCTTGCTGACATTTTAAAGCAGAGACAGATGTTCAGCAGACGAAAGGCTGAATGCTCTTAACCAGACATGGAATTAACTGACTTTTCTCTTCTTTTCTTTTTTAGGTACTGTCACTTGAGTTTCACTATTCAGTCAGAGTTGGTTTAAATGGATCTGACAGAGAAGGAAGGGATCATGGCAACTGGACAGACAGAGTGAGCTGTGGTTTTACCTGAGGCTTCTGTTACCATATATGATTCACCAGTACTAGCTTGGTGTTCAGTCTCATAAGCTTTAACAGACCACTCATTCATTACAACTACCATCAAAGCCAGGTGTGGAGAAGGGAAGAAAAATGACAGTAATTGTATCTCCATCATGTGACAAACTAATCCACTCGCAAATAGGGAATGAAAGTCTCTTTGCACAAGGTCCAAGCAATGCATGGTCTGCCATTAAGTTGGAAGGGCCTTGCTTTCATGATCACATGCAAAAATGCTGTGATCAGTGAAGCAGAAACTGTTAGAGCCTATGTTCTTCAGACTTGTGTATAAGGACTTTGAAGCTTTTTTCCCCCCAATATTTGATATAATCAAAATGAGGTATGCTGTGCACGGGGGTGGGGGGGGGGGGGGGGGGGGGGGGGAATTAAGAACCAAAAGTGTACTAGAATGTTTCAATAAGTTTTCAGTGTTAGTTTTTCAGGAACTGTAGAACCTGTATCCTTCAAGTGTGTGCATAAGGACTTTGAAGCATTTTTCCTGATATCTAGTTTGATCAAAACGAGGTAAACTGTGCACTTGGAAAAAAAAGAAAGAAAACTGAGAACCAAGTTTACACTGGATCATTTTGATAAGTTTTCAAATTAGGTTTGCAGTGAGTGTGATTAATAGAACACTTAAAAGGAATTAATTATTTCCTGAATTTACATGTTTTGCAAACACACAAAAAAGTTGCACTCCACATTGAGAGAGGGCTTTGAATCCAAGAGGCAAATTGAAAAAAATGGTAGATTGACCAACCTTTGTTTTGTTCTGTTTGTTGGTTTTGTTTGTTTGTAATTGTTTTTCTTATTAGTTTTTGTTCATTTGTTTGGTCTTTGGTGGTAGATGTGATATATCAAACAACAAGAACCAAAGTACGAACAAGAGCTCTTTTACCCTTCTAAGGAGAAAGTTTCCCACCACCAACATAAGCATACACCAAGCCTCACTTTCTGAAGTTTGCCAGTAACTATCCAAATCAAAATAGCAAAACCAGTGTAAAATCTGTCTTTTTCAAGCTCTTTCACATCTAAGACATGCCCTCATCCACACCTTGATCGACCTCTGTCCTTGAACTGTTAGGAAACAAAGCATTTATCCATGCAGATCTCCTATCTAAACTCAGTGATCACCAACAAGGGGAACAAAAGCAGACAACCTTCTGGGATCCTCTCATCAAGAAGTATAAGCATCATTAAGGTCGTGCAAGAATGGGAGGAGAGGGACCGTGAATTTGTGGTCGAAGGACAGGGAAAGGGCCCCCTTGAGGAGCTTTTCATTTTAATGTAGGTATGGAGAAACACTGAAGTGCTAGTGTGTGTAAATGAATGCTCTGGCTGAATGATTGCTGATATAAAAAAAAGTTTTTTGCATGTCCACATCGTAAAAATCAGTATCAGAAGTAGCTTTCTGAAGTTCACAAGGTGGACAAGGGATAGATGATCTGTTGGATTTTCCATTTCCATCAGATAAATTTGTGATGGCTGCAAAAGATCCAGTGTATGAAATCTAATTGTTGTTAGGGATGCTGTTTGACTTGCATGTTTATGGAAATCTTTTTTAGATGTTAAAGTGTCTTCATTTTCAATGTTACTTTCACTTTATGAACCTTGCAAAAAAAACAAAAAAAATTTCAAGGGCAAGTTCATTATATTCATCCCTATCAGATGCCACAGATGACGAGTGAAAAGGTACTTCTGATGCAAGTTTAAATGCTTTACAATCTAAACTTTACATGTTCTTTATTAAGTACCATAGATCACAGAAGAAAAGCATCTCTTAGCCATAAATGAATCTAGAACACACAAGACACAAAGTGAGATGTTTTAGTTCATTGATGTCTTGGCTCAAGGTTATTTGCTCATTCCTCGTTTAATTTCTTTTTTTTAACATTTTCTTGCCTTGGTTAACAAATATTCTGTATGATAGCTCCATGTTAACTTAGAAGTTAGGTAAACTCCCAAAAGTATTACCTTGTGTTTATATTTCAAAATGTAATGCCAGATCAGAATTATGGTAGTATGGGTGGGTTAATGCCAATGTTAACAAGAACGATAGCAGTCTTTTCAGAGGATAATGTTAAACCATTTTCAAATAGGTAAATTTTGAGCTTATCCACTTAAAGTTGATATGTTTTTCAGTAAAATTTTAATTCTCTTTTTAATGGTTTTCCTTTTCATGGTGACATTCATCCACATGCATTCACAATCAGTATTACTGATAAAGGGCAATTTTACATGACAAACACTCTGGAAGATCATAGAATAAGATATTGAATAGGTAAGATGCAATATCAAATACCTGTTTTGGTAGAACTTGGTGTAGAATAAGAATTTCCCATTTTTGCTGGAATTCTTCCCTTTATGAAAAATATTTATATAAGAATAACCGTTTCCAGATAAGCCAATGGATTTCAATTTTTAAAGTAATCTCTCATGTCACACATGATCGTAAGCTTTTCTTTTACATCAAAAAACATAGCTAGCACTTTTTTCCTCTGGGCAAATTGGTGTTTTAGTTGAGCAGTTAGTTTCACCAAAATGATCAACAGTAGATCTACCTTTTCTGAATCCTCCTTGATTTATTGAGGTTAAGTTGTTTTTATCACAATGATATACTTGTCAGTTTAAGATTACTTTTTCCATAAGTTTTTCCCATACAGAAGTTAATGCAATTGGTCTGTAGTTGTTTTTATCACTTTTAGGTTTTCCTTGCTTTGGTACTGGTACAGAAATGGAATTTCTCCATAGTTAGCGGGTAACTCCCTAAAAAAATAATAAAGACAGTATTATCTAGATTTTAGGTCCGTGTTTTATTAACTCATTAGAAACTGCATCCATACCTACTGATGCTTTCGTACTGCCAAGAGAAAAAAAAATGACATATTTAAGCTCTTACAAAATAGAGGGAGCATTGATAATAGTGTGTATCATTTTCTCCAGGATCTTGATATGGGTGTGTTTTTTTTGTTGTTGTTGTTGTTTTTTGCCTCATTTTCCCTATACTTACTGTATTTTTCTGATAGATTTTCAATGTTTTTTGTATCAACGAACATGTCTACAAATGATTCAGCCATTTTTAACTAGTTGGTAGCTTGTTGCCATTCACTTTAATTGGACTGTGTGGTAAATTAATCCCATTTTCCATTTCATGGAATTTTTTCGTTGTGAATCCATATGACTGAAAGCTTCATTCAAGCAGAAGTTGGACCAAACCTGTCACTTTGCTTGCATTGTTATTTTATTGCTAAGAGAGTTTGCTCGCCTCTTTAGGATATGGTTTTCTGGTTCTCTGGCTCTTAAATGTATTTTAATTTTTTTTTTCAGCTGTCTTATTCCACCATACATTTTCCAAATGTTTATCTGATTAAATCAGTGAATGTATGTGGATGGAACAATCAGCAGCATTTGACACTGTTTCTGTAAATCTGGAATAAAGAATATGGACATAATCACCTTAAATATTGTGAATGTTCTGCACTTGCAGAATGTTTGTAAATTTATTTCAGTCAACACCATTATAAAATGTGGATAATTATCATTGTCTTTACTGCAGTTAACTGACAATATGATTGTTGAGGATTGTAATAATCGGCAGATGATCTCTCCTAAAAGTATCAGTTCCTGTTTCCCATTTACAATCAGGAGCAAGACCAGCTGAAACAAGACACAAGTCAGTTACAGGTGCTCTTTGGTTTGAAATATCAGGTATTCTTGTTATGCTCCTGTCATTTAGTAGATACAGACATGAATCAACTTTAGTGTATTTTGTTTACCTCTGTTTCTCGTTATTGTTACACAGTCCTTTTCCCAAAATGGTTAGTGAGCATTGAAATCACCACAAATTACCCTCTTTCTTTTTTATTCAAATCTTGTAATGAATGTATCCATTCAGTATCATCTTCTGTTTGGCCCCTTAACAAATGCACAGAAACAATATTTTCCAATTAAATGATCATTAACTTTAAGATTTGCTGCGCAGGAATATATATCAGGTATACTAGCTGGTACTGTGGAGGCAATCAAGGCTGTGTTTATCTTTCCTGTTTGGTTTACAGTTTTTTATTAATTGGTGGATAGTGTCAGTTTAGCCATTTTCAGCAGACTGTTTTGCTTTACATGCAGAGACTGTAAAACCAGTATCTGGTAGCTAGATGAAGCAAGGTGTTGAACAAGATAGAGCAAATTTGTTGTTATGGTTCTGCAATTTTATGCCTTTGCTATGATTGAATTCAAATATGAGTGAAGTGATTGACTTTACTAGTTATTTTTGAGTCAGTTTACATTTAGGTTTCTGAAGAATTCAGTACAAATCTTAGAATCAAACGAGACAACAACAACAAAAATGAATGAACAGAGAAGGTAATGGAATAACAAAATAAACTGGCAGCAGATTTGTTGCTATGAATCTGCAGCTCTTTGCATAATCTTTATAGGACATGCCTTTGCATGATTAAATGAAGTGACAGACTTAACTAGCTTTTTTTTTTCTATTATCCAGTTTTACATGTAGGTTTTGGAAGAATTCAGTGCAGGTCTTAGAATCAGAGGAGAGAAAAAAAATGAATGAACAGAGAAATTAATGAAATAACCAAATAAACTGGTTATAATAATCTTTCAAGAAGTAGCTATCAGCACAGTTGTGTGAAAGAGAGAACAAAACCTGTCAGTGTTTGCAGGTATGCATGTGTAAAAGGTTGTGTGTTTATGTTTGTGTGTGCATTCATGTATCTGTGTGTGTATGAACATATAAGAGACTCTGTGTGTGGGGTGTGTGTGTGTGTGTGTGTGTGTGTGTGTGTGTGTGTGTGTGTGTGTGTTTAATGCACATTTAACTATGATGTTGGCATATTCTCTACGTCATATTTATTTTGGAAGAATTAAGCTTGGCATGAATAGAGAAATTGGACAACAGGTTCCCATTCATTCATCCTCTTTGGATTATGAAAAGATCTTTTTGTCTATGAGCCATATGAAAACAAATATTCTGAATTATCAATAGGTCTCTTGTGATCCATATTGTGTTCTTGAAGAGCTCATATGTGAGTGCATTAGTCACATAAAACTGTTAATTTCATCACATGGATTCTGGTGATGTGAAATGACACTCAATTTTCACATCAGCAGTTAAAGAGTTGGGGCTTTATGTGAGAGAAAAGACATCTTCTGTGGCACAATGCTATTCTTAGTTAAATGCATTTTTTAATGCATGGAATATTTCCAGTTCGATAGATTTTTTAATCTGATCCAGATTTATACAGAAGTAGATTAGGCCATCAAAGCTCTTAGTGGAGAATAGCAAACAAACCAATATCACAACTATGCCTCTCCCTTTTCTTGAACACATTTTGAACTCAGATTATGACAAGGACTGTTGCTTCTTTTTCTTCTTCTTTGTTAATTGAGTACAGTAATGGTTCATTACAGTATTGTATAAAGTTGAGGTTATTCAAATTGCTTGAGGTACACTTTGTAGTTCTTTGTACATACTCAAGAAAAGTAGGTCTTTAACAACAAAGATAGTGGACTGATGCTGATAGTATTTAAAACTGAATTACCCTGAGATGTTTCCTCCGTTAACTAAAATCAGGTTTGCTTCAGTTGCAGCTTAACATGTATCACAGAAGCAGTTACTTGTAGTGGTTTTAAGCTTTTTTTTTTCCCATTGTTAATTGGAAGTTTAGAAGAATTTCCAAAAACTTATCAATACTGCAGTTTTTCAGTGCAAGGAGCAGAAGAAAAGGCTGACTGCTACTCTTACATGTATATTCTGTGTCATGTGCATGTTCACACCCCCAGCTGAAAATAATTGTCCTGTGCACTGAGGCTGTTTCATATCAGCCACCATTAGATTTGCATCAAGAGCTGTTAAAAAAAACTTGCACTTTAGTCCCAGTAGATTAATTCTCAAGAACTGCCTTTCCAAGCTGTTTCCGTGAGTGTGAGGTGCCTTTTGTCCAGTCTTGTTCTGGTGTGCAACTCTGTGTTATTAGTGGCAGAGGTTATTGTGTGTGTGTGTGTGTATATATATATATATATATATATATATATATATATATATATCTCCACCAATACTGAGTGAAAGAAAATTCTGCTGTGCATGCGGGAATGCAATATTCTGCTAGGAGAAGTATCTCAGTCAAAGAGATGTTAAATACAGAATGCAAAAACACAACTGCAAATAAACACACACAAAAATGTGGTCTTTCAAAAATGTTGCCAGTTCATGGTAAGCTGTCACGAGACTTGAATTTGGCAGTTCAAAAGATGAGTAAATGAAAGCTCAAAAAACAACAACAGTGACCAAATGAAAAGAGAAGAAGCATATGGTCATATACCACAGCCAGCCTGCAGTAAGCTGTTAGACGTGGATGGGAAAAACAAGGATGAAGGAGAAACATCAAGCAGAATGCAAGTCTTTCACCATTCTTCCTAATTTCAGTGGCATCTCAGCATGTTTATGTGTGTGGAGGGGGGAGGGGGGGGGGGGGAGGCGAGAGGTATAGAACTGAATGTTCAACACTCTGACCTTTTCTGATTTTTATCTTTTTTTTTTCTTTTTTTCTTTTAAAAATAATTAAAACCAGGCAAGTGATTCTTTATCAGATGTGATGCTGACCAGGCAATACATATAATGATTCAGCTTTATAGTTTTTTTTACTTCGGTAAAGTTATTGGCATTTTTTTTTCTTTTAAATCCTCTTTGAAAACTTCAGCACAATACAATTTTAACTATATTTTGAAAGCCCTTGGACAGGCTCTGTTTAACTTACAAATTCTTTTTAACCTTTTATAAGAGTGATGAGAAGAAAATCATTATAAAGTCTTGCCTTTGTACATATTCTGTGTAGCACTTTGCAGGTATATTTAGGAGCAAAACCCTTTCTTGCTAGTGTAAATGTCTTATTTCTTTGTGAGTGCCCTCTTTTGATATATCATTCGTGTGTTCAGAACTTCACTGCACCATTTCCAAGCTTCTCTTCATTAGCATCATTTTGAAAGAGAATGTAATCATACTTATGCTATGATGGTTTTGTTTCCTGAACCCAATCTGAAACACAGTTTGACTTTTCTGATTACAAACTATGTCCCAAAATAGGCATAGGATCGGTAAATGTGCCTCTTTATTTCACAAAGTGTTCACTGTGCTTTTTCTTTTAGATATGCCAGCTTTGAACCCTTCTATAATTGTCCACTGCTTCCTTGCTTCTGTTATTTTGCATGTCCATTAACATTCAGATGTACAAGAGTGTTTTCTTTCTCTTGGTTTCAGCTGGATGTAAACTGTGTGCTAGTGCTGCACATATTAAGTTCGTTGCTTTTGTTCATGTGTAATTTCTTCTTTGTCCTCTCTTTTTTTTCTCAGCAAAAAAGCACAAATGTTGTCTTTGGATCGATGGTCAGCTTTTTTGTTCTTGTGCCATGCGTAATGATATGCAAAGCGACTGCCACTCTACTTAAGCCAGCCAGCGGAGGTGAAAGAATGTTCCACAGTTTGAACACAAATGATTGTTTTGTGGTCACTGTGCAGAAAACCTTGGAAGACAAAAAAAGGACAGATAAAATGTATTCTTTCATGGTTTTCCTTGTAAGTATATTCTGTATTTTAGGTGACTTGCCTCCACAAAATAATGCAGACATTGCTTTCAAATATGGTTTTGAACTGAGCAGAAACATTACATCCTAATAAATTAGGTCAAGGGACGTAATGTGTGTCCTGTCTTCACTATCCTTTATGATAGAAAAATGGAAACAATTTGAACCTTAACTGGAAAAAAAGTTCTTTGAACTTTTTTCCATGGAAAGTCTCTCAGAGGGCTTCTGAAAAAAAACTTAACACGTTGTTTTTCAATTTAAGCTGTTGTTTTTCAATCCAGGCTCTAAAGAAGGCATCTTCTTTGACAGACTGTATGTCTGGCACAATTTGTTTCACCAAAAAGCAGCGTGCAGTATCAAAAAGGAGTTCAAAATCATTGAGAAGTGCAAGGAAAATGAAAATAACAAAAGGATAATGTCAAACTCCTTGATAGTCTAAAGATAATGAGAATAACAAAATGACAGTGTTGAACTCCTTAATGGTAGAAGTTCACAGGGAGCATGGTATTGCCAGTAGTGTTACTTCAAACATACCAGAAAAGGACAAGAAAAAACGAAAATGGAAAACAATTTTTTTCTTTTATTTATCTCTTTAGTCTAGTTGAGTAACTCTTCTAATAAGTTTGGATTCTAGCTCTTTGAATTTGTACCTGTTGGATTTTAACTCTTTAAAACTCGTACCTGTTGCTTGATTTTCAAATTTTCTGTTGTTAATGTTTATCAGGAACAATAACCCATTTATCTTTAATGATGTTATTTATCATTACTCCTACCTGACAAGTTGATTTAAAGCATTATTATTTTGAGTACAGCCTTACAAACTTTATTCAGTGCTGTTAAACTGTTTATCTGAAGTGATAGCTCTGAAAACTGTATTACCTCCACAAGGAAGATACATTTTCACCCAGGTGTGTTGATTTGTCCGTATGTCTGTTAGCAAGATTACGCAAGGACTTCTGAATCTATTTTACTGAAGGTTGTTAGAAGGTTGGAATGGATTTTATTGAAGGTTAGTAGAAGGTTAAATGTGGCATATGATCAATGCTATTGAATTTCATTGTGAATCAATAATACAGATTTGGATCAGAAGGTTGGTGCAAGATTCATTCAGCAAGATGAAGCAAGATCTATGGGTTTGTCTTATTCCACACTTTCTGTTCATCATGGCTTGACCTTCTGCCTAGGTTTCTTTAGCTTTGTAGTCATTCCATTCCAGTATTAAACAAACAACAACAACAAAAAACAGAGTGGGAAGTAGTGTTCTAATTTTGGAGACTATGGTACTGCTTCTTGCGTACAATAAAAACAACAATAAAGCAACAAGTAGTCACGTACTGTAGTGTACAGAAACAATGTACGAAGTTTGTGTCAGACTTTTGACACTTCAGGTGACACCACTGGTGACAATCACATGTAAAATAGGTGATTTTAGGATTTAACTTACAAAGTATACATACTAACATATGCAAAGCAGTGTTTTGTGTGCAGAGAATGCACATCATGCATACACCCGCAAAGTAATGCCTCACCACACATTCAAATGCCACAGTGTTAAGAATGTCCATGACCAGAATTCATCATTATCTGTCAAATTCTGTCTGCCTGCTAATAGTTTGAGTTGTATGACCTGTCTTGACAACAATCAGAATTTCAAACACAAGTAACTGCCAAGGCAGCTTGCTACCAAGTCAGCTATCAAGTCAGCATCATACATCGTGTTTTACAAAATCTTGTGCAGATAAAGTATCCACAATAGATGTTCTCTGTAGACTTGTCAGTTTCCAGGTCACATGTCACATACCAGTGACACATAGAGATACACTGTGAAGTGGTCACACTGCTTGCTACACAAATACACTCTTAAAATCCAGTTCCTGCCTGCTGTCACCATCCCCTGTTTCACTTAGTTGAAACAAATCACAATCAGTATTTGTCATCATTCAATGTACTGTTCATCTGAGAAAACAGATTAGAATTTATAAACATTTTTCCATCTTTTGTTTTTTATGTACTAGCATGTTTGGTTATAGACATCACATGTACTGTACAGCACTGTGTCAAGAATGTGGTGTCAACCCCTTTCTCACAGCATGGCAGGAGTGAAGAGGAGAGACGGATGGGGTGTGGGGGGTGGGGGGGGGGGGGAGAGAATGAGGGAAGTTGAGCTGTTCCAAATGAACAACTTCTTCAAAGGACAGATGATGCACAGTGATGATGTTACACATGCAAAGTTCAGAGAGCTTCCTAGGCTGCTGGAAGAAAGGGAGTGATTTGGTGCTGCCTGCCTTTCCATTCTCCAGGAATGAAGAAGGGTCAGATTTCTGCAAACTCAACAACTGAGCTGCAGGAATGGAAGAATGAATAAAACAAGTTGGAAGATGGAATATAACCAGAAGACGAGAACATTGAATGTTAGTATGGATCCATAATACAAGCCTGGATGAAAGGACTGATTCAAGAGCAATTTCTGGGTAGAGTATAGTGTCCTTTGTGCACTAGAGACTGACTCCATTTTATTTCAGCAAGACAACACCTGTTGCTTTTTGTAATGTTGTGACTGGGTTCAGTTTGTTTTATTGCCCTAACTTATCGTGAGTTAAAATTGAGAAAGGTATTGATGAGTGTAAATTGTATCAGGAATATGATTTCAGTAGGTTTTAGTTTCAGCATTGGGGGCATTGGGGGATAATATGTCGTGGACCTGATGTTATGTACTCCTTTGAATGCCCCATGTTTTACCTGTATCATAACTTCATCAGACTGTCTTTTGTAAAGAACTCTACTACACAGAACCTCTAATTTCTTTAACTCATTCAACTTTAAGCCCACTGAACACCATTCAAAACAGCATTTGGGAAGAGGAGCGTGTTTTCTCAAACACATTCATCAGCTCATGAATATGTATATAACGGCTGGGAAACAGAAGTAACCCGCACAAAACTTCCTCATAGGCATGCTGAATTTTGCTGAGTAACTCAGACTGAGTTTTAATGCTTACATTTAAAAAAAAAAAAAAAAGAAACAATTATGAGCAAAAAATGTGATATTGGAATTTTCTGAAAGTGCATCATATTACATGAAATTTTGGTCTGTTGATACAGAATTGTTTTGCAAGATAGTTTTTGAGATATTAGAGTTTGAATGAGAGTTTTTGAGGTATTAAAGTTTAAATGAGGTAGTTCTTCCATTCATGCTGATAACACAAAGCGGCCAGTCAGGAGAGGCTGCCCAAGCAGTGAACTCAGAAGAGATGAAAGGATTACAGTTAGTCCCATACTTAAGTTTATCTGAGTCATAGCTATTTAGAGTTTGATTTATTATTTTTGTGCTTCTTTTTACCTTTTTTTGTGCAGTTATTTTTGTTTAAATGTTTTAAACATTTTGAATTTCAACACCTTCAAGTTTACTGGTTAACCTGAAGTGCGCTGCCTTGAAATTTAGCAGGCGATTTCTCTGTTTGGTTCAAAGCAACATTTCATTTCTTGACTTTTTTTAAAGTGCATGATTGCTGTAAGATTATGTGTGCAGTGCACTGTATTGTAGTTAAGTTTGATACAAATAAGTGCTGTTACATTTTTTACTGTGATGTATTGTTCCATGAGGTCAGGGGATTATTGCATTGTAAGCGAGCTTCCAAACTCCAGGATATGCTCCGTGGCTTCCCATGTTTACCTTGACAGCATGAATCAAGAGATAACTTGGAGTTAGTCAGCTTTGTTGTTTGGTTTCTATCATCATCAGCACCATCATCCTCACATTGTTAACATCAATTTGGTTGCTTCATATTGACCATCGGGTTCATATTGATCATCTTCATTATCTATACCAGTTGTGCCATAACTTCTGGACTTTAAGGTGCTTTTTGAATTTGGAGGCATCCATTGCTTTGGAATATATGACACGTTGTTGTCATCATGTACAAAAGTGCAGTTGGCAGTTACATGCCTTGGATACTTAAACAGAAAAAATGTGATCATACTTGCATGCAGGCTGAAACATGCTGTGTGCTAGCTGGATGATGAGTGCCTTGAGCTTTGTAGACACACATACTGAATGTGATTCTAGGTTTTGTGCTCAAGCTGACCTCCTCAGGAAGTGCCAGAACTGATTTAACAACATACAGAGTGCTTTGTAATGCAAGATACCGTGGTCAGAATCTGAGAAAACAACATCACTTTATAATCCAAAAGTTATAGTTGTAACTAGTAAGAGCAGTTGTGATATTTCTTGATCATCATTATAACCAACATTGCCATTGGTATCATTGTTATCATGACCATTCGTTGTGTTGCTGTTGTTATTATTATTATTATCAGCATGTCTGTTACCATCATTGTAGTTATCAGCTCATCACAGCAGTTGAATGGTGACAGGTCCAGTTCATCGGCGGCCACCACAGCATTTGCTGCAGCCACTGCTGGCCTAGCTAGCTGCATGCCAGACCAGCCATCGAAGGAACGCCATCGCTTCACCAGTGTGTGTCCAGGTCAGTCATCCAGTCCCACTTCTTGTCGCCCCTCTTTAAACTGTGCCTTTGTGTGTGTGTGTGTGTGTCGGTATGTGTCTGTGTCAGTATGTATGTGAGAGAATGCGTTGGTAGTGGATGGTATTATGTGTGTATGTAGCCTAAGGCTAATCTGACAGTGTGTATCAGGCAGTTTATGTGTGTATGAGAGAGAGAAAGTGGAGATACTAGTACATTGATCAACTTTAATATCTACCGTTGTCCAAAAAGATTATAATAAGTAAAAGAATATGATTACAAGAATGCAGCACCGAAGAAAAATTATGTATCAAAAGTGGAAGCCTATAACGATCGAGCAGTCAAAGAATTTTGATGGCTAAGAAAAAAAGATGTGCCTGGGAGAAGTTATTGTTAACCCTCATTTCTTTTTATTCAGACATTTCTCCATCTCCCATTCCTTGATTAAATGTCAGGGGGTAACCAAAGGTGAAATTTTTGCATGTCTGGCCATTTTGAATCCCACTATAAAGGTAATTGCATTCTGTCTTTTGGGGATAACGTCTCAGCACAAAAGGAGTGTGTGTATGTGTACGTGCGTGCGCTTTAGGGTGTTTGTTTATCGATGCAAATGTTTGGGGATTGTTAAAGGCATGTATGCATGAGTGTTCGTGTGTGTGTTCGTGTGTGTGTGTGTGTGCATACAGGACCTATCCATATATAATTGGTCTGAAAGATAAGGCCTTATTTTCTTTGGTGTTGTTTATTTTATGTTGAGATCTGCTCTACATCTCACCGCCATAGTTTGTAAGCTTTTAAAACCACCATGGCTGTGTATGGTAAATTGCAAACGTAATAGATCTTCTTACAGCACAGGGGTAAGTCACACTTTGAAAATGATGCATGTGATCTTGTATGTCATCATTATTTTGTCTGAAGGAGATATAACAAGGAACAGAGGAGATAGAGAAGGTGAGCTGAAACTTGTAACTTCTGGAAGAAGAACTTTAAAAAAAAGGAATTCAAGAAAGCAAAAAGGTTGGAGAGAAAGAGTTTACCTAGAAATGATGAACTAATACAAATATTTTCAAAAGGATGTATCAGTTAGAAATGGAACATGTATGTCAGTGTTTTCGATCTCTGATCTGTCACTTCTTCTCAAGTTCTATAGAACTAGAATTCCTGGACACCTGATGCTGCAGTCGCCTCTTCTGAACAACTCCAGCAGTAAGTAACCTCCTCCTCCTGACTCAACCTCATCATGGAGACCTGTTGTGCACAGTTGTACACCACTTCAGCATTAGAACTGGAAGTCTGAACAACAAAAAGGTAATTTTGAAGGAGCACAAAGGGGTAGACGAGTGCAAAGGAATACTTTTCTGATGTATTCAACAACATAACCACAACACAGGAAAAAAGAAGGAAAGATGCAAAATCAAAAAGTAGATACAGATGATTTCTGTATTCCCATCAGACCTTGAAGTTGCAAATGTGTCAGTCACACCTCACCATTTACTTGTTCTCAAGAAATTTTGGTACTACCTTTGTCAGGGATGTTAGACGTACATCGTCCCATGAAAAAGCGTGAGTCCGTGATAAGCACAGCTGCCACCATGCGCGTGCTGAACGTACTGAAGCATTGGGTATCAAAACATCAACAGGTGAGGGAGTTATCCCCCCTCCACTTCCCCTTAGCCACCTAGTGCTTGATTGTTTCCCCTTGTGATTGATGCTCTCCTCTTTTTCTGTCCAGCCATTTCCCTGTGTCTGTTTCTCTGTGGATATTACTTAGCTGTGTTGGAGATGGATGGTTCTAATCCACTGTTGTGTTCTTCATTGACAACAGCTAGTTTTGTCTGGTTCCATAGATCAGTGGCACGTGCTTGTAATGTCCTTTTTTTCCCCTTCTTTGAGCCATGTAACTCACTGACGGTAGGAACACTGACAAGGTTGGTGGGAACTGTGGTGTGCATTCAAGTTCACTGCCGTTGTGCTGATCATGCCCACTTTGCCGTGTTCTGTGTGTTCTGACCAGGGCATTCTGTTCAACCTACACTGCTTCAGATGATTGTCACCAGTTTGTGCTCATTTTCTTTGGCGTAGATGCATGTAGTAGCACATGCCCAGTACTTACCTTTTTAACCTGAACAAAGCTTTTCATGTTTCAGAATTATTTTTGTTATTGCTGTTGCTAAAGTAGCAGAAAACAAAGGAGAAAAAGAAATAAAAAGGACAAAAGAATTAGATATGATAGTTTTCAAAGCATATGAGAGACTGTATCAAAAATACACTTTCTGACAGGGAATAGAAATTTTCTCCTTTTTTTATAATAAATAAAGGAGTAAAGTGATTTTGTTAAAGTTAAATGTCAGTACAAGATGGGATCAGACTAGCCCAAAAGACTTCATCACACAAGATCTTCAAAGCATGAAGCGGAGATTTGCTGTCTGTCGGTGCTACAAACAAGTTTGGTAACTTTCATCCATGTTCCCAAATTTCACCACATGGGCTTGACCTGCATTGAGAAAAAAACTGTAAGTACATATCAAGTTGTTGCCAGAGGGGACATTTTCTTTTTTTTTTTTTTAGAATATCAGTGTGGAAACCTCTTCTCATCCATTTCCGTCTTCCTCCACTCCTGTATTCTTTGATGTTGTACACATGTACATGGCCTCCCACATTTCCTGCCTCTTGCCTCTTCTTACCCATTCCTGCTCCTGTCTCTACTCTGTTCCTCCCTCCCTCCTTCCCTTCTTCCCTTCCTCCCTCCTTCCCTGAACTTGATGTTGTGTGTGTGGTGGTGTCTTGTGCAGGTGAGCGCTTGAATGGTAGCAAGTTGAGGTACCTGAGATACCTGCCCCACTCAGAGATAGGCTCGGCTGCCACCATGCGCATCGTAAATATTTTGAAAAACTGGATTCTGAACAAGTGGGAGGTAAGGTGGTAGCAGCGACCTGGCAGATCATGCTATATCCCATCCTGATTTTAATGGTTTGGTGGAAAGGCAGGGGGGAAGGCTACCACGATTTTTTGGCCTTCAAGGCAGCAGAGACTGGGGTTACTGGTTATTGGCTTTTGACTCAGCTAACAGGAATGTCAACTGAAATCTTTAGTTTCAGTTTGAACAGATGAGGTGTCACTGTGAGAGGACATGTATTTGCAGGCTACACCAATTGTGCTGTGCCAGGAAACCTGGAGAGTCTTCAGGATGAAAACAGATAAGCGTTCATAAATGATAAGTATATGTATGAATGAAAGAGAATGGTGACAGACAACATAGAATTTTGAGATGAGAAGCTGCAGAATATGACTTCATGCTTGCAATCAACAGTGCAGCTCAAGCCGGTGTAAACTTTCTTGCAATAACATTAGTTGACATTGTTGACAAATAGCTTTGGCCCACTGTGAATGTAAGGTACTTTTACCTGCATAATGATTGGGACAAGTTTCCTCTTAAGTGATCAAGAGATAGCTTCAGTCGACTTTGGAGTAAATGAAGGTCAGCTTAGTATGCGCTGATAATGATATAGTTGACAATAATCATGCTGAATTACAGTTTGAATGAGAAAACTCAAATCTGACATGGGGACAAGAACAATTATCCCAATGTGAATATTATTCTGTAGCAGAGACATATTTGCAAAAATATACTCTTTATAGTTTTTTTAAAGAATTGTTACCTTACATAATTACCTTACATGGGGACTTAGCTTGCAGAGCAGGATATTGTTTTTCGGTCTGTCAGTCAATTTGTTAATGTATCTATCTACAACTTAGCTTGAAAACAGTCGAGAAGAAGTTCCTCAAGTTTAAGGGCTGTTTGTATGGTCAGTATGGCTGAGTTTGTTTTTTTTTCTTCAGCTGTTGGTACTAAAGCAATAAAATGTCAAAGGAGTAAGGGGGAGGAGTTCAATGCTTTGATACATCTTCATTTCTAAAGAAAACGTTAGAATGTGCAGTGTTTCATCCTCACATGTACTGATTTTATGCCTGTGTGTCTGGAATATTTGAAAAGCCACTGGTCTGTGCCAAGTATCTTCCTTTCTTGCTGTTGTTGTTGAAAGACAAGTATGTACGTTTGTGGTCTTTTCTGGTTGTGATCCAGATTTTTGAAGTGGCCTTTTCAGACCACGCACATGTGAGATTCAAATGAGAAAGTAGCATAGCAGCAATGCTGCTCAAAACATGAAGAAAGATGGAGGGAAGGGAAGCATCAGCAGATCAGCTTTTACAGTGATCCAAACTAGACCATGAGAGTCAGCTTCTTTATACTGATGTCCTTTGGACACTACTTCTTTCAGAATGACATTACAACATCCCATCTCTTTCCATGCCTAAATCTTAAATGGTGATAGCTATGTTGAAACTTTGTGCCCAAATTCCATATAAAACAAGTAATATGTACAGGGTGGAGGCAGGGACATGGGGGAGGGAGAGAGGAGTCCGTCCCTTCTTCTTTGCTTGCTGCTAATAGATCACAAGTGGCTGGATTTACATAAGCATATTGCTTCCCAGTTGCTTATGTGGTGAGAAATCTCTGCCAGTAGTGTAGTAATTCATTAATGAACATGTCCACTAGTTGAAAACCAGAATGAGGAAGAAACTGTGTGCCTTGGAGGCCAGAAATTGTGGTGCAAAGTTTAAGATTCTTATTTGAAGATGTAGGCCTATTCTCTCTCTGTCTTTCTCTCTCGGTCTCGGTCTCGGTCTCGGTCTCTCTCTCTCTCTCTCTCTCTCTCTCTCTCTCTCTCTCTCTCTCTCTCTCTCTTGTATCTCTCTCTCTCTCTCTCGGTCTCGGTATCTCTCTCTCTCTGCCTCTTCCTCTCGCTCTAAGCCCCTACCTCCACACCCCCTGCCCCCTTTTTTTCCCCTTCCCTTGTTACCTTTTATAAAAAATTTGTTTCTGTCCTCAGATCCTTCTACTTGCCTGTGTCTTCCCACTCTCCATTCATCCTCTCTTTTTCTCCCTCTAATTGATGTCAGAAAGTTTTGTGACTAAAAAGTAGTCCTCCATCCCCTTGATTCTTCCCAGGCTACAAGGACATGTGTCTGTATATGTGTAGATGGGGAGGATTGGGTAGGGTAGACCTTGTCTGTTTATATTTAACAGCAGTATAACAGTGAGTTGTGATAATACCACCCAAGCACATACAAGTCAGGAAAGCAATGTTATAGATAATATTTTGAAGAATAGATGAAGTTGTTTCCAAGAGTACAAAGACGATGATCATTGTGTCATAACAATTGTAAGCAAATGAGGCAGTGTGTAACAAATGTCTTACATTGTCTATATTATTGACAATCTTTTATGGCGTCTGTTGTTTTTAAGGTGGTCGGACACACAGATTTTTGTCTTTTTTTTTTTTTTTTTTTTTTTTTTTTTGTGCTTTGTTTGTGTAGTTGACAATAATTTTTTTGAAAATGTGTGCTTTGCTTTATATTTATATTGGCGGTTAAGCTGATTTGCCACTCTTGATGAGGTTAAGTCAAGCATACTTTTCCATGCATGAATATTTTACCTCCATAATATCAAATAGTTTCAGTATTCAAACTCCAAATTTGATAATGCAAACAGAGTGATCATGAGTAAACTGCCTTTTTTTCTTTTTGATTCGAAGGCTTTTGGGGGGCCAGCTAGTGAATTCAATCTAACCAGTCGTTTTTTTTTTTTTTACATTTTTGGTCAGTACAGGATTGTGAAAGCCAGTGATTGAAATACTGGAGCCAAGATGAAATGTTGGTTTGTGAGAGCTTCTTCATTGTGCCAAGCCAGGATTGCTCTTTTTTTTTTTCCTTTGGATAATCCGCTAGTGTACAATGCTCATTGATTGAGCATTATACCACAACTTTTTCTTTTGTTTGGGGGGGGGGGGGGGAATAAGTAGATTTTTCCATCAAGATACATGAGCAAAACAAAAATATGAAGTAATGAAGAGTGATGTGCATGTACAGGAGACTGTGCATTCAAATATTATATGCTTCGTCCAATATCACCCCCACCCCAACTGGCTTATGCTCGGCATTATCTTGATGATGAGGGAAAGTGGGTGGGGGCATTCAGCCATGACCTGCGCCGTTTTGTTGATGTCTGTGATGAGCATGGTCTCCCTGTTTTGTAGTGGGGGTGCCTCACACGCTGTGTGATATTTGTTGAAAGGTGTTTGCTGAAGTAACTTCATGTCTCTCTCTCTCTCTGGTTGCTGGAGAAGGGAATGATCTAGAGTTAAAGGAGCAAGGGAGAATGGAGGATGAGAAGTTTGGCTTTTGGTTGTCTTCTTATCAGAAGCTTGCTGGGGAAAGACAACGACATGATGTGGTGGCCTTATAGATAAGTAAGGCTGCAAAAGGGTCCGTGGACTTTTTGAGCATGTGCTCAACAGTTTGACAGGCTAACTCTGCCTCACAATTTGCTATGAAGACATCCTGGAGATCTGGTGAATATGTGTGAAGCTGTGCTCTGCTGCTAATGTCTTGAACTATGTGCTGGCAGGTCTTGGCCAGTTGTCCAACACATTTGGAATGCAATACACTGCCACTACACTTTTTTTTTTCTTTTTTGAGATACTGTGTGCACTGGACTGATTTTCCAAGCAACATATCTCATGCCAGCTAGAGTAATAGCTGATGTTAAGTTTTACCCTCAGGCTTGAGATTCTTCACAGATCTGGACCACAGGCATTCAGGAAAGGTGGAAGAGAGCAGGGTTCCTTTTGCACTGGGCAGCGTTTTGTGCAAGTGCTGCATTTATTGACCATTTGTTCAATCTGATCAGAGGTGTTTGGCAGCCAAACCGAACATTATGCCTAGGCATCAAGGCCTCTGTCCCTGGGGGGAGGGGGGGTCCTTTTTTTTGGAGGGGGGATGGGGAGCATAAAGTTATTTATTGCAGTCCCTTTGCCTTTTGATTGTCCTAAAGTTAAGATGAAGGCATTTATGTACAGTCTGTTTTGCCTATAAATAGTCGCTCTTTGTTTCTAAAGAGTCTTGCAGTTTGAATGAGTTTATTTACCCACTGTCCATGTGCCTGAAAATAGCCATGAAGTTAGAATGAATGTATTAGTTTGCTGTCTTCTTGCATTTAGATAGTCCTGATGTTACAATGAGTTTATTACATCTGTATCTGTCAGCCTGTAAATAGTCCATCAACCAATACAATGATTCAGCAGTGGCCAGTTAGTTGCTGGCATGTGTGTGCTTGTAGATTTCTAGATCAAGCATGCAGCCTTAGTGATTCTATAACTTACATGATTCTGTGGGGTGTGTTTTTTCTTTCCTTTTCTGTTTCTTCTTTTCCCCTAGATCCTTGTGGTGTCATCCCTGTCCTAGTGGTGTTCTGGGTGTATTTCATCACTACACTAACGGCACTGATGGATTGCAGATGTTGTCTTCCTGAGAACCTTAATAGACACAAAATCCCACCATGTTCTCTAACGCGTTGATCATGTGTACCATGTAACAGAAAATAAATAGTGCAGTCTTGTTTTATGAGTTCTAGCTGATTAGAATTGAGTTATACATTTGAAGATGAATGAGTGTTTATGTATGGTAGAAGTAAGGTCGGAAGGGGAGGGGGAAAGGGGACAATATATATACATATATATGTCTCTCTCTATATATAGAGAGAGAGAGCAAGAGAAAGAGAGAGAGAGATTGATAGATAAATAGAGATAGATAGATAGATATGTGTATATATAAAATCACAAAATAAATCAGATCTGGTGGTTGCTGGCACCATACCACAATGTTGGTGTTGGATATTAAATTGACTGTCTGATTAGACCAGACTCGTCAAATAAAAATCAAACATGAAAATCCACACTCGCCATCAGCTTGTAAAATCCTGTTAGACCAAGTGCCAATAACCACCACATTATATGTAGTTATGGTTATAACAACTGCTGATAACCACTGCCTCAGACAGTTGTCGTACCAATTGCTGATAATCACTGTACCAGACATAATTGTCACACAACTGCTGATAACCACTGCCTCAGACAGTTGCCGTACCAATTGCTGATAATCACTGTACCAGACATAATTGTCACACAACTGCTGATAACCACTGCCTCTGACAGTTGTCGTACCAATTGCTGATAATCACTGTACCAGACATAATTGTCAGACAACTGCTGATAACCACTGCATCTGACAGTTGTCGTACCAATTGCTGATAATCACTGTACCAGACATAATTGTCAGACAACTGCTGATAACCACTGCATCTGACAGTTGTCGTACCAATTGCTGATAATCACTGTACCAGACATAATTGTCAGACAACTGCTGATAACCACTGCATCTGACAGTTGTCGTACCAATTGCTGATAATCACTGTACCAGACATAATTGTCAGACAACTGCTGATAACCACTGCATCTGACAGTTGTCGTACCAATTGCTGATAATCACTGTACCAGACATAATTGTCAGACAACTGCTGATAACCACTGCATCTGACAGTTGTCGTACCAATTGCTGATAATCACTGTACCAGACATAATTGTCAGACAACTGCTGATAACCACTGCATCTGACAGTTGTCGTACCAATTGCTGATAATCACTGTACCAGACATAATTGTCAGACAACTGCTGATAACCACTGCATTAGACATAGTTGTCATGCCAACTGTTGCTAGTCACTCTATTAGACATAGTTGTCATAACTGCTAGCAGCTACTGCACTAGAATTAATCGTCAAACCAGTTGCTGATAGCCACTGCATTAGGTGCAGTTGTCATAACAAGTGCTGATGACCCCTACATCAGACATACTTGTCATACCAATAACTGGTACCACTGCATTAGACATGGTTGTCACATTAGGTGGTGGTAATCACTGCATTACATGTCATATTAACTGCTGGTAGCCACTGCATTAGGCATAGTCATCATATTGATAGCTGGTAGCCACTGCATTAGGCATAGTCATCATATTGACTGCTGGTAGCCATTGCATTAGTTGTCATATTGACTGCTGGTAGCCACTGCTTTAGTTGTCATATTGACTGCTGGTAGCCACTGCTTTAGTTGTCATATTGACTGCTGGTAGCCACTGCATTAATTGTCATATTGACCACTGGTAGCCACTGCATTAGTTGTAATATTGACTGCTGGTAGCCACTGCATTAGGCATAGTCATCACATTGACTGCTGGTAGCCACTGCATTAGTTGCCATACTGACTGCTGGTAGCCACTGCATCAGTTGTCATACTGACTGCTGGTAACCACTGCATTACATGTCATATTGACTGCTGGTAGCCACTGCATTACATGTCATATTGACTGCTGGTAACCACTGCATAACATGTCATATTGACAGCTGGTAGCCACTGCGTTAGTTGTCGTATTGACTGCTGGTAGCCACTGCGTTAGTTGTCATATTGACTGCTTGTAGCCACTGCATTAGGCATAGTCATTTTATTGACCGCTGGTAGCCACTGCATTAGTTGTCATACTGACTGCTGGTAGCCACTGCATTAGTTGTCATATTGACTGCTGGTAGCCACCCTTTAGTTGTCATATTGACTGCTGGTAGCCACTGCATTAATTGTCATATTGACTGCTGGTAGCCACTGCATTAGTTGTCATAATGACTGCTGGTAGCCACTGCATTAGGCATTGTCATCATATTGACCGCTGGTAGCCACTGTAATAGACATAGTAATCATATCGACTGCTGATGGCCACTGCATTAGACATAGTTGTCATATCAACTACAGGTAGCCAATGCATTAGACGTAGTTGTCGTACCAACTGCCAGTAAGCAATGCATAAGATATAGTTGTCAAATGAACTGCTAGTAACCAATACATTAGACATAGTTGTCATATGCATTGCTGAAAATGACTGCATTACACATAGTTGTCATATCAACTACTGGTAGCCACTGCATTAGAAAGTTGTCATACCAACTGCCAGTAACCAATTCATTAGACATAGTTGCCATATCAACTGCTGGTAACCACTGCATCAGGCATAGTTGTCATATCAATTGCTGGTAACCACTGCATTAGACACAGTTGTCATATCAGCTGCTGGTAACCACTGCATCAGACATAGTTGTCATATCAACTGCTGATAGTGCATTGACACCAACATGGACAACTGTTGTGGGAGAGAAGCATACTCAGCAAATGGTTATTCCCTCTGGTGATGTGAAAGCGATCAAACTATCATTGAAGGACACACAGAGTTTTTACAGACATGCTTGCACATTAATGTCCTTACATCTGTGAACTGAACTTTCCAGGCGTTTCAATACTTTGGTAGTGCCTTGATGTTCCTGGACGAACACAAAAGCATGGGACAACAAAAATCTGATGTCCACAGTTCAGATTTAGCCTGTTATCTCTGACAAAACCAAGAAGAACCTTTTCAACTTGGCAAAACATCAAGAAGGAAGTTGGTGTAGTTGGTTATTTTATTTCTGTCAATTGGATAACTGACAAAGTGACCTCTCAATTTACAGATCACCAAAGGAGATTTGCTGTGCACATTTTTCTCCCCATGATAATTGTCCGTGTTTGTCTATGTTGGCATGAACCTGTAGACAGTTGGAGTATTAGTTGCTAAAAGCCACCACGTTCAACAGATCACATATCAATGACTGATTGCCACATTGCACATAATATTAATACTTATTGAATAACCTCTGCGTTAGACACTGTCATTAAATCAGTTGATGCCTACCAGGAAAACGTGTAAGAATGATATAGCAAAACTAGGACCTTCATAGATGAACGCTAGATTTAAATGGCTGTAACAAGATTGAAGATAATGGTCAGAAATCATTTCATTTTGAAACCCATGTCAGGGCACATAGAAAATATGACGAGAAAAATAAAATTAACAATACAGGCTTGCAATCATGTAAGGAAAGGCAGGTTTTTTGTTTGTTTGAGTTCTTGTGGAGGTTTTGTTGTTGTTGTTATGGGGGGTATTTTGTTTTGTTGTTGTTGTTGTTTTTGGGGGGGTTAATAGTACAATCATTATTGTGTCAGAGTCCTGAATAAAAACATTATTTGACTTGAGCAATGCCATACAAATCATCAGATGCAAACAGTAGCATGATTAAAAATTGTTAGATCTAGGAGTCATGATGATGATTACCGTCTATGTACTGTTGTTCTTTTGACAGTATCAGTTCAATCAAAAATGCATTACTGCGGGGGGACTAGTTCGTATACACAACACCACATCTGTTAAGCCATGAGGCTGCAATCCACAGAGTTTACATACATAATCAAATGAGTGAATGAATCAATAAATACATGACAAATACATTGTGGTAAATTGAAACACACAAAAGTTTTGGTTGGTGGGAAAAGGAAAACCTCTTGGATGAGACTCGGCAAATGCCTGACCTGTGTGCTACCCAAAACTCTGATCAGGCCTTGTTACGACAAACAGGCGAGGTTTTATAGGGTGAAATAAACGCTGAAGTCAAATTTTTAAAATCTTCATGTGAAAGCCTAGCATGAATTCCTTGTCTTTGCCAGGACAGTGCCATTGTTCTTGAGTGTATTTTCTACACCATCACATTTTTAAGTGCAGTTCTTCGTCTGGATTTGGACTCCACTTGTATGGCCTGAAACAATAAAGACACCTTAAGCTTTGTCTGATGGCTGAGCAAATAGGTGTACTGCCTGAAATGGTTGATCATTGCATACAAGGCAAAGTATTTGACTAAAAGGGGAGAAAATAATAATGCTTTAATTGTCTCTTGAGAGAGCACAGTTTGATGATACATTAGTATTGCAATGAACAAAGAAAGCAGTTATTTTTAGTGACAGCAGATCAGTGCATACTTAATTTGACATCATAATGGAAGACCAGTGTCCATCATCGTGCAAAGTCACAGAGGTGTACAAGAACAAGGACAGTTTGTTTGTTTTGCCATCATGTTATTAGTATCTTAATGATTCATCCCTGATATGGCATACACATTTGACTGGGCTGTATCAAAATCATTTGAATGCTGAGATGCTTTGGTGTTCTGAGAGATTACACAACTTGATTACACTCTGTCAACTTGATTTGATGAAATGCTATTATTAACAGCTGTCTTCTTTCCGAGTTTGTGTAATCAAAGTAGGTGATACCAACCAGATGCCAGACTAAAAGGTGTTAGCATGCCAGATGTTTGTTACATGTTTGTTTTCGTTTTCTTTATTAAATGAATAGAAGAGCAATGACAGCAAATTCCTTTGGCATGCTTGAAGCAACGGTCTTGATAATCTCTCCAGGACTTTGAGTCTGATACCAAACTGCGAGCAGCAGTGACAGACTTGTTGGAGGAGATGGTGTGCAACAGCAGTTTGCTGCCCGCCGAGCACAAAGCTGCAGCCTCCATTCTTCGCACCATTTCACGGGACACCACACCAGAAAAGCCTGTGGACCTGGAAAAGCTCTTGACACCTACACAGGTAAGAGAGCTTATGGTGTATGTGTGTGTGTGAGAGAGAGAGAGAGATAGAGAGAGCATTGTTGTCATGAGGGAGATGCCTTCCTTGCTTGAAAGTGAATGATCAGCATACACACACCTGCAATATGTCAAAAGTGAAGTGCATTAGCATAGATACATACAACAATAATATCACACACACATACACGCACAGCTCACAAACACACACACACACACACACACACACATCAACATACCTCCTCTCTCTCTCTCTCTCTCTCTCTCTCTCTCTCTCTCTCCTCACTCTCTTCTCTCTCTCTCTCTCTCTCTCTCTCTCTCTCTCTTTACTCAGATAATCTTGAACGATAGCAGTAGCTTTGAATAACTATTTAGATTCAGTGAGTATGTACATTTGTAAATGTATCTGAAGCATAGACAATACTTCTCACGTTTAAATTCACAAGTTTACACATGCTCCCTAAAAATAAATAGCTTTTCATAAGTGGTCCTTGAAAGAATTTCACTCACATCGTAGAAGATAGTTTAAAAGATGATTGCCAGTCTTGTCATGATTCAGTCAACTCATTCTCCAAGTTAAACAACACTATACACAGCCAAGAGGGACTCTTGCAAACAGCTTATCAGAGAAACGGAGTGATAGGATGTGGGTTCACTTACATTCATCATAAGCTGATATTTTGTCTGTCTCATTTTCACACTCTGTGCATTGCATTCCCATGCTGTTAGTTCGGCTTCCAATGCACAGCCACATCTAGGCTTGTTCTGTTGCACTCGCACCACTACAGTTTATGGGACCTGTCAGTATCAGCTCATCATAACGCAACCTAACCGAGGAGACATTGCGCTATGGCTGAGGTTGTTTGGTGGTGCATAGTCACTAACTTTCAATCTGTGCGTATTTTTTTGTACTGCAGGTTAACCTTTTCCTGTCACTGTAATCACATTTTACATCGTTTGATTTAGATATATACAAAAAAAAAAAAAAAAAAAACATTGAATTTGCCTGACGAAGAAATTATACAAACTAGAAAAAATGCTTAACTGAAGATGCACTGAAATTTAAACATTGAGAAAACTGGGGAAAAAAAATCCCAGGAAGGAAATATCTGAATAAAATAACAACAAAAGTGCAGTTACTGGAGATGACAGATGTCATAGAGGGGGCAAGTTTTGGATAGGCAACAAAAATGATAGTAAAGGGATTGGGTTTTTAATTTTCCAGTCAAAATGTTAAAACCAAGTGTTTATGAGGGACCTACAGTCAAATGGTGAAAGAGTGCATCTGCAGAACCAACAGCTGTGAGTTTGAATCACTAGAGGAATCAGATTTGCTGCAGCTTGAAAACCATACCTGTCCAACCAGCAGTAAATGGGTACCTGATTCAGTTCAGGGAAAGTTTACGCAGCAGAAGGAAAGGGATGAGATATGCCCTCTAGAATGCCATGCCTGAGACATGATGAACCGCTGAAAGTTCACTGCCCCTCTGGCCATTAGGCTTTTGGGCTTCAACATTTAACTCCAGTGTCGCTTGTGTTGTTTTCAGGTTCCATCCAAGGATGACTTTGATTCATTGTCGGCTTTGGACATTGCAGAGCAGTTGACATATTTGGATCATCAAATCTTCATTGCCATTCGAAGCGAGTGAGTATTTCTGTTCTCTTCTTCTTCTTTCTGATAAGACAGGTTAGTTTAAGACCTTTTTTTTTTTAGTACAGGCAGAGTGTATATGAGTCTGTGTTCCTCTTGACTTAAACATCTTTTCTTGAAAGTAATTGAATATGTATGAGTGTGTCTGTGTGCGTGAATGCGTTTGTCTGTGCTGTTATTCTCCAAACAAAAAAGAAATGGTACAGTTTCATTTCAGGCAGCGACACTGTGCATGGGTGTGTATTTGTTATGTGAGTGACAATATCTACTTTTTGCATCTATGATGGCGCTGTTACCGCACAAAATGTCACCACTGCACAAAATGTCACAATTGTGACATTTTGTGCCAGTTGCGACATTTTATGCAGTGAAGGATTGCACTAAATGTCACAACTCGCAGTTGTGACAATTTGTGCACCAATGCCCCATTTTCGAATTCACTCTTGCACAAAACATCACAACCTCTGTCAGTCTTGTGTGTATGTGTAAGAACGTTGACTTTTTGTGAAAAACAGTGACTTCTTGCTTTTTAAGGGTAACAACCATGACACTTTTTTATGATGGTCTTGGCTTTTTGTGTATGTTGTAAACTGACTTTAAACCCAGTGACTGACTTTTTATGCTCAGAATAATGTGCAAACAATAACATGAACATTTTGAGTGGTCAGGAATATTGACTTTTTTGTGCAAACTTTAACATTAACATTTTTGTGCATTCAGCAGCATTTGACTTTTTGTGCATTCAGCAACATTGACTTTTTGTGCATTCAGCAACATTGACCTTTTGTGCATTCAGCTACACTGACTTTTGTGCATTCAGCTACACTGACCCTTGTGCATTCAGCTTCACTGACTTTTTGTGCATTCAGCAACATTGACTTTCTGTGCATTCAGTTACACTGACTTTTTGTGCATTCAGCTACACTGACTTTTTGTGCATTCAGCAACACTTGACTTTTGTGCATTCAGCTACACTGACGTTTTGTGCATTCAGCTGCAGTGACTTTTTGTGCATTCAGCTACAATGACCTTTATGCATTCAGCTACACAGACTTTTTGTGCATTCAGCTACACAGACTTTTTGTGCATTCAGCAACACTGACTTTTTGTGCATTCAGCAACACTTGACTTTTTGTGCATTCAGCAACACTTGACTTTTTGTGCATTCAGCTACACTGACTTTTTGTGTATTCAGCTACACTGACTTTTTGTGCGTTCAGCAGCATTTGACTTTTTGTGCATTCAGCAACATTGACTTTTTGTGCATTCAGCTACACTGACTTTTTGTGCATTCAGCAACATTGACTTTTTGTGCATTCAGCAACACTTGACTTTTGTGCTTTCAGCTACACTGACCTTTATGCATTTAGCTACACTGACTTTTTGTGCATTCAGCTACACTGACTTTTTGTGCATTCAACTTCACTGACTTTTTGTGCATTCAGCTTCACTGACTTTTTGTGCATTCAGCAACACTTGACTTTTTGTGTGTAATGACAGAGAGCTGCTGTGTCAAGCATGGATGAAGCCAGACAAGTCCCACAAAGCTCCTCACGTTCTGCTGGTCAGCAAGCGGTTCAATGAGGTGGGTGGGACGCCTTCCTGCTGTTGTCCTGTTTGTCTGATGCCAGTTTCTTTCTTCTTAACTGCTGTTAAGCAAGTGGAATGGCTGGCACTGTCAGCAAAGCCTAGATTTCAGCCCTTATTAAAGAAATGTTAAAGATATCATTGTTTAAATTCCTATAAATTGCTGTACACTCTCTCTCACTGTCTCTCTCTCTCTCTCTCTGTATATGTGTGTGTGTATATATATATAGAGAGAGAGAGAGATACATACATGCACACTCACACACATCTCTGTGTGTGTATGCGTGCATGTGTGTGTGTGTGTGAGTGAGTGTTTGTGTGCATGTGTGTGTGTGTGTGTAGGTACATTCAGAAATTGATAGGTAAACCATTTTGAAATGGAAAAAGTGCAGAGGGTTACAGTATGCATCATTATGAAGACCAGATTTTTTCCCTTGCATGTCATCAAAATGACATCAGTTGATCAATGGCACTAGTACTTGGTAGTCACTTGATGAGTCAGCCTCACACTGTGACTAAAAATGAAAGGGTTCAACAAACGGTATGAAAAATTGTTTTGTTCTCAAGGTTAAAACAAGAACAGGAATTAACAGAAAAACTTTAAGGATTTAGAGGTAGTTGTAGAGAGGGATTCTTCTTCATACCTATGAATTAGAAGATGGCAGGATGAATGCAGGTCTGAATGAAGGGAGACAGAGGGCAGGTTGGTTAGTGGATAACTGCCAAGAGCAGTAGCCTTATCACAGAGCTAGTGAAGGAAAATCCAAATGTTTGTATAACAGAGCTAGGTTTAAGACAAGTTCTTTAGCGTGGCACCACTATCAATCAAATTCTCCTCTGTGACCTTCATCACAGGAAACACAGCAAGATTGATGCTGCATGAACTGACTGATCATGAGAAAAATTGATCACGCATGACTTATTCAACAGCTTTGAGCCTCATAGACCTGAATCCATGATTGGTATCAGCCCTGGGAATGAAACAAGGATACCCTTGCATGTATTGCAAGTGTCACAAATAAATGCTGGAGAAAAGCTCAGGTCAGGGTCAGTGAACAGCGACACCAAGTTTGCCACCCTAGACAGAAGATGTGCAGCATGTTCTTCACCTGCAAAGGGCCTGCTGAAGCTGACATTTTGCAGAAGAAAACTACCATCGCTGGCACATGCTTTGCAGAAAAATTGCTGCCCAAAGATATGCAGGAGACAGCTGCCAGTGTGCAGTCGCACAGACACAGGAAACTTTTCTCCCTTGTGACACTAGTCCTCACAAGACAAGGGCTGTAACTAGGTGCTTTGAAGAATACTGTATACAAGTCTTTCCCCATTCACTGCACCATCCTAATCTTACCCCATACAACTTCTGATTGTTTCCTCATCTGAAGGACAAACTTGCCTAAATTCACAGCTTCCATAGACAATATTTTGAGGGCATGCTATAGTTTGGTTATATCAAGTGTGATGGTTTACGAGAAAATTGCATGTGCCTATTTATTTCTGAGCATTCCACATGGAATTTCTTAGCAGCACATGACCTTGAACTATGGGGATTCCTCACTGTCTGCTTGTATGTCATAGCTCCTTGACAGCCTGCAGTCACAGGAGGAGGGGGAGAATGGCATCAGTTTACTTTGTCACTTACCAAATAGTTGTCCTGAAAGGTGATGTAGGCACCGTATATGCTGACATGAGCTCGTCAGGTACTAACTGTAAGGAATCCTTAATGTGGTTGGTATTGCTGATGAACTTATATTCCGTGGAATTTTTCTGATTCAGGGACAGAACAATTTATTTTCATGTCTTTATTGGACGTTTTGGACATGCACACCCGAACAAGCAAATGCATACTTACATTTTGCTTACGTCTTGATAAACATTTGCAGGTGAGCCGACTTGTAGTGTCAGAGATCGTGGGTCGCAGCAACATGGCTGACCGGGTGTCATGTATAGAGAAGTGGGCAGCCATCGCTGACATCTGTCGCTGCATGCATAACTACAATGGGGTGCTGCAGATCTGTGCTGCCTTTGTCAACAGCTCTGTCTACCGCCTGAAGAAAACGTGGGAGAAACTCTCCAAACAGGTAGGCACAGTTTCTTCTTCATTTGAAAACTGTGTGTATTTCTTTGTCTGAATTGTCCGGAAGCATGTCCGTGCATCTGTAAAGAATTAATCTGTGTGCACAATGTTTGTGCATAGCACAGAAAGTCAGTGACTGTGCTTGTATATATGTACAGGTGTCTGCTGTTGTGAAAACAAAATGAATGTATGAATAAATGTGTATGCACTGTGTGTGTGTGCGTGTGTAGATGCAAATATTTGTTTTTTTACCGAATTTACCTATGAAATCCCTCAAAAAAGAAATAAGCAGAGCGTATACTTTACATTGGATCATTTCTTTCCTTTTTATTTTGCATTCAGTCCATCCCAAGTTTGTTGCACAACATGTCACATTGTTTTGTTTCAGACAAAGCAGATGATTGAGCGCCTGCAAACTCTTGTGTCGTCTGAAGGACGGTTCAAGAACATGAGGGATGCCCTCCACAGGTCAGTCTCCACTTTCAGTCATGACGATTGTATCTTAGTTGTCATCAGCATCACACTGAGATGTTACTTTTACTCCTAGGACCTTCCCAGCATGGTCAAGATGACAGCAGGAACAAATGAACCATGGAAGTAATCAGAGTAGCAATAATTATTTTTTTATCATCATTAAGATGTACAAAATGTATAGATTCCTAGAGAACTCTTGATCTCTTTTATGCTCATGTAATGATTTACTTTCATGTGTGTTTTTTTTTAAGGTCCTGAAAGTAAGAACAAATTTTCTTTTATGATATCAAAGTATATATTCAAAGTGTTGTCAGTGAGTTAGCAGT
This sequence comes from Conus canariensis, assembly GCA_033310375.1. Taxonomy (NCBI): domain Eukaryota; kingdom Metazoa; phylum Mollusca; class Gastropoda; order Neogastropoda; family Conidae; genus Conus; species Conus canariensis. Next base: position 12,530,622 of record CM065729.1, read on the forward strand.
AGTGCAGTGTATCCTATGGTGGGCTGTCATGAGTTTCCAGTAGTGCAGTGTATCCTGTGGTGGGCTGTCATGAGTTTCCAGTAGTGCAGTGTATCCTGTGGTGGACTATCATGAGTTAGCAGTAGTACAGTGTATCCTGTGGTGGGCTGTCATGAGTTAGCAGTAGTACAGTGTATCCTGTGATGGGCTATCATGAGTTTCCAGTAGTACAGTGTATCCTGTGGTGGGCTATCAACAGTTAGCAGTAGTGCAGTGTATCCTGTGGTGGGCTATCACGAGTTAGCAGTAGTGCAGTGTATCCTGTGGTGGGCTATCAACAGTTAGCAGTAGTGCAGTGTATCCTGTGGTGGGCTATCAACAGTTAGCAGTAGTGCAGTGTATCCTGTGGTGGGCTATCAACAGTTAGCAGTAGTGCAGTGTATCCTGTGGTGGGCTATCAACAGTTAGCAGTAGTGCAGTGTATCCTGTGGTGGGCTATCAACAGTTAGCAGCAGTGCAGTGTATCCTGTGGTGGGCTATCAACAGTTAGCAGCAGTGCAGTGTATCATGTGGTGGGCTATCAACAGTTAGCAGTAGTGCAGTGTATCCTGTGGTGGGCTATCAACAGTTAGCAGTAGTGCAGTGTATCCTGTGGTGGGCTATCAACAGTTAGCAGCAGTGCAGTGTATCCTGTGGTGGGCTATCAACAGTTAGCAGCAGTGCAGTGTATCCTGTGGTGGGCTATCAACAGTTAGCAGTAGTGCAGTGTATCCTGTGGTGGGCTATCAACAGTTAGCAGTAGTGCAGTGTATCCTATGGTGGGCTATCAACAGTTAGCAGCAGTGCAGTGTATCCTGTGGTGGGCTATCACAGTTAGCAGTAGTGCAGTGTATCCTGTGGTGGGCTATCAACAGTTAGCAGTAGTGCAGTGTATCCTGTGGTGGGCTATCAACAGTTAGCAGCAGTGCAGTGTATCCTGTGGTGGGCTATCAACAGTTAGCAGTAGTGCAGTGTATCCTGTGGTGGGCTATCAACAGTTAGCAGCAGTGCAGTGTATCCTATGGTGGGCTATCAACAGTTAGCAGCAGTGCAGTGTATCCTGTGGTGGGCTATCATAAGTTAGCAGTAGTGCAGTGTATCCTGTGGTGGGCTATCAACAGTTAGCAGCAGTGCAGTGTATCCTGTGGTGGGCTATCATAAGTTAGCAGTAGTGCAGTGTATCCTGTGGTGGGCTATCAACAGTTAGCAGTAGTGCAGTGTATCCTGTGGTGGGCTATCAACAGTTAGCAGTTGTGCAGTGTATCCTGTGGTGGGCTATCATAAGTTAGCAGTTGTGCAGTGTATCCTGTGGTGGGCTATCATAAGTTAGCAGTTGTGCAGTGTATCCTGTGGTGGGCTATCAACAGTTAGCAGTTGTGCAGTGTATCCTGTGGTGGGCTATCAACAGTTAGCAGTTGTGCAGTGTATCCTGTGGTGGGCTATCATAAGTTAGCAGTTGTGCAGTGTATCCTGTGGTGGGCTATCAACAGTTAGCAGTTGTGCAGTGTATCCTGTGGTGGGCTATCATGAGTTAGCAGTTGTGCAGTGTATCCTGTGGTGGGCTATCAACAGTTAGCAGTTGTGCAGTGTATCCTGTGGTGGGCTATCATGAGTTAGCAGTTGTGCAGTGTATCCTGTGGTGGGCTATCATGAGTTAGCAGCTGTGCAGTGTATCCTGTGGTGGGCTGTCATGAGTTAGCAGCTGTGCAGTGTATCCTGTGGTGGGCTATCATGAGTTAGCAGTTGTGCAGTGTATCCTGTGGTGGGCTATCATGAGTTAGCAGCTGTGCAGTGTATCCTTTGGTGGGCTGTCATGAGTTAGCAGTTGTGCAGTGTATCCTGTGGTGGGCTGCCATGAGTTAGCAGTAGTAATGTAATGTAATGTAAAAGGATATTTATAGAGCGCTTTACCTCATGAGAGCCCAAAGCACATATTACAGAAACATGATAAAGTACTAATTTTAACTCAAAGCACACACACACACACACACACACACACACACACACACACACACCACACACCACCACCACCACCACCACCACACACACACACACACACACACACACACACACACACACACACACACACACACACACACATGCAGACAGACACAAGAGTGAGTCGAAACAAGCAGACTCGCGCACACAGATAAGTGCATATCGTTAATCAGTTCGGGAGAAGAGATGTGTTTTTAAGGAGGTTTTAAAAGTCTTTAAAGAGTCTGTGTTACGCAGAGAAGAAGGCAGACCATTCCACAGAGCAGGTGCCAGGTAAGAGAAAGATCGTTGGCCTGAAGTTTTCAGGCGAGCAGAGGGAACCCGAAGCTATCATGAGTCAGCAGTAGTGCAGTGTCTCTTGTGTTGAGTTACCTCATGGCAGCCTGATATGGAGAGCTCCCTGTGGACTGCCAGTGCTGAGGATGCAATGGAACAATTCTTTGGGCAACGGAGTAAACATGAGCACTGTGTTAGTCATCCCACTGAGACACATGGCAGCTGAAACAAAAAAGAAGAGAAAAAGAAACTGTTGTCAATGAAGACACAGCGTTTTCAGACATTGCAGGCCGTATAGTGTGCTGCTGCCTGAGGATTTGACATGTGGTTGTGGTGCCTTGCAGGTGTGATCCTCCATGTATTCCCTACCTAGGCATGTACCTGACAGACCTGTCCTTCATCGAGGAGGGCACGCCCAACTTCACAGAGGAGAAACTGGTCAATTTCTCCAAGATGCGCATGGTAAGACTTACTATTGCCTCCTCCTGTCTGTCTGTCTGTCTGTCTCTCTCTCTCTCTCTCTCTCTCTCTCTCTCTCTCTCTCTCTCTCTCTCTCTCTCTCTCTCTCAACTGTAGCATTTTCTGTGCATTGTACATTTACATATATAAAGCAAAGAGATATGAAAATAAGTAACACAGACCTATCAAAGAAACTTCACTAATTTGCTGACATTTTAAAGGATGATAATTGGTATTTCCTGAATTGGTATTTCCTGAAATGTTTGTGTGTGTTGGTGATATTGAGATGAACCCGTCACGTATCAGCATGGCAGGCACAGAGCATACCAGTGGCAGCTGAAGTGTACATTACTTTAACATGATTATCTTAAATTACTGAAATATTTAGTGTCAAAAAAGGACATAAGAATCCCTTGTTTTTTAAGATTTTAGAGCAGCATCAGACACTGATCTTCATTGTGCATCTTTTATCAACTTCTGTAATCCATCAGCATATAATCTGAACTTCATTATGCATCTGACATGAGGTTCTGTAATTCAGAGTTGATCATTTCCCTTTTCTAACATTAGTAAGAGTTCTCAAAAAATGTGATTAAGTGGGGCATTGTATGGTAGAATCTGATGCTGGTGGACCTCCACCCCCCCCCCCCCCCCCACCCCCACCCCCACAACATGCACACATCTATACATACACAAATATTCTACATTTGAAAATAGGGTGTTTATAGGGTAGGAGTCTTTGTTTGGAGATAAGTCTGGTATAGACAAAGACCAAGATATGTTCCAGTAAAAAAACTAGTCTTTACAGAGAAGGAAGTGGTGTTGGAAAGTAAGTCTAGTACAAACAAAGACAAAAAAAGTTTCAGGAAAAAAAAAGATCTTTATATGGCGGGAGTTGTTGTTGGGAGGTTAGTCTTGTACAGACCCAAGAAAAAATATAGTCCTGAAAAATAGTCTTCATAGGGAGCAAATCTTTATTAGGAGGTAAGTGTAGCATAGACACTGACAGAAATTGTTCCAGCAAAATAAGTCTTTGTAGGGAGTTAGTGTGTATCATGAGGCAAGTTAAGTACAGACAGAGTATGAAAAATGTTCCAGATAAAAAATTTTCAAAGGGAGTTAGTCATTGTCAAGAGATAAGTCTAGTACAGATACAGACAAAAATGTTTCAGAGAAAAGTCTTTGTAAGGAGAGATTCATTGTTGAGAGGTAAGTCTGATATGAACAACAGGCAAAAAAATATTCCATAAATAAATGACTATTTAAGGAGACAGTCTGGAAACAGACAGTCTCAGTTTGGGAGGTTTCACTGTAGACCTATTCTGCATGAAGGCAAAATCTCAACACATGAGTAACACTGCTCAAAACACTTCTTCAGATAGATGCAGAGGAATCAAAGGTATAGTCTGAGCATGAAGACTTGAAAGGTCAATTACTAGGTAAAAAGATGCAAAGACTAACCCTGTGTATTGCTTCTTTCTGGACAGATTGCTCATGTGATTCGGGAAATTCGCCTCTTCCAGCAGACATCATACAAAATCGAACATCACCCTCGCGTAAGACCAGTTGTTGGTTTATGTGTGTGGATTGGTATTGGTTTGTTGTTATTCTGTGTGTGTGTGTGTGAGTGTGGATGGATGGGTGTGGATGTGTGTGTGTGTGAGAGAGAGAAAGAGTGAGTGAGAAAGAGAGAGAGAGAATGTGTGTGTGAATGTGTCTCCTGTGCTAAAGACGTGCAGATATGTTCCCCTCTATCTGTCCGTTTTTTTCCTAGGGTGCCAGCTGAGGAACCTATGTATTGGAGTAAGGTTGCATGTACATGTTTAGTTTGGGAGAAGAAGTTACCAGGCTCATTGACTGTCAGATCTTTGGCCTGACAGTGTTGGATCTTTTCATCTTATTGTCACCTTTCCTTGTGAGCTGTGGGTTGGAAGCGTTGAGGGAGGAGGTACCATTTTGCCCTTGTGTGGTGCCACTATTTCCTCTGTCAGAATGTATTTTGTATTGATCTACCAAAGTGGATTCTTCTACAAATTTTACTAGAAACAGCTCCCTTGTGACCATGAGCTCCTTTATACCCTCTAGATGTATGTCGCCTATAGAACCTTGCATGTGCGGTGACAACATTTCTATACTGTCACACGTGACCAGGGTCAGAGTTGTGGTGAAGACCCATGAGTCCCCAAGCACCTGTCAAAGGAGTTGATGACATACTGTCATGGAACAGTGAACTAATATGATTTTTTTTGTAGCCTATCTCCTTTTTTTCTGTCCTTTCAGTATCCTGATGTTGTATCCCAGTTATTTCTGCCTCTTTCAATCTATCTGTGAGTTTTAATCCATCAGCTGCCCATAGATTGTATCCCTTTACATACCTTCCTCATTCACTTGGTCTGTGTCTTTCATCTCTTGTGTCTTTGCTGTGTGATCAGGTGACCAGCTACTTGCTGGACCCCACCCGGTTGTTTGATGAGGAGCAGACATACAAGGCCTCCCTGGAGATTGAGCCCAAGCAGTCCAGACTGTCCATGGTCACCAACCCGTCCTGAAGGAGGCTGGGTGGCCGTGCAGGGAGGTGTTGTGTAGGAGTGCACGCCAAGCTGGGACACCATGGGAACACTCCACCAGAACCACATTTGTCACACCACACCACCGGCCACTCCCAAGCTGGTGGGTGGGGAGTGGGCAGAGCAGTGTTGCTGTGTTGTGGATCCGTGATTGGTTTTGACCCTGCCTGGGAAAGAAGGGAAGACCGGTTGAAGTGTTGTTCACTACACCCACGCCTCAACCAGGCCAGGCTGTGGATAGCATACAACTTGTGGACTGGAGGGTCTGTTGAACGGTGTTGACAACACTGATCCTGGATGTATAATGTTGTGGTGGATCTTTGTTCCCCCCTCCACGGGTCCTGTACAGATAAGGATACGACATGGCAGCATGGATGTGTCAGACTGCCACAGGGTGTACTCTTGTCCTTTTCTAGGTTCAGAATAGCACATTGCTGTGGAGAGACGGAAGTCCACCAGCACGTAAGTGAATGTGTCCAGGATGATATACAGCGAAGGCAGCCAGCGGAGTGAAAAGGTTTTTCTAACAGAGACGAGTGGACACAGAGTGGATAGTTGTCCAACAGGCAACCCTTCTCCATGGTGTGGTCAAAGCCTGTGCATGTGATGTGGTGCAGACAGCTGTGCTGTGGAGACATGGTGAAGCACTGGTAGCCAAGCTGGGATCGGTGACAGATCTCATCAACACATTTAGCCATGTCATGTTGTGCTGACCCCTCTCTCCCTCCCAATCTCCTCCCATTTCCTATCCCTGTCCTGTCCTTTCCTGCTAGCCTGTGCTCAATACCTGTAGAGTGGAAAACTTAATCGATCCTGGTGGCATTCCAGCTATGTTCTGTTTGCTTATCCCCGAGCATGGCAACCAGGCCGGAGGATACATCATATCTCAACCTGTATTACATGGCGGGAGTGTCCTCCACCCAAGCCTATACCTGTACATAGTTAAAACCAGCACAGAAGCAGACTAAGTGTCTGTACCATGGAGACTGATGAGGTGAGGGGAAGGTGCCACGTGCTCCACTTGTTAGTGTCATTGTGATACCCTGTGTGTGTAGAGCGTTCAGAGACAGGAGGACCTGGTTTGCGCCACCCTGGTTTTCTTGTCTGCATTGTGACCTATGTATACATGCCAACAGCTGTGCTGTATCCTACCTGTTCCTGTCTGTCATTCCAGGGGACCAGCAGTCGCCACATCACTGGCTAGGGGTGTGGAGGGAAGGGAGGGGGGGTGTCAGTCTCCAGAAATCATGTGATGTGGAGTGTGATTATGGTCATGTTATTGACATGTGCTCTTCCATCATTTTTGTTTTTACACTGTTCACAGCACTCTATGGATGATGACACACATGTTCTAGAGCAGAAGAAAAAAAAAATGTTCCCATCAGTTCTACATTGTGTTACTTGTAAATGTGTTCAGAGATGGTGCGCACTCCAAGTTTGTACACAAGATGTGCAGTCCATACAACCTTTTCCCAGTAGTGCTTTGTCTCCAGCATGACTCACTGACCACAGAGGTAGCACTCATTGCCTGTCTTTTCCACATTCCACTCCACGAGACCTGCAAACATGTTCCCCGGCTTTGCTCAAGACAAGGAAATGAAATTTTTGAAAAAGTCCAGTCGCATGGATCATGAATGAGACATCTGTTGTATTAAATAAGATGTATGAATTGAACAAAAACTGAAATGATCAGAGAAAAATTGTTTAAGCTTCCAGCAATATAAATTACTAGGAAATTGGAGCTCAGATGCTAAGTGACTGGAACTGTGTAACAGACGTTGCCAGGAAGTTGGGGCACATGCACTTATCCAGTCCCTGTTTTTAAAGAGCCTCCACTGTTCGTCTCCAAAGAGCACCGATGTAGCGGACTGGTAAGGGATATTCAATTTCAAGGCAACATGCTGCTGGGTTTTGGTTTAACAGTCAGCCATCAAACACATGAAGTTACATCTAGAAAAGAAAAATGAGGAGGAGAAGAAGAGTGGATCTCACACAACAGTGAGAACAGCATGTTGGACTGAAAGCAGCTCTAAAAGTGAGCATATGTTGCATGATTAGTCTTTTCCCCTACCTCGTCAGTCCATGGTCTGCCTCCAGAAAACAAACCATGACACTGTGGAGTTTTTCTTTTGTTGGCCTGAAGGTGATCCATCTGTGTCTTCAATGGCAGAGACAAAGGTGTGGGGCAGAGGTGTGTTGGAGCATGTTGGTGGTATCACCTGGCTGGCAGCCAGTATAAGGAGCATTTCCCACATCAGCCTTGGCCATATGCTGACTGATTACCCAGACTCATTGTGTCATGATGCTTTCCCATGGACCTATGATGTGGCCAAAATATAGCAGGTTATATTGTTTAATCAATTATCCAACCCACAGGATTTAATGCTGTCAAGTAGGCACCAGCCATTGTCGGGCACCTGCCTGGTGTGATTTGATTTCATGTTTTTCAAAGCCGGCCATTATTCCTTGTCTGCTGAGTGCACCATCTGAATAGAAATCAGATTCCACAAGCTTACAGGTCAGCATGCTGAGATGATAATGGCATAGAAATAAGTGCTTGGGAATGAGGGATCAGAATGACCCTCTCCCAGTTCAGATCCCGAGGTGGGATAGTAAAATGGCACAATGATTCAGGGAATGGGGTGATGATATGCCAGAGTGATCCCTGATAATAGGATGATGAGGTAACAGACTGTTCTGGTGGAGTAGGTTGATAAGATGGCAGTATGATTCGTAGAATAGGGCGTTGAGATGATGGAAAGGTCATGGGAGTGGAAGTATTGGACAAGGGAATTATCCCATCATCCTTTATCATAAATCTGTGTGTGAACAAGGTAGTAAGACTGCAAGATGATCTCTCAGAATAGGATTATGAGATGATGGAATGATTGCCCCAGGAATCAGATGGCGGAATAATCTTTGGAATAGGACCCTATGAGGGCAGAATGATCCTTGCAACTGGGATGATGAGATGGGAGAGTGATCCCTCTGAACAGGATGATCAGATGGCAGTATGATCCTTGGGAGTGGGATGATAAGATGGCAGTATGATCCCTTGGAGTGAAATGAAGAGATGGACAGAATGATCCCTGGGAGTAGGATGATAAAATGGCAGAATGATCCCTTGGAGTGGAATGATGAGGTGGCAAAATGATCTCTGGGAATGGGATGATGAGATGGCAGTGTGATCCCTTGGAGTGGAATGATGAGATGGACAGAATGATCTCTGGGAATGGGATGATAAGATGGCAGTATGATCCCTTGGAATGGAATGATGAGATGGCAGAATGATCTCTGGGAATGGGATGATAAGATGGCAGTATGATCCCTTGGAGTGGGATGATGAGATGGACAGAATGATCTCTGGGAATGGGATGATAAGATGGCAGTATAACCCCTGGGAGTAAGATGATAAAATGGCAGAATAATCCCTTGAAAGGGGATTATAAGATGGCAGAATGATCTCTGGGAATAGGATGATAAGATGGCAGTGTGATCCCTTTGAACAGGATGAGAAGATGGCCGAATGATCCCTAGGAGTGGGATGATGAGATGGCAGAATGATCCCTGGGAATGGGATGGTGAGATGGCAGAATGATCCCTGGGAATGGGATGATGAGATGGGAGAATGATCCCTCTGAACAAGATGATAAGATGGCAGAATGATCCTTTGGATTGGAATGATAAGATGGCAGAATGATCTCTGGGAGTGGGATGATGAGATGGCAGAATGATCCCTTGGATTGGAATGATGAGATGGCAGAATGATCCCTTGGAGTGGGATGATGAGATGGCAGAATGATCCCTTGGAGTGGGATGATGAGATGGCAGAATGATCCCTTGGAGTGGGATGATGAGATGGCAGAATGATCCCTTGGAGTGGGATAATGAGATGGCAAAATGATCCCTGTGAGTGGGATGATAAAATGGCAGAATGATCCCTTGGAGTGGGATGATGAGATGGCAGAATGATCCCTTGGAGTGGGATGATGAGATGGCAGAATGATCCCAGGGAATGGAATGATAAGATGGCAGAATGATCCCTTGGAGTGGGATGATGAGATGGCAGAATGATCCCAGGGAATGGAATGATAAGATGGCAGAATGATCCCTTGGAGTGGGATGATGAGATGGCAGAATGATCCCTTGGAGTGGGATGATGAGATGGCAGAATGATCCCAGGGAATGGAATGATAAGATGGCAGAATGATCCCTTGGAGTGGAATGATAAGATGGCAGAATGATCCCTTGGAGTGGGATGATGAGATGGCAAAATGATCCCTTGGAGTGGGATGATGAGATGGCAGAATGATCCCAGGGAATGGAATGATAAGATGGCAGAATGATCCCTTGGAGTGGAATGATAAGATGGCAGAATGATCCCTTGGAGTGGGATGATGAGATGGCAAAATGATCCCTTGGAGTGGGGTGATGAGATGGCAGAATGATCCCTTGGAGTGGGATGAAGAGATGGTAAAATAGACTGGCTCTTTTGAATTTAACTCCTTTTGAACAAGAGAGTGAGATGGTAGAATGATCGTGGGACTGGGTGATAAAGATGACAAAATGATCCCTTTGAATAAGATGATGATATGGCAGAATGATCCCGGGAACTGGATTATAAGATGGCAGAGTGATCAATTTGCACAGAATGATGAGATGACAGAATGATCCATGGGAGTGGAATGATGAGATGTTGAACTTGAAGAGAGTGATCCCAATGAACAGGATAATGTGATGGTAGAATGGTACCTTTGAACAGAATGATGAGATGGCAGAATGATCCATTGGAGCAGGATGTTGAGATGGTAGAATGATCCCTGGGAATGGGGTCATAATAAAGGCAGAATGATTCTGGGAGTGGGGTTGCAGAATGATCCTGAGAGTGAGATGGCAAAATGATCCTGGGAGTGGGAGGACAGAATGATCCCACCTTTGATGTGGAGGGCTGGGAACAGGATGATGAGACTGCTGAAGAATTCCATCACCTTTTCACATGGCTGGCAAGGAATGACTGATCCAGAGTTGCACAAGAAGTCAAGTGTAAAAATCACATCCAGGTTGTGTTACGAGATAAACAATCATTTATTTTTCCTCTGAAAGGGAATTTGATGTTTGCGGAATGGTGTGGGCCTTTCTGTGCAGAAATACTGAGACTCCAGGCGCCATCACCCCATGTTTCTTTGGCAGTGCATCGACCACTTCATCCATCACCTGTACACTGATTGTCATCACTGAATTCCTTGTGTGGTCTGTTCCATTCTGATGTGACCATGACAACTTGTTCTTTGTGTTTTGAGATAGCCAACGACTCGGTGCTATTTTTCCAAAACGGGTTGAGTGGATTTAGCGTAAGTTGCTGGATCACCATAGACGAAATCATCATCATGTAGTGGTCCAACCACCATGTGCGATGGGTTGAGTATCATCCATTAAGCTCTATCACTCTGTGTCTCTTGTACCTCTGCTTGGGAAGTCTTGGTTTTTTTTTAGGAAGCCTAACCTGTAACAAGACTGGATATCAGACATTACTAAATCTGGTTCCTTTTGGGTTTTTTTAACCCTACTAAAACACTTTCTTTTGCATTCTGTGATCAGAATTCATGTGCCAGTTAACACATGTATTAGGTTATGAAGCGAACCACAGGCTTATGTTGTCTTTTTATTTTTATTTTTTCAAACATGCTGCTGTGGGGGGTTCTTGCTGTTTTTAACATAGTCATCAAAGTTAGGTTTGAACGGGACAATAGAGTCGGGCAGTTTTGATCATTTCATTTCTTCAGTCATAAGGTTTAACATCTAAAGTGCACATGTGGAAGATTACCTGGGCAAACACATGAATATGTTTTGAACAACACTCATCCTGAAGATTATCAGCAGCATTTTGGGGGACAATAACTAGCAGGTACATGTGAGTTAGGTTGAGGTCATTTAAACATTCCGAGAGCTTAATTACATTTCGATTATTAAAAATATTCATTGGTTTGGTGTAACTGTTTCAATCTTCTGTTTGTTTTTGTAGTTGTCTGTTTGCTTGTTTGTTTTTGATATGATCATTGAGAGGTTGAGGAATATGGTCCTATGAAGTTCATTCTGGACTGCATAACAGGGCTGCACTCCCTACACTCGCTGCCATAATCCAGCATCAGTCAGACATAAGACATCCTGCAGTCTTGGTTGGAACATTTTAGCAACATTCAGAGGTGAATCCAATGAGTGGATGTGACTCCATTGTGTGATTCCAGCCTTCCAGTTGTAGCCCATAGCCAAATCGGTTTTAAACTCTGCCAGTATACACTCTTCAAACACCTATCCTCATTTCAGCTTTGAGACTTTTCTGTCTGTAGTAAAGTCTGTAAAGAGTTTCTATATGATATTAGTCTTCTTCCTCTCTGAAAGATCCCATTACTCCTTCACCTAGACGTTTTTTTTTCATGATCTTTATATAGTTTTGACATTTATACTGACTAAATCGGTTTTGAACCTTGCCCTTGATGAAATTGTATCTTTACTGAAAAAAAAAAGCTTTGAACTTTGCATATAATAAAATTTTATACTAAGTAAATTAGATCTGAACCTTGTCCATACTTCACTTTTATATTAATTAAATCAGTTTTTAATCTTGTCAGAAATAAACTTTTGTAAATACTCAAATCTCAAAATATCAGTCTTGAGCCCTGTCTGTATTAAATGGTTGTGTGAACTAAATCAGTTTTACCTTTGTCTATAATAAAGTTTAAAACTTACTGCATTAGTTCTTGCATAAGAGTTTTCTGTTAACTAAGTCAGTTTTTAATCTTGTCTGTCATAGAGTGTTTACAAACTGTTCATATAAACCTAATCAATTTTGAACTTTGCAGTACGTAAATCTTTGTGCTTTAATTCTCAAAAATGTTCTTCAGATTTTTTGTTTGGTTTTTTTTTTTTTCGTTTTAAGAAACTTTTGATACAAACAAAGTCACAATATATATATATATATATAGTTAAAAATAATGCTTTCTTGTTGGCCTGATGAAGCTTTTAACAGCGAAAATTTGTTAAATATACAAGTCTGAGACATGAAAAGACTGTTGTTTTATTCTTGTATATGTATATATAGAGAGAGAGAGAAAGAGAGAGATTTGTTGTGAAACCCACAGCCTACGTAATCAGGAGATAATTTTTTTGATGTGTTTTTTTTTTTGTAAAATGAATTATTACTAGAACGGTGCCAGCTCCTAAACATGAGAGTTGTCTTAAACATGAGAGTTGCTTTGAAGTCAAAGTAATTGTTATGAGCATTGTTTTAGTCAAAATAGTTGTTCGGATCATGGTTTTAGTCAAACCATTTCTAAGAGCATTGATAGGGTCAAAACAGTTTGAGGGGTCGTTCATTCAGTCAAAACAGTTGGTGGGATCGTTGTTTTTAGTCAAACCATTTCTAAGAGCATTGATTGGGTCAAAACAGTTTGAGGGGTCGTTCATTCAGTCAAAACAGTTAGTGGGATCGTTGTTTTAGTCAAACCATTTCTAAGAGCATTAATTGGGTCAAAACAGTTTGAGGGGTCCATTCATTCAGTCAAAACAGTTGGTGGGATCGTTGTTTTAGTCAAAACTGTCCTTGGGATTGTTTACAGCATTTAAAAGGGAGGGAGGGAGGAGGGAATGTCATGGAATTTTTTTTTTTTTGTATTGAAAACAATTGATAGGATCATTTAAAGGATTACAGTTAGTATTAATGGCTGTATTGTTTATATCAAACCTTGAATATGGGTCGCTTGTTTTCAAAACACTTGGCTAAAAGCTTTCAAAAAATTAAAAGATATAAATGGAAAGAATAAGGAAGTCCAATTTTTAACAAATAATTGTTTAGGATTTTCTGTATCAAGTACAGTCATGGTTGAAAGTAAGGGCATTTGGCTGTGAAACAGGCCCAGTGGTCAGTTGTGTCCAGGAGCAAGAAAACGGTGTGTCTAATATCCAGTCTTGTTACATAGCCGTCCTGCTGTTGTCATCACATTGCAACACGTGACCACCTCTGTAGCCTCTAAAATGTCTGCGTCATGCGTTCCAACCTTCTTTTTTTTTTCCTCAATGTTACACTAAAATCTGTTCTTTTTCGTGGTAATCATTGATATTATGTTAATGTTTGTCACTTTGTTTGCATTGGATTTTCTTCAATTATATTTAATGGCATCCAGTCACATCTTTTATTGTGATCCTTTGTTTCATTAACCACTGCACTGCAGTGCGTTTGTGGGTAAAAAAAAATAAATAAATAAAAAAATTGAGGAGAACATAAGTGAAAGTCTTGAATCTGGTTTTTTGATTATTCAGTGTTAAATTTCGAAAGTCTCAATTTTTTTGCAACTGATGATGGTGATGTCCATGTCCCATTCTATGTAAATTGAGTTTCATCGTTTACAATCTATTGTATGTGACATGAGATGTTCAGTGGTGACATGGCTGTATAGTTAAGTGCACAGCATGGTTTGGTGTGAAAGAAGAAACATAATATGGTTTCTCTTGGCCTTTCTTTGGTCTGTATATATTATCTGTGTGTGATTTTTTTGGAATCTTTTGTAAAAATTATATGGAGTTATCAGCCCTTGGTGGACTAAAGATTGTGATGATTAAGATGATGAACTTAGCGACATCTTCAACTCGGCCTGCCAGTCTTCGGGAACTAGTCGAAGTAAATGTGACTGAAATTCAGAGGTTAACTTTGCTGGACCATTGTGTAATGTGTGTGTGTGTGTGTGTGTACGCATGCATGTGTGTGTGTGTGTGTGTGTGTGCATGCATGTGTGAGTGTGTGCCTGTGTCTGTTTATGTGCATGTATGTATGCATGTGATTTTTGTTTTCGTTTTTTTTTTTTAAAGTCTTTTCCATATTCTGTCTGTGCCTATAATCTGCATGTGTGCAGCTCTGTGTATGTGGTTTCGCATGTGTGTTTGTGTCTTGTGTGATGTGGAGAAGTAACTTATAGAAATAAGGTTCTGAGAAAAAATACTGGTTTCAAGGTTTCAGTTTTAGAAACAAGAGAACTAAAGATCCATTCCAAATTGGTACTAATCTGTGTTACCATTGTGCATTATTGTTTTATTTTTAATAGCTGTGTCATTATGAGCATGCTTTTCTTCCTTTTTTTGTCATTGCATACATTCCATTATTGATTTATACTTCCACATTCCTTAAAGGCATTTCATACACTTTTGAAAAAGGTAATATATAGAATCTAGAAGCAGTTACGTACAAGTCCTGCTCATGTGTGAATTTAGCCACAAGTTTAACTGAAATATAAAATGAATAATACATTAGCAGAATCTTTTGCAGTTAGCAGAGTACACAAGCATCTGTATATACTTACAGATATAATACACATATAAAATGTAACACACATGCACACGCACGCACACTCATACGAACACACATACACACACACACATACACACACGCACACGCACACACACACACACACACACACACACACACACGTGTGTGTGGGTGTTTTATTATTATGTATGTATGTGTTTGAGTGCTTGCCTGTCAAATGTACTGTATTTAGAAGGGTCAGTTCACCACATTCTTTAAATGAAACAGTAAAGTTTGTGGCGCATAGGAATTGGATTCAGAGCAGTTTGACAGGGGGAGTATAGAGTACCCCCATCCATTCCCCACCCTCCATTTGAACATGGGTTTGAAATTGTGATATTTGATTGTCAGGCAAGTGTTCTGTAGCTCATCAGCTGCTGAATATCAGGTTTGAATACTGAAGTCTTATCATTCTGTGAGCAAAAGGTTGCTCGCTGAGGTTTCCATCTTCTCTCCCAGTATCCTAAGTCATGCCAGGCAGTTTTCATATTTCCTCAACCTGCAAACGCTGATTTGAATACAGGTCTCTTAATGCGCTTAGCTTACCTTGTGCATGCATAAAGAAAGAGTTACGAGTTTGCATTTGTGCTGGCCTTGGAAGATGAAAAGGATCTCACTCTGCGCTTCACCAACTAGGCATTAACAGATTTCAAACCCACACCCCTCAGGTGTCATCTATGGGGGATGCCAGAGGCTCTCCAAGTACACACAGTGTCCTTACATTCTGGAAAACCTGCGCAGAATTTCCCATGTTCTGTCACTCTCTTTGACTCTGCCTTTTTTGTGTCCCCTTCTTATTCTTTGTATCTTTCTTGACTGTCAGCCAGAATTTTCTTGACTTTGTGGCCCAGTCTTCTTCCTTTATTCTTGAATATCTCCAGACTTTTTTTCATGACAATTTTCAACTTGCCAGTTTTGTTTGTTGTTTCTTTTTTTTTTTTTTTTTGGGGGGGGGGGGGGGGGGTTATTGCTTTTTTTTCTGTTGGTAACTAACTATTGAAAATGAACACACTGTCCAAAGTGGACACTAGCTGCTCATTCTGCGTTTGTTTGCCGTATGGCTTATTATGGGATATTGGGGGGGGGGGGGGGGGGGGGACTGTAATGTTTGTTAACCCTTCGTTACATTTTGAATGTGACAGTGAAAATTAAGCCACTCAGTTAGTGTGTGTTTTCTTCTTGTTGTTTCCAATTCTGAGGCTAAAAAACTAAACAAACAGGTTGACTCCATCGGCACATCCTAGTCCCACCCACTCTAACGATGTCAGCAAGTTATCTGTTATAAATTGGTGAAAATATCTCTTCTGCATTTATTGCTTTTTTCTTCAGGACAAGGCATTTTGATCCAATGTTTGGACACAGCATAGACTTTTCCCTCCTCTGTGTATGTGGTGATAGCTCTGAAAGGGCTCTGAGTGATAGGCTGGGCTTAATAACGCTGAAATTGAAACAGATTGGGATTGTGTATGTTAACCACATAGCTTTAACGCTGTATTAAAGACTGAACTGCAAAGTATTCTACAGGGGTTTTTCTGACCATCAGACAGAAGACTTTGGACCTACTACTCTTGAAAATCACTGAAATGTCGTCAGTCAGTTAGCACCTTGTTCATCAGATTTTTCGGACATGGCCATCAGTGTTTATAACCATACTTCATCCCACTGCCTGTTGTTATGAACTAACAAACACCACAGAAATGATGTCAAGCCAGCTTGTATGCTGCCTATAACTCATTCATAAAATCTACTTCTGTAATGTGAAAACCACTTCCTGTTCAAGGGAACTAAGTCAAACTTGACAGTCTTTCCCAAACCATGCCACCAAAGAAAAAAGCCAAAGTTATAGCCAGGGCAGAGTGTATAGTCAGTTTTTGACAGATATGGACAGGAAGAAGTGAAGTAGACTTAAACCAGGATTTCTCTTTGGACTCATACTAAGACAAACAGAACTGCCGTAAGCTATGCACATCAGCCACAACAAGAGGTAAAGTCCAGTATGTATCATTCAACTACATCAGTAAAATTAGGCTCTTGTAAGTTTCAAAGATCTAATTGCTAAGTTACTAGGCACCACTCTGAAACATTCTTTGATCTACTTCAGTCTTGTGTAAATTGCTAGTAACAATCCACCTTTTTCTAAATGAAATTGCCATTCTGAGTATTTTGTTTTTCTTAAAGCACAAAATAAGTTAGAGAAAAAAAAAAAACGTTCTATAGCATTATAATGCTTTATCTGAAAACAAAGTTCCCAAGCATTGTGATCCTTTATCAGGAAAAAAAGGTCCTCATTATTGTGATGCTTTATCCTATTGGTGTTATTGATTTTCCTTGAATCAGGACATTTGTCCTAAACTTTCAAATTTTTTTATGGAATGATAATTCTGTGAAGAGAAGTTCTGTCTGCACAATACTGTACTGTCATCAACATCAACCCCATGAGACTGTAATTTGGCCATTCATTTTGTGGTGATCTGGCAAAGTGCTTGTGTTTTTGTGACAAGATGATATTTAGTAAAGTGTAAGAAGAATAGAGAGATTTAGAGGTGAGACAAGGGTGGCCCGTGTGAGTGTAGCTATATTTAGATCACTGAATAATCAGTCAGGAGAGCAAAGCCTTTGTATTACTTCAGTTCTTCTACAGCTACACATGCACACAGACACACACACACACACACACACATAATAAGTAAGTGCCATGCTTTTTTTATGCTTGTGAGCATTTTCCAGGATCTGAACAGCTCGTTCAGAATCAAATGTTGCCAATTGAGAAAAGCAGATTAGCTTGTGTCCCCTCAGTGTTTGTGTTTTTTCAGGATGACTGGTCAATGACAGCAGCTAACACAGACTGCATACTTTAATGGCTAAGTAAATGCATGCCCACGTCAAAACGCTGTATGCTTGGATGGAATGTATGCTGCGCTGTGCATGTGGGCAAATTTTTACTGGAATTTATTTGTTTTATATCGGACGTATCCTTTTCAGCATTGGGGAAAACATTGGCTAAAGAATATTTGTTTTATGAAGTCCAGAGACACACTAATGTTTATCTAGGTTGAATGATTGATTCTTCAGAAAAGAATAGATGTTGGATCATTTTGTTTGCAACCATTGTGTGTGTGATTTCACAGCTGTATCAGTTTTTGTTACAGTTCAGTGTGAATTCTGCCTCATTACCAGTAGGGTGCGTGTGAGAGAGAGAGAGAGAGTGATATAAGATGTTTACATGATGAATAAGAATGCCAGTGGGACTAAAGTCTCTTATCCCTCTTTAATTCCTAGTCGTATTGTGTACAGGCTTGATTTCACAGTCTCTGTCTCGAAATACACAAATTACTTGAGGATGAGTGAGATTGTGCATGTGTGTGCTCGGTGTATGAACCAACTGTAATGTATGACGGGGTACTTACTATTCCACCCCCACACCCACGTTCCCCGCACACACATTTTTAGGTCACAGAGTGTCTTAATTTTAAGTTCATGAAGAAGGGGAAAAAAGATGTTTGTTTTTTTAAATGCACAATGTACACACACTCAGACTTCACACATTTCACACACGAACTGGCATGCTTTCACACACACACACACACACACACACACACACACACACACACACACACACACTCACTCACTCAAGCACACACACACACAAACACACAAAGCACAAACGCGTGCGCACACACACACGCACACACACCACACACACACACACACACACACACACACACACACACACACACACACACAACACACACATATTGGTATATGTACGCACCTAGGAATAAGAATCTTTTGAACTGCTAGTTCTCAAAACATGCACAAGATCAGACTGTTTTTCAGACATGTAGAAATGGATTAGAAAATTGTACGCATTTATTTTGTTTGAAATGAATCAAGTCTTCATGTAAATCTGTAAAGTGTAAATGAAGAGAGTATGACTCACACTATATAAAATGATACTGTGGATTAAATCTGTAATTCTTATCTGTGAATTTTGCAGCAAATGGGTAATCAAGTCATGAGAAACAAAATATCGCCTGTGATGGAAATCTAAACTGAAAATTAGAAGGAAAAAAAAAAGCAAGAACGAAAACAAAGATTGGAATTTTTTTTTATTTAATAATAAAACTCTCCGAGGGCATCATTTGTATTTTGTAACACTCTTTTTAGTCAGTCTGATCTATTTGAAAGGCTGTGTTTGTGTTACATAGACTTTATTTTGGTTGGTAGTAGGGGATGGGGCATACTGAGCGTGGATGTGAAGGATATATTATTTTTATCCAAAAAAAGATGACCTGGCTGTCTAGGAATTCTTCGCCAGCATTTTCCGCTTTTATATTTTGGCTTTCTCTCTTCTTATTTATTTTCCTTTGAGCTTACTTATCTTTCATGCAGTCTCAGTTGCTTCCGTGTTGCTCAGCTCCAGCTCCTTCAAACAGGTTCATTTCATTTTGTCTCTGGCAGTCCACAGAAAGTGGTCAGCATCCTGTCATGAACCAACTCACCAGAACAGACCCTGCACTGCATCCCAGGGTACAGGTACAGTTTGTGGTTGTGATGAGTGGTGGTTCTTTTCTGACATTCCAGGACACCACCTGCTGAAAGTTGCCTATGATTGCAAAGGTATGGGGCAGGTGTGATATTTTTTTTTTCCCCCCTTCTGGAGGAAGAGCGCTCCTTTGTCCATCTTTTCCTTTCCTTTCCTTACCACATACGCAGGCTGATACTCCTGCGGACACTCCCTGTATAGACAGGCAAGGATTAATCCCATCTACCCAACAAAGGGAGTGGAGTTTTGTGTGTATGACCATTTTTTATCCTGCCATTAAGGCAGCCATACTCCAGCTTCGGGGAACTTTGTCCATCAAACGTCCCATTTCTGTAAATTTTGTCATCCCATAATTCTTAGATGGTAATCATCACAGGCATGGATATTTGGGGGAGGATGGGGGGGGGGGGGGGGTTCGAAAAAGTTTTTGTTTATTTCTTTCTTTCTTAAACGGAGATGATAGTGTTTACTTTAGAGTTTGATCTGAGACGATGTGATGTACTCTGTGCTTCCTTTTATTATATGCGCCAGCATCAACCAGGCCTGAGAGGTGCAGTCACCTGCAATGTTGATCAGGAAATATGACCCCACTGAATTGAATGAAACTTCTCTTGATGTTCCTGTTTTCCCATTTGCTGACCACTCTGAAAAAAAGGTCCTGTATGGTCAACTCCTCTTTAATAAAATCAAAAACTAAGTCTGTCATACTTGGCGCAACTTCATGACACAGACTTGGCAGGGGCAAAAAAAAAAAAAAAGAATCCCACAGATATAGATGCCTTTGATAAGGTTCAAACTCATTCCCCCCCAGAAGCCACCAGTGCAACAGTGGCTGGTCAGTGTTTTGCCTTCTGTCTGTCTTGTCTGCTAGAATGCCATATTCCCCTGTCCTCAGGCCCAGTCATCTGCATTGTCAGTGATTTTGCCTTTGACTGTCTTGTCTGCTAGGCCCAGTCATCTGCATTGTCAGTGATTTTGCCTTCTGTCTGTCTTGTCTGCTAGAATGCCATATTCTCCAGTCCTGAGGCCCAGTCATCTGCATTGTCAGTGGTATTGCCTTCTGTCTGTCTTGTCTGCTAGAATGCCATATTCTCCAGTCCTGAGGCCCAGTCATCTGCATTGTATCTACTCACTTCCCCTCCTTTCCGATCCTTCCCCTTTACCCGCCCTTTTTCTTTTTCATGTTTTTTAAATATCATTTATTAGTTGAAGTTCTAGTAACCAGTCTTTTGTTTGTAGTTATTGTTGTTTTTTTCTCTCCTTTTTACCTCTTTTGCTCCTGATATATGGTGGTTTGATTTCTAACTGTTTCTACACCTCATTCCCTTCTGCCCTTTAAAAAAAAAAAAATAATGAGTGATTTGGTTATCAGTGTATGTGTGTGCCCATGCACGTATGTAAGCGATCTTACATATGAATGTTGGGTTTGGGGGGATAGATGGGCTCGGGGGGATTTTATTTGTTTTGTTTTGTTTTTGTTTGTTTGGGTTTTAAATATTCATGATAGGTGTCTGTCTTGGATGAAGATTTTTATTGAAAAAACAACAAGGAATACAGTTTTCTCCTCTCTTTCTCTCTCTCTCTCTCACTATCACTCACTCTCTCTCTCTCTCTCTCTCTCTCTCTTCTCTCTCTCTCTCTCTCTCTCTCTCTCTCTCTCTTCTCTCTGTATGTGTGTACATGCACATGTGTGTATTTGTATATGTGTCAGTGTGATGATACAGGTACAGTTTGATTATTGTATTCATAGTATTAAATTTTGGCTTAAGCTTATGAGAATGGACCTTAACCTATTGCCATACAAAGTGCATATGATGAATCTAGTGGTGAAAGGAAATAAAACAGCTGTTATGATATTCATGAGTTTGTGTCAGTGTATGGATATTAGCCACAACTTGGTCACACAAAGTGTTGGAAATGTTATATATATATTTTTTACAAGTTTAAGGTGGACTTATCATCTGCAAAATACAAAGACTAGGATGAACATATTTTTTTGCTAAAGAGAGATGTTGTATGTATGTACAGATCATCTAAAGGTAATTACAAACAAGAGCTCTATTTGTTGATTAACATGACTACACATGCATACAAAAGGTATCCGTGTCAAGTTCAGATTGGGTCTTTGACCTATAGAGACTAACAATAAGAGATACTCCAACAGCAACGAATTTGACTAGACATGTTCTGTATGTAAAATTGAAGGTAGAGATGAAAAGCATGTTGTACCTGTTTGTCTAGATGACAGAGATTTGTGAGAGCAACTAATCCCATCAGAACACCATGAGCATCCATCACTGTGTCAATTGTCTTTGTTACTGGCATCAAGGACAGGCACTATCATGAAAATCCAGGCCACATGGAAAGCGCACAAGAGGCGTGACATTGGTGTCCTTGTAGAAATTTGCATAATGTTGGACTGACGTGTGCTAATTTACATGCATTTGGAGAGTATGTATATTGTGAAGTGTAATGTTCTCTCCTGGTGTAGGCCATGAGCCCAACAGTCGTACTTCTGAGTTAGTTGTGATACATTTTAGATGATTTATAGAGTGCAGGTGCAGGATCACTGCATTTTGGTCATTCAGAGGACATGGTCACTTACATTTCACAAAGGTTCCTGCAGCTTTCTTCCCAACCCCCATCCCTCCCTCCTACCCACCACCCCATCATTACCACCCCTCCTACCTTCCCTTTCACCTCTTTTTCCCAGATCCCACCTCTTAACATCTTCATGTGTCGATTCTGTGGTAATAATGGTATATATGCAGAATATGAGTTTATAAATGTGTGTGTGTGTTTGTATGTGTGTGCAGGCACCAAGTTTTTTTTTAAGTGCTTGAAATGTGTGTGGCAACACTGTTTTCCTTCTTTCTTTTTTTTTTCTTCTTTCTATACATAATATCACTTTGTTTGCCAGTGTAACTGGCATCAAATATTCCAATAGCATTTACAGTTGCCTGACATCAGGTGTGTTTTTTTCTTTTTTTCTTTTTTTTTTCCAAAGTTTAAGGTAAACCTGGTTAAAGGCTGGTCTTTGAACAACTTAACACAGTATTTTATATCATGGCTTTGCATGTCTCAGCATGTGGATGTTTTTTTTTTTTTTTTTTTTTTTTTAATCTTTAAAGGGATGATTCAGACCTTGTAATGTTTGTGTTCATTTGGGCTTTTATTTATGTTTGTTTGTTTCTTTTGATTGCTTAGTAAAATCTTCAAGCCTTTTGTAGATACACAGAGTTGGAGAATGAATAGGAAGTGGATGAACCGTGTGCATTTCACTTTGTGTCCACCAAAACAAACACTGGGAATAAACTCCACCTCCTTAAAGTGAAAAGTTAGTGGTGGTTTAACCAGATCAAACAGTTTTATGTATAAGAATGAACTGTCATCTTGGTTGTTTTTTCCCCAAGCTTCACGGAGGTGGCTGTCTATTTCTCAGCATGTTTACTTCCTGCAGGTAGGAAATCTGACCAGCTCTATGGGAAGCTATATGTTTAGTGTGTATGTGTAAGTGTGAGTGTGCCGACAAGCGTTTGTTGCACCGACAAAAAAGAAAGTGCAGAAGGCACATGAATGGCAGTGTGTATTTCTTCTGTTTCTCTGCTGTCATGTCCTGAAACTAGCCAGAACACTAGTAAAAATGTGAACACTTACATGACGAGCAAAGTGAAATGGAAAAGATGGTTTTTCTTTTTTTTTTCTTTTTTTTTTTTTTTACTTTCCTCCAGAATCAAATGCTGCTCATTGGAGTGCATAAAAATGATTGCTTGTACTGTGGATTTTTTTTTTTTTTTTTTTTTTTTTTTTGAAAGTGAAAATATGTGAAGTTCAAATTTAGTACACAGGGTACCCTTTTTAATTCTCAAATAAATGTTGATGTTATTTTTTTTTTATCAAAACAGATAGTATGTTTGTTTGTTGAGACATTCTTTTTTTCTTTTCTTTTTTTTCAGTAAACTTTTTCTCTTTTGAAAATGTATTTGAAAGGCCTTTGGGTGTGTGTGTGTGTGTGTTGTTTGTTGGTGGTTGTTTTTTTTTTTTCAATGAAAAAGGTAGAATTATGGTTTTCTACCAGTTCGTTTAGTCTTAAGAGCCACAGTTTTCCCATGAAGAAAGGTTGGCAGGCAAATGTAATTGAAGGGAAGTGATTGTTTCTCATGGATGAGCAGAATCTGATAGACAAACTTGCAGAGTATTGAGTTTCTGTTTTGTTTTGTTTTTGGTTTTTTGTTTTTGTTTTTTTTAATGCTTTGCTGTTTGTAAGAGACTAGCAAGGTAACTGCTAATAGAATTACATGAAATAATTCAAATTGTGTGTCTGCAGCAACCATCACCCCAACACAACGCAAACAAGACAATACAGAATAAACATGGAATTTACCATTTTGTCTGCACAAAACTGTTTAAGTTGTTGTAGGAATTCTTTTGGGTTTTTTGTGGGTTTTTTTTTTGTTTTCCACAATTGCTTCTTGAACATTTGTGATGCTGCAAGGGAAACCGTTGAAGAAGGGTGAAGTGTATGAAAATGGGGGGAATATTTTGTTTAGAAATAGAGGTAATTCTTAACAAAATGCAAAGAAAATATTTCAAATATCTTTCTTTGTCATCGAGCTGTATGCTTTTACACTCTGAGCTAAGAGTATGAGGACAGCTAGCAAGTAACATGCATGGATTAAAATCAAGTTTACTGTTAAACTGGGTGCGGCTTCTTATCCATGGGTTTTTTTTGTTGTTGTTGTTTTTGTTTTTTGCCTATATAATAATCAAGTGGGAATCCTTTTATTTAGACAACAATATATTTTTGAGATCAATAACTTTGTGGATATGTTATCCAGTCTGGCAGGTGTAGGTGCAGGCTGCATAGATTGAAATTAATTTTCTCTGAATTTGTGTCCTCTAATTATTAACATCGTTGCCTCCTGTTTAAGAAGTTTACCTTCTGTTGTTTGGTTTTTGTTTTGTTTTTTTGTTCAGCTGTAAAGCTTTTTGTGATCTATTAGGTACCAAAATTTAAGAGTTATATAAAAACATGAAAAGAATGGCTTAATTCAGGGGCAAAAAGGGGTGGGTGGGCCAGGGGGGATTGCCTTCCTTTTTTTTTCATTTTTTTTTTTCATTGGTGTTGTATTTCTTTTACTGCAGTTTATTTTTCCAAGCTGGTCTTGAAATAAAACACTTACTTTTTTCCAAATTTCACATTCTTATCCCTCATTATACTCACTCAGTCTCCCTCACAAGATCACACCTACATGTCCATAATTTCCTCCCCCTCTCTCTCTCTCTCTCTCTCTCACACGTTCTCAGTTTGCAATTCGGTTACATCTATCTGAAATCAAATAGTAAAACGAGAACCTTATGTGAGAAGAAACTTTATCTCTAACTTCTGACTTGAGGTGAAAAAAATAGCCGGGGTCAAGAGATATTTTTGTTTTACATTTGTTTTTTCGGTTTCATTGTTTGATTTTGGTTGAGAGGTCAGGTTCTGGCATGTATGTTTGTTGGTGAGAACTGTGGCTACAGACCTTGAAAACAATATTTTTCTTTCTCCTGAAAAATTTGTTGTTAACCAGTTTGTGCTTGTGAGTGAACGTGTGTGTGTGTGTGTGTGTGTGTGTGTGTGTGTGTGTGTGTGTGTGTGTTATTTGTGTTCATCTTGGTCTTTTTTTATGTGACAAATGTATTTTATGTATTACAAAAATATGAAGGAATTTTTTTTGTCGAAAAAAAATGTGCACCTACCTTTGTTGATATCAGCATTCAGTTTTCTACTGTATGTATACATAGCATTTGTGTCTGATTGTGTAAGTCCTATTGTCCCTGTTGACACAGAATATGTACTTTTCCAAGTTCTTGATCTGACGACGGTGAACTGTATCACTTTACTGCCCTGTGCCTCTCTCCTTGACAAGACATAACGTCATCATCCAGACCTCCCGCAAACAGGGCATCGAACCCATGGTGTTTGAGTAGAACATTGGCTGCGAGAATGGTGTCATATCATTGTGAGGGAGGGGGAAAACATGAGTGCAACTGATGCTGATGTTTTTTGTTTGCTTTTTTTCTTGTCTTAATTTCTTTTCAACCTGCTCTTTCCATGCCCAGTTTGCGAAAAGCAGTTTATGCTCACTCTTACCAAGACATATGTGTACATTGAGACTAATATTATGTTCGGTGAAATCATTCTTGTCATTGAACAGTTAGAACCCAGTTGTTCGAATCCACCTTTGTTATTTCTTATTCTGATTCTGTTTAGCAATGTTATGTAACCACAGTTTGACATGCCCAGAGTATGTGTGCGTTAGATCTCAACTTAGGCATATGACAGCCATGTTGTGTTTTGTTAGGATATTTGTTGGGCACTCAAAGCGAGTTTACGGTTTTTTTATTTTGTTTTTGTTATTGATTTTTTTTTTTAATTGTGAATGTATATTTTGTGTAAAGCAAAAGAAAAAAAAATGACGTTGCCTCCCTAAAAGTCAGCGTCCATCCTTCTCACAGCGCCCTCTGTGTATGTCCCTGCATCCTGTTAGATGTTTGTGATGACTCCTCATCTCCTAACCACTGTCATGTACGTGTGTTACATCATCAAAGAAGAAATGTTTTATCTCAAAGTTTACAGTTCATTAAAGAATAAGTATTAAAAGATTTGTGGTTTTGTTGTTGTATTGATCTGTATGATACATTCTGATTTTATTCAAAACTGTTCTCCCTCC
This sequence comes from Conus canariensis, assembly GCA_033310375.1. Lineage (NCBI taxonomy): Eukaryota > Metazoa > Mollusca > Gastropoda > Neogastropoda > Conidae > Conus > Conus canariensis. Next base: position 12,556,557 of record CM065729.1, read on the forward strand.
ATCCCTTCTGTGAGTGTGTGTATGTGTGCGTGTGTGTGTGTGTGTAATGCATTTATTTCTGTGCATACTGTGTTACCTTCTCTCATGCAGTTGTACACACCCATGCTCATGATCTTCATAGTTCACAGTGATTAATCACATCTATCTAATATATGAGGCATACTAGTATTCTGACCTAAACTTCAGATATATCACTAAGTCCAAAATGTCACCTATCTCACTAAGTCCAGAATGTCACCCCACACTCTCACCCTCCACACACACACACACACACACACACACACACACACACACATCATACACACTACACACCACACACACACACACACACATCACACACACACACACACCACTACACACCACACACACACACAACATCACACACATCACACAAATCTCATTCCATCCCCATCATTTTTCCTTTTCGACCCTTAATTTGCGTCACCATTTAACTTTAGAAGATAAATGTGGGTTTGTTTTTTTTCATGCGTTCACTATAACATTGGAGAAAAATTAAAGTTCATACATAAGCTTTTTTTAACCTCTGCCAAGGCAAGTACTTGTTCATTTGGACTGAAAGTTATATCTCTTGTAAATGTTTGTGATAGGATACTTGGAAAATGGGAGATGTCCATGAAGACAAAACAGTTCATTTTGTACAAGGAAATGGAAAACTGGAAATGTTTGTGTCTCTGGAAAGTTTTACTATTTTCATGAAAACATTGCATGCGTCAGTTCGTTGACAGTAATTTCACAGCAATCATTTTTAGCAGGAAATTGGCCAAATCTTGCAGAACGGTTCCTTTCTCCGCTCTTTGATCTGGACTGGCAATTGTCCTTGGGCCACATTCCATCTTCCAACTTGGACCATTGAAAAAAAAAATCACTGTAATTTTAGGGTAAACATGCCATCTAACAAACAAACTGACAGACACAGGTAAAAAATTAACTTCCTTGGCAAAGGCCGAACAAAAGACATCCCTTCAGCCACCCCCTGTATGGTTGCATGTAGCAGAGTCTGGACGAGAATTGGTGTACATTTAATCATGTGTACATATGTATTTTGTGTGTGTGTGTGGGGGGGGGGGGGGGGGGGGGGGGGGGGGGGGAGGTTGTGACAGCACTTTTTTTTCTGCATGATGATAGCCCTGGCAGGGTTGTATGTGGTCAGCCAAGCTGTAAAATAAGATGGAAGTACCAGTCCAGAGTGTTCCTGACCCCTCACCCCTCCTTTCCCTTCTTCTCACCTTCTGCAGTATGAACCTTTCCTTTTTCCACACACACACACACACACACATGCACACACAAACACACACGTGTATATATAAATATGTGTGTCCAGGCGCACGTACACACACACACACACACACACACACACACGTGCGCACGCACATACACACACACACGTACAACACATACATGTTCAACACACACACACACACACACACCACGTGCACACACATGTGTACATAAAAGTGGGTGCTTTCACAATCACTGCAAGGTTGTTCCCAAGAACTGAATCAAGCATTCACAGGTCAGAGAACATTTCAGGCTGGTACACCCCAGACACAATCAGATAAATACATGCCCACATATAGGGTGAGGTAGAGGACACATGCACACGCGCATGCACATTCACAATGCAAACATGCATCCACAAGATGAGAAAGACACATAGAGAGACAGACTGACACTGAGAGAGACGAGCAGATACACAGGCAGACAGACAGGTGGACACAGAGGCAAAAAGTGAGAGAGATGCACATCTCATTTCATTTCATACTGATAGCCCAAAGCGAGATACACCATTCATTTCATGTTCTTAATAGCCCAGGTGACCGAAGGAGGGCATTCCGTGGCTAAAAAAAAAAGATGGAAAGAAACACATGCTCACAAACGTTTACACACACACACACACACGCACACGCACTCGCACATACGCACACACACACACACACTCACGCACACGCACTCACATAAAATACCACAACACACACACACACAACACACACACACACACACACAGCATCAGGGCACACTCATTCACGCACACGTACGCACGCATGCTCAAATAGGCTACACAAATAAAGGCACACTCGTTCACACATGCACATATGCCCTGGTGTTTGACTGCAGACGGCCATCCAGACGCGCTGGGGAGAGAGAGACAGATGGACAGGCAGACTGGCAAACATACACTGAAAGAGACGTATATGGTTGATAGACACACACAATGATTGAAAATAAGAGATTAGACTCGCGCGCCACACACACACGCACCACACAACACACACACACACACACACACACCGCGCGCCGCCGCGCGCACGCACTTCCCATGTGATCAAACGTACAAACACGCATACACGTTAACTCAAATACATAATGTACATAACTCACGAACGCTTGCACACAGGCGCGCGCTCGCACACACTCAGAGAAAGAGAGCGAGTGAGAGAGAGCGTGCATGCAGACAAACGTATGCACATGCATGTAGGCTACATATTTACACACGCATGCTTGTGCACAGATATACACGATCGCATGCGAGTACAGACGGACGTAAATTAACACCAAAATCGCACGTTAAAATAGAAGCAAAACAAATCAAAATACAAATAGGGAGAGAGGGAATGAGAAGTGGTCAGCAGAGAGAGAGAGAGAGTTCAGAACTTTTTTTTTAATGAAAGAAAGAAAAAAATCAAGGACTGGAATTTTAGGCACAGCCTAATCTCATTGTTTGTCCACGCTTGACATGTTGCTTGCAGTTCCGACAGTGAACTATGTTCACAGAGAAAGGCACAACGTCGATGGCTACATCCGGCTGGACTGCGCCGGTCTTATATCTGAAAGCTGTGGTTCACCTTTGTGAAGGTTTTAACAAAGATTGCTCACGTCTCTTCCGAGTAAAGTGTGCGAATGACGTGTGTCACGGGTGAGTGGGATGCAGTGTTTGATATCGCAAGTCCAGCATGGAACTGTGCATGTTCGGGATGGCGATCTGCTGAACCAGCCAATCGGATCTGTTACAAATGTCACAGCACTGACTGCTGTTCCTTCACCTGTAATTCTTTCTCCACAGGATGAACTACCATTCGCCACTATTAGGTCTGGACACGAGGCTTGACTCATTCCAGCCTTCTGAAGATCAGTCGTCCCGTACACCCACTGAGCAGAATTCTAAGAAAGACCAGACTGCTTCAGCTTTTATATATAATAGCTCAAGGACAAAGCCGGACTCGCCTTCCCCCAGTTTACTTCTGTCTACTATATAGGCAGACTAAGGCAGAAGCAGCAGCAGGAACAGCAGCATCCATGATTATCAATGAACAATAGGCAAAATCTGAGATCCATGATGTCAATTGTCCAGAGCCTGGGCAGGAAGACGTCTCTCGAACCTAGCCAAGTAGCGGCGATGAAGGCTGAGGCACTGCTGGTAGGGGCGTGACCCCGGGTGCCCCCAAGGAAATCAGACTGGCTTAGTTGGAGTTGCCAAAATGTTTCCAAATCCTCACAACAGCGCAATCTTCGGCAATATCCCCAAACTACGACAAAACCATCAGTAAAATGATGTTGGTCGTATGAAGGAAGAAGAAGAAGACGTCAGAACTAAAAGCCGTGAGTATGTCAAACCAGATGTGGTCTGTACGGAAATGAGTGGGTTCACCCAGGCTTCACCTCAAAGAAAGCTTTCCAGATGTGTCTGTGTCCTATCAGAGGGAGCACATCCGGCTCCTTGAGAGGTGAGGTATATCTATCTGATCGGTGACAACCTTGGCCATCAAGAACTGTCGCTCAGCAGGACCAGCAACATTCACCAACTCTTCCTCCATGATCTGCAGGATATACCCAGTTCAAGGTAACAAACCTTCTTACGCTGCATTGGAGATCTGCAGTCACTATTCTTATTTCAGAGTTCTGCTAATTCGCTTCGATAACTAAAAGCGAAATCGATTGTAATAGGATGCTACTACTGGCAGGGTCTAATTCCCCAAGTGCTTCCCGACATCTAAAAAGTCCCAGTGGTTAGTCGTTAATCCATGGTGAGAACTGAATTCATTTGCAACAAGATCGGTCTCTCTCTCTCTCCCTCCCTCCCTCCCGCTTCCCCTCTCTCTCTCTCTCTCTCTCTCTCTCTCTCTCTCCCCCCCCCCCCTCTCTCTCTCTCTCCGAATTTTATATCTAAGGCGACAACTTCAAATGTACTTGCAAACCCAAGTAAGGTTGTTTTTATTTTTGAAAAACGATTTTGAAGGTACGTCAGGGGTATCTTGGTTTGTACAAACTTTTCAAAGCCTGTATATGGACCGTACGAACCCTACTAGTTCAGTTTAGGTTTTACTGACGATGACCCCCCCCCCCCCTCCCCTTCCCTTCTCTACCCCCATTTCCCCGATGATTTCCGGCTACATTTTTTCCAGGAACACATCGTGTTTCAGCCTGAAGACTGAGACAGATCAGCAAATTTTTCTGCCCTTCAAATGGCGTAGGAACACAAGGAATCTACAAAGTTATACGCATTTCTGCAATCCCTTCTGACACATTGCATTGAACTACATTTTTGACCCCTAAATTCCAGGATGAAATCGTCTGTTTCACATTAGATAGGATTTTTTTTAATTCACAGAAACAAGGCGATGTTCATCCATTCGAACAGCAGTTGCTGTTGCTTTACCTCGACCTCTGCTGCAACCCCTAAAGTGTGGCTGAAGTGTACCCACTCCAAGGCCAAAAACCTCCCAGCAGTGAAGGGAACAAAGTACCAAGGAGTTCCATCCCCAGTGGCCTTAGTTGGGACAGCAACAGTAGCAATACCACAAATAAAGCCAGGAAGGCCTTTTGCTTTCTTCGCTGAAGCTTGAAAGTCTACTCTGTAAGCATCAAAGCGAAGGCACACAAAAAAGGCACACAAAGCTTTTGTACAGCCTGCACTAGAGTATGCGTAGCCTGTCTGGGACCCCACCGCCAAAGGCATCAGCAGAGTGGAATAGGTGCGGCTTCGTGCTGCCCGCTAGATCGTCGGCTGGCACACCACACATCTAGTCTGGAAGATAAGCTCACACAGTTGCACTGGATTCCACTTTGAGACAGAAGATTCACAGCAAGATTGGTAACCTTTTACAAATACCACCATTTAGAGGTTACCATCAATACCCCTACACCACCACCACCACCACCACCACTACCACCATCACCACCACCCCATCCTCCCAGCAAGATCAACACGACAATCCCAGCATCATTCTTTCTCCTTCCTGCCTGTAAAAACAGTCACAGGAAGAACTCCTTCGTTTCACGGACCATCAGTGACCGGAACTGCCTTCCATCTGAGCCCTCAGATATTCTCAGTGGACAGATTCTATGTCAGCCCCCCCCCCCCCCACCCCCACCCCCACCCCCACTCCTGTCTCCCCTTGTCCATCCTCCGTGCCCACCTATCTCCAAGCATCTCCACACCCCATGCTCTCTCTGACCCCCACCCCCATCCTCCGCTCCCCAATTTTTCCTTCCACTCTTGTCCAGTCGCACTGTTTTGAGCTGGTTTTCTGAGCAGCCTGGATGCACACTATTCTGAAACCAGAAAGCCCATGTATTTTGAAAACGTCAGAACCTCGACAGGATGAAGCTGGACGTCATCAGAAAAAAGAAGAAGACCCTTGAACTCTGACCTTGCTTGTCAAACTCTAATCGTTCCAGATATAACATTTCCATCTTATGAAAACAAAAATAGATCAATCGAATTCAAGCCGGCTGGAATGCGACACAAGAACAGATGATACTGACTTCAATGTAAAACATAGACCTCTAGTGTTACCCCAGAACTTTGACCTTACTTGATAACCTCAAAATTCTTCAAATACAACATCGCCGTTCTACACAAACATATGGAATTTAAGCTGGTTGGCATGCGGCACAAAGCTATATGACACTGACTTCAAAATAAAACATAGACAATAAGACATGTCTCAGGTTTAATTGCTATGATCTTGCGAACAAAGATGGGTTTTCTTTGGACTGAAAACTAGCCACTTGCTGTACAACACCTCGGCAGAAGATTGTTGTTCTTCAGGGCTGGCGGATGCACTGTAATCTAATGTCAGTTAGGCACTTTGTGACCTGCTAATCTTCACGGCTTCACAATTTGAACACCAGTCGCTTGGTAACGCTCGTGACCTTATCAGTGACAGGCTACGCGATTTGATTATTATTATCATCGTTATGAATAGACCTACTTACATAGCGCCTATCCTCGGCTAGACACCAAGCTCTAAGCGCTTTATAATCCACACTCGTTTACACAACGGGCTGCCTACCGGGGTAGTGTCATCCAGTCAAAATCATTCAATATTGTTCACTCAATTTCCCTACTTCCTTCATTCTTTCCATTTTTCACGCAAGGCGCATAGTGTGTGTAACGTGTCATCCATACCAACAGCCAAACTGGCCTTCTCTTCCGAAAGTTGGTGATGGGATTTTACGTGTGTGCAAGATGTTATGCGTGCGTTCACACACGGAACCTCGGTTTAAAGTCTCATCCGAAGGACTGTATGGGAAATGAAGTCAGAACCAGTGTTAACTCCGAGGGGAAAATCCCCCTGTACTGAAACGGCCCGGCGGAGATTCAAACCCACAACACCAGGATCACCAAGATTACGAGTCTGGCGCTCTACCACTGAGCTATTCTGGCCCCCTATTTAATGCACAAAAAGGTTGCGTCACATCCATCAATCAACGAATCAACACTCTCCTACCCCACTGGAAGCATGGAGACTAAAAGTGTTCCTGAAACCGGGATCCAAATCTCCCTACTTGGGGGCCGAAATAGCTCAGTTGGTAGAGCGCCGGACTCGTGATCCTGGGGTCGCGGGTTCGAATCTCCGCCGGGCCGTTTCGGTACAGGTGGATTTTTCTCTCGGAGTTAACATTGGTTCTGACTCCATTTCTCATGCAGTCCTTCGAATGAAACTATAAACCGAGGTTCCGTGTGTGAACGCACGCATAACATCTTGCACACACGTAAAATCCCATCACCAACTTTCGGAAGAGAAAACCAGTTTGGCCGTTGGTATGGATGACACGTTACACATAGCATGCACCTTGCGTGAGAAATGGAAAGAATGATGTAAGGATACTGGGTGAACGATATTGGACGACATTGACTGGATGACACGGGAAACGACTGAATGAAGCGCCAGCTGGCAGCTCTTCAGTCGGCACAACCCAGGTAGGCAGCCCGTTGTGTAAACGAGTGTGGATTGTAAAGTGCTTAGAGCTTGGTCTCTAGCCGAGAATAGGCTCTATATAAGTATTCATTATTATCATTATTATTTATTATTATTAATTATTATTATTATTATCAGTAGCCTACTTTAAATGCGCGACATACATCGTCAGCATTTCCGAGAAGACTGGGACAGGATATGGTTTCCGCCGTTGAAACTAGGAAACAGTGTTCAGGAGAGCTGCCAACTTGTGTGCATTGTCCTGGTCAGGTTTACAGTTGAAAACGAGGTAACGTGTCTGGAACCGCTATAGAAAAATAAACAAACAATGTGGGCTGATTGGAACGTATACAGCGACAGGTAGCACGCTTCGTCATGACAGACTGCAAGTTCAAAAGACACAGGCTGTACGGACAGGAATCCCCAGGAGCTAAATCTTGCAACACATTAAAAAAAAAAAAAAAAAGCTTTCGATCACTCCCATCTCCGTTCCATGTATTCTTCCTTGTTTGGAGAGAGAGAGAGAGAGAGAGAGAGAGAGAGAGAGAGAGAGAGAGATTTGTTTTATTTCGCTGTTTGTTTGTTTTGTTTGTTTTTTAAGTGAATTTGATTCTGACACATACTGATTACAATTTTACCCAAAAGGAAGTGTTAAATGAAGCACGGAAGCGTAATAACAGTAAATCACTAACAAGCACGGTAACTCTTGCTCTCACGATAAAATCAATTCACGCCCATAACTCTAAACGAATGCTGCTTACGACACCGAATCGCCCAGCAGAAATGACAACACAGAACAAACAAGGAGATACCCCCCCCCCCCCCCCCAAAAAAAAAAAAAAAAAAAATCCAAGTTTGCCCATAATTATACCCTGCACCGGACAAATCATAGATGTCGTTTCGATTCGGCGATTCGGTGTGTTGCGCAGCTTTTGTCTGGAGTCATGGACGTACGTATAATTCATCATGGGAGCAAGAGTTACCTTACTTGTTCGTTATATATTATGTGTAGTGTTACCCATTTCTTCGCTTCCTGTGCTTCTCCTGTGCTGCCGACACGGTACCTGGATACGAAAAGATGATGTCGAGTCAATGATCATAGCTTAAGTACATCGGTCATCCTCACCTGTGTTTGTTTGTTTGTTTGTTTGTTTGTTTTAATTCCCTTTACTTTTCCATGATTGGTCACTGGTCTGTCAACTAACAGCACGGTACACAGAGTGATCCATCAACTCCAGTACTATTGGGCACATCACAGACACAGCACCAGGAGGAGAGAGAGAGAGAGAGAGAGAGAGAGAGAGAGAGAGAGAGAGAGAGAGAGAGAAAATATCTATGTTCACATTTTAAATCGTTAAGGGGGTATCAAAAGGCCGTGCTGTGTGTGCCAGCCATTCCGCTTAATTTCCGCCCCCACCCCCACAACAGACTTAAAAAAAAAAAAAATTAAGCAAAAAGAAAAAAAAAAGAATTCCCATATCAGTGGTACAACTCGAAGTACTTCACGGCCAGGTTCGAACATAAATTCTGTCACGTGGCGTTATGACTCATGACAAGACTAAGTTGTTGCTATTGTTGAACAAGACAAACACAGATGATTGGACAACAATTCCCTCCCCTCCCCCCCCCCCCCCCCCATTTTTTTTTTAAACGAAAGAAAGAAAGAAAAAAAAAGAGAAAGAATGAAAGAAGAAGAAGAAGAAATGAAGGAAGGAAGGAAGAAAGATAACCGAAAAAAAAAAACAACAACAGTTTACGACAGTAATGAAAAACAAACAGACAAAACGGTCAAAGAGAGTAACGGAAAGGAGGAAATTATTTGCACCGTGTGAATAACTCAGCTGGCACAGCGCTAGTGTGGCAGCTGGACTGAACGACGAGGGGAAGCGAATGACTAGCACTATTAGGTAGCAGTTCTATCGGATCTACCCAGATAGGCAGCCCGTGGTGTCACGAAACGAGAGCATAGCTTGAAAAGCGGTTGGAGCTTGGTCTCTAACCGAAGACAGGCGCTCTACAAGCACTATCAGTAATAACCACACTCGAAATTTCCAGAAGGCAGGTGTCCCTACTGGTGGGAGCATTTCCTTGCCGTGGTCCTTTAACTCTGGGTAGGGTTGTGGGGGCACCGCATGGGGACTTCCCCGCCAGCTCGCTATGTTCTTGTCAGTTGTGAGGCAAGGGGTCATGTTAATTCTTGCAAGAGGCTTGCTGATTCATTCCTCTATGTTGTCTGCCCATTTGTTCTTTTGCCTGCCGCTTTGCCTCAGAGACGCAAGACGTACGTGTATATAAAGATAAAAACGGACCAACAAATCACGCAGCTCATGTTGATTCAAAATACAAATAAACACACAAAACAAGATGTAAAGTAACGTAAATTTAATAGACTGTACAAAACAGACAAGTTAATTTTCAACAAGAGTCTTCATCAGACGTGACAAGTTGCAAACAAACATCAATAATGAACAAAACAGTACTTCCCTCCTGGCTGTCAGGAGAGAAATAACAATGCGTCCATAGTTTTGTTCATTATTGATGTTTGTTTGCAACTTGTCACGTCTGATGAAGACTTTGTGTCGAAAATTCACTGGTCTGTTTTGTACAGTCTATTAAATTTACGTTACTTTACATCTTGTTTTGTGTGTTTATTTGTATTTTGAGTCATTTTTAGTAACGCAGCAGTCTGTTTTCAGTGTGCAGTTCATGTTGCTGAACCAAAACAAAACAAAACAAACAAACAAACAAACAAAAATGGCCACGGAGGTGAGGGAGATGCGATCATTCTAGCTATGGACAACTTTCAGTTATATACTTCTCAATCGATCACCACCTCAATCTTATTTAACACAACGACGCTGAAACCTGAGTGATCGACGGGTTTGCTCCATGCCGGATATAGAGCCAGGAACTTTTCTATTGTACGTCCCTGCGTGAAATCGAGGCATATGAAGAGCCCGTCAGTCAATGATGTGGCCCGCATTGATTGGAGTCAGACTCGGATCCACTGTTTGAGGCCTCTCTCTCTCTCTCTCTCTCTCTCTCTCTCTCTTCTCTCTCTCTCTCTCCACTGTACTGCTTATAATGGAGTGCGGACAAATTGTTCATTTTTCCAGTTAGATATAGCGAAAAGACAAAATGTCGCTGTCGTTTTATCATCAGATGATGAACTTGTAATTAAATCAGTTGCGAAATTATCGCGGAAGCATTGAAAATTAGACAGATGAAGGATTGTGAAATTTAAGATAATGCATCATAAGAGATATACCAATGAATGATATCATTCATCGCATGTGAGAGAGATCAGTAAGATACACTGTCATCATTTGATTGAGTGGATGGTCGAGTCAGTCTTATATATATATATATATTTTTTTTAACCTTACTACATTACTCCTGTGAGGGAGGACATAAGGAAATGTTACAAATTTATTTGTTTTTGTTAACCTTTGATTTGATACACACTAGGAATGAATGTGTACTATTTGTTTGCAGGAAAGGAAGAGGGAAATGTTATTGTTCTGTTACCCCCTACCCCTAGTCAAAAGACCACTTTGGTAATGACAATGAAATATCAAAATGTAAAATAAGTCTCTCTCTCTCTCTCTCTCTCTCTCTCTCTCTCTCTCTCTCTCTCTCTCTCTCTCTGAGGAAGGAGTTCGTTCTGTCTTCTTACAAGTTTGTATCCAACCACAGCAATGTGGCTAAGATGATGTCGGTGTCAGCTTTTGGAGCTGGGGTGTTGGAGGAAGTGAGGGTGGGGGGGTGGGGGGGGGAGCTGCTCTGTAACCGAGGAATGCCTTGTGCGATCTAGCTCTCGAGCACCATTCAATCAGAGACACCACTTAAGTTCTATTAAGATATATATAAATGAATATAGGGTTTCTCCTCCTTTTCTTTTTCTTTGTATTCCTTCTGTTTACTTCTAGATCTTTTTTATGTTTTATTTTTTTGTTTTTATCGTAAGAAAGGAGACAAGCTGCGAATCCCGGTGATCTGCCTGGCGTTGCTCGCACTGTCATGGAGCTGAACACATCATAGTGAGCTCCACTAAGGCAGGCTTGGTACACTGGCAACAGAAACCCGTGTCCCTATCAGCACCATGGATTTCCGAACAATACAGCCTTGTCCATAAAACTGACCCGGGAGGTCTGGAATTTGCCAGACTGAAGAACCCATGGAAATCCTGCCCCACAAAGTCCATAAATGCATTAATTTGGTAGTTAAAGTTGACCAGTGGAACCTTTTTTTCTGCCTCGTTTTCTGTGCGTCTTCAGGGATAGTACTCCTCACAGTGATGACCTGTCTTCCCGCACAACCACACACTGGCTTGTCCCGTCACAACCCCGGCATCAGCAATCTCTCGGGAGCTTTCCATGTCAAGTCGTCATGAGGCAACCCGCTGCTACCGAATCACTTTGATAGTATTGAGTTACTTCAGTGGTGTTCAGTGATGCCCGTTCTAATGCAGCATTCGCAAAACACCACCTACTAAGTCCCCTACTGATGACAACAATTACTTGGTTATGGAGCCAGCGTATGTGAAGGTCCCCCTCTGGAGAACGCCACTGTCTCGTCCGTCCAGCGATGATCCCATGAACTTTCCGACACTGGCGCCTTTGATATGGACTCACCATGGGCATAGACGTTAAGGAGAAATCCAAGCTAGGGTCACCGTAAGAGCAGAGCAGGGCATGAAGCGAGCAAGGCTTTACACCAAGCAGACGTTGACACCGTCAGGCAGCACTCCTTGGAGCAAGTAGAACGGGAGAAAGAAGGGAGGGAGTGTTGGGGAGTAGTGTGCTAATGATAGCTAATGATAATGTCTTTGTTAAATCCGAAGTGTCGGAGGCATTCTTCGATGTGTGCTGCAGTTTCGACGTCGGCTGGAGGAGAGAGAGGAGAGAGAGGAGAGAGAGAGAGAGAGAGAGAGAGAGAGAGAAACAGCTGAACCTGTTTTGTCCGGACAAAAACTCCCTTACTGTATCCTCTTTTCCCTCTTCACCCCATCCTTTCCTGAGGAGGAGAGAGAGAGAGAGAGAGAGAGAGAGAGAGAGATTTCACCGTACTACTGTTCTATTAACGTATGTAAGATCCGCCCCCAACAATCCTCTATTTCACTAGAATTTCGACTATTGAGAGCTGTTCGTTCTAAAATTCATAACATTTATTTTTTATTTATTTTTATTTTTTTTTGTCAAATACAAGTACAATCGTTATTGAAAGAGAAATTTGAAAGAAAAAAAAATTGCGGCGAACTCTCGTTTTCTCATTACGTGAGGCGTAGCCTAAACCGTCCCGAAAGGCGTTGAACAAGGGAGACAAACACACAGAATTAGTCACGTGATCAGCAAAATGGCAGACGGATTGGAGCCACCCCCTTTCGAAGATGAACAAGAGCAAAAAGAGGAAGATGATCTTTTCTCAGATGCCAAAGAGGTAGGTTACTATTATTGTTACAGTGTTTTGTTGATTTAGCACTTGTGGTATGTGGAATTATTGGACGAGACAACCTGATAAGTGAAAATTATGTTTGGACTGTCATGACGGACTCGGTGAACAGGGGAACTGTGCAGTTGGTGCAAAATTATTGCACCTGCCGTCTAACTTACACCTCGTAATTAAGTCAGTTTCAAGGTACCATGCTTAAAAGACAAGATTGAAGCGTTTGTTACTTTGTCGCTACATTAGCTATTCGTGTATTTTTGTATGAGCGTTCTAATAGGGGGAAAAGATGATAGAAGGGTCAAGATTCGGCTTAGAAACCGGGTGGGTGTATTCATCGAGGAAAGAGTTCGGAATATTATATCTTGGGCATACGGTGGGCATTCATTGGACCAGCATGATTATTTGCAGATAACAGTTCAGCTGAAAGTGATGTATTTCTGCTGTTAGAAATCTGAATAATGAAGTTTTACGGGACTAGAAAGTAAAAAACAAAAAACAAAACAAACAAAAAAGACATCATGCTTGAATTTGAAGCTTGTTAGCAAAGTAGCTGTGCAGATAAAGACCCAACACTTCATGAAGGCCTATGGTTAGCCACACAAGAGGTCTTTGTTAAATCCGAAGTGTCGGAGGCATTCTTCGATGTGTGCTGCAGTTTCGACGTCGGCTGGTTAGCCACACAAGAGGTAGCTGCCATATTGAAACGATTTTTCATATGCAGTGCATAGAAGCAAATTCTGGCAACCAGCTGAGTTGTGAAGAGCTAAGATTGCTTCTCTGCAGGTCTTCAGAATCATTTTATTTTGATCTTTTCAAAATAATTTAGGAATAGTATTTAAATGCACAGAAGTTAAGTGTGGTTTACAATAAGAAACTACAAGTTACAGTCTATAACTTTGTACTGTACTGTTTAGAAAAAGAGGGATGTTAGTTACTGCCAAGGACACAACACAATGCATTTCGACCTCTTGGTTCTTCTTCAGGCACAGACAGATGACATTTAGGACAGTGAAAACGAAGAACAGGAAACCACTTATCTTCTCATATTCGGCCCAAAATCAAAATGGTGGCCATTTTGATTTTGCACTGAAAATGAGAAGATAAGTGGTGTCTCGTTCTTCATTTTCACTATCCTAAAAGTTATTTGCCTTTGCCTGAAGAAGACCCAAGAGGTCGAAATGCATTGTGTGCTGTCCTGTACTTTATTTGTCTGCGTCCATGGTGGTAACTAATCTGCCTGACGCGATCTTTGAGTTCTTGAAAGAGATTAACATTTTTCATCGGATCTGAGATTTTACAGTGGAAAGATTTTTAACAAAATTTCGGATGGATTTTTAGAAGATGTATTATAAAGAATTGTGTGAATGAATGACTTGTGAGTTGATTTTAAGTGGTGACAGCCCTGATATGGCCCTTTGTGATCGGCTGGGCTGTAAGCAGCATTACCTTACCTTACCTTAACCCCTCTTTTTCTAAATTTTGCTTCATTTTCTGCCCTCAGTCACTCCGTTTTGAAACTAACCATATGTACTGTGTTTGCATCACGTTATGTACAGAAGTCTAGGGAAGATCGAATGTACCTTAGGCACAGAGCTGTTATAGTGCTATGCTGTAGGTGTACTAGCAGTAGCATGCAAGGAAATGAATTGATTTTGTTGATAGTGCTGCACTACTGCACTCAGTGATGAAACACTACCCCAAAAATAAAATTCTTTAAAAAGGAAACACAAAACTAGATATTCAGGGACTTAATGAGTGACAGATGGAACCAAGATAAGTTGTCTTCAATAGACTATAGATGCTGTGTCAGCAACAACAAAAAAGTTAAAGTTTAGTAGGGAGAGAGAGAGAAAAAGCGGAAAAATCTATAACGACGGTTGCAATTTTGGTGCCTTATCGATTGGTTTCATTGCCAGTTGTTCTGATTTTTACAAAAAGAAAAAGTCAAAACCACATGATAAGCAAGATTTGTTACTTTTTTTTTATCCTCCATCATGTTGTATGTGAAGCAAAGTGCGACTTAAAGTGCTTTTTGAGTCTGACTTGTGATATGGCATGCAAGTGCTGCGCTTAGATTTGGAATGTTACCCCGAAAATGTCAAAATGCTATGTTTTGTGCTTTGGAGGTATTGGCAGCACCATACATACGCATGACGAATCACGTAGAAAAAATCTTGTTCTCATTGCTGTTCCACATTTCAGCAAAGTTCGAGTGTATCGGGCCCCCTTCCTCCCTTGTGGGAGATAAGATAATGTTGCTTATAGCCCAGCCGACCGCAAGGGGCCACATCAGGGCTTTCCTCCCTTGTGTCAATCACATTGATTCATGCTCTCATGGGAAGCCAGTCATTTTGTCTAAGAGATCATAATTTAGAGTGTAATGATATTGCATTCCTTATAACTTCCCTCTTTTGGGAGAAGAAGATGGGATGGGTGGGAGAAGAGTGACACATCCTGCAGTATCAAAACAATGTTGATGTAGAATGAAACGCTGCAAGGTGAGTAGGCCTAGAACTGATTGTTATAACTGGCTGAAAACTTGCTGGCAGGATCAGGATGGCAGCAGTATAGGTCACCGTCCAACTGCCAATCAGAGACGTGTGTATGGGTCTCTGTGTAGCTGCATGTGTTTGTAGCCCCCTTCCAAACTTTGAAGTTTATTTTGATGATTACTGAATCGATAAGTACAGAGCAGGTATAAGGACTAGGGAGGTTATGAAGCCTTTAGCAGAATTTGACAAAACCACTCACTGATTTTAAGGGCTTTATTGTTTTCTTGACTGGGTGTTAAGAAGACTGAAAACTCTTATACTTATCATCAATGTCAGAGTAGGTTTGCTTATTAACTCAAGTGCATTCCAACAATGTAAAATACATACTTGAATGAAATCAAGCAAACAAACAAACAAACAAAAAACCCATTGAAACAATCCATGGTAAGACAAGGTATGCGCTTAACTCAAAAAGAATGCTGCTGAAGTCAAAGGTACACAGAACGAGGAGAGAAACAGCAGAACAGTATGGTATAAGCTTGGTTATATTTGACATACCCTGCACTTTATACAGCAAGAGCAATGTAAGTAATGAACAAAGAAAGAAATATTGATTCAAGATTGGCATCATAGCCTTTTCATCTTGAACAAAAATTGGCATTAAAGTTGATGATGATTAAAAAAAAGAGAAAAACATTTCTGACCTCCACACTGGTTATCATTATTGTCCAACCATTTCTCACTGCCGGCGTTGGTATTTGGCTCTGTCGCTGTGATAGAAACATGATGACCATTCACAGTGGTGTTTGGCACTAACACAGTGATGAAAATATAACTCACTGTCCACACCACTGCTTGGTACTGTCACAGTAATGAAAATATGACTGACTGTCCACTTTACTGTTTGGCACTCTCATAGTAATGAAAATATGACTGACTGTCCACACTGCTGTTTGGCATTATCACAGTAATGAAAATTATTGCTGACTGCTCACACTGTTGTTTGGCACAATCACAGTATTGAAAACATGACTGATTATCTACACTGCTGTTTGGCACAGTTCACAGAAATGAAAACATGACTTCTTCACTTACTGTCCATACTGTTGTTTGGCACCATCACAGTAATGAAAACATGACTGATTAGCCACATTGCTGTTTGGCACTATCACTATAACGAAAACTTGACAGACTGTCTGCTTTGCTTTTTGGCACTGTGACGGTAATGAAAGCATGACAGACTGTCCATACTGCTGTTTGGCACTGTGACAGTAATGAAAACATGACAGACTGTCCATACTGCTGTTTGGCACTGTGACAGTAATGAAAACATGACAGACTGTCCACATTGCTGTTTGGCACTGTGACAGTAATGAAAACATGACAGACTGTCCACATTGCTGTTTGGCACTGTGACGGTAATGAAAACATGACAGACTGTCCACATTGCTGTTTGGCACTGTTACGGTAATAAAAACATGACAGACTGTCCATACTGCTGTTTAGCACTGTGACGGTAATGAAAACATGACAGACTGTCCACATTGCTGTTTGGCACTGTGACAGTAATGAAAACATGACAGACTGTCCACATTGCTGTTTGGCACTGTGACAGTAATGAAAACATGACAGACTGTCCACATTGCTGTTTGGCACTGTGACGGTAATGAAAACATGACAGACTGTCCACATTGCTGTTTGGCACTGTGACAGTAATGAAAACATGACAGACTGTCCACACTGCTGTTTGGCACTGTCACAGTAATGAAAACAAGACATACTGTCCGCTTTGCTGTTTGGCTCTATCACAGTAATGAAAACAAGACAGACTGTCCGCTTTGCTGTTTGGCACTATCACAGTAATGAAAACAAGACAGACTGTCTGCTTTTCTGTTTGGCACTGTGACAGTAATGAAGACATGACAGACTGTCCACACTGCTGTTTGGCACTATCACAGTAATGAAAATAAGGCAGACTGTCGGCTTTGCCGTTTGGCACAATCGTGACTGACTGTCTATATTGGTATTAAATTGGCATTTAATTGGTATTTAATTGGTATTTAATACTATCACACTGAAACAAACGTGGCTGACAGTAGAATCTGGTGTTTGACTCTCTCACAGTGACACAAACATGAATGATGGTAACCATTGGAAGTTGAAACTGTCGCAGTGATTGCAAACATAAATGACTGTCCACAGAAGCCTTCTTCACCTGAAACTGATGCCAGCAACACCAGCATCCCCGTAACTAATAGCGGAGGAGAGGGAGAAAAACCTAACATCAGTGATGACAAGAAAGATATTTTTGATGATGGTGAGTTGCAAGGTCAGTACCAGTTACACAGTAAACATCTGCCAATCAGTTCCTGAATTGCCATGACCAACGAAGGAAAGTTGGGCCTAACTAAAAGGTCTCAGTAATCTGGCTGTCAGAGAAATCATAAAGTAATGCTTACAACTCTTTTTGCCCAAATAGATTAAATGAAAATCATCCTAAAAACTTCAATATGAATTAATGATATTTTGATTTGTGAAAACGCAGGCAGCATATTGTAGAAAAGAAAAAGAAGATGAATTAGTGATCTCACTTTCATGTCATGAATTATTTGCCACACCACTTACTGAAATCACAGTGTTACCAGAAAAAAAATGTGTGTGTGTGTCACTCTGTGTGTGTGTGTGTGTGTGTGTGTGTGTGTGTTCAACATAATGAAATTATGATTGGCAGGGCCAGCATTCTCAAAAATATCATAAATGGTCACCTTCCGCCATTGGATCAAGTTGTATGTTGCACTGCTGAGCCTTTTTCAGTTTTTGTGGTTTCTGAATTAAATATGCTGCTTTTAGAATTGTGAAAAGGTTTGATGAAGCTCTGTCAAATTTTATGTGTGAGATTCCTGTGAATAGCAAATTCTGAACAATCACTTTACACTAACATCACAATTGCAAGTCACAGTACGTTTATGTGTCGAAATTTACAAAATCCTCGTATAATTCATCTTGTAAAATAATTCTTAATCTGAAACTTAAAATCAGTATGTTGACCCCCAGCCAATCTGAAACTTGAAATTGATATTTTGATCCCATCCCCAGCCCCAGATGGTGTTGGCAGTAAAGGTGATGAGGGGCAAAGTGATTGATTTTATGGTGGGGTCATGATTTTTCTGTCGTGATCCATGAGGAAGAGTCCAGCAAAAAAAGATTGTTAGTGGCGCATGATTTTAATCCTAGGGACTGGGTCTGAGATCAAGCTGGACTCGGACGAGGAAGGGGACAGTCCCGTCACTCCATGCGGAGCTCAGGAGCGCAAAGACTCTGGGGAGTACTCCAACCCTTTTGACACTCCTGCTGCTGCAGCTCCTGTGGTGGGGGCAGCAGCCACTGTGGCAGCCAAGGACGAGACTCCTCAAATCTCGGTGTCTCAGACGTCCACATCTTCAGTGTCCAAAGTGTCCACTGCCAGCAAGAGCTCCAAGGAAGATGTAAGTCTGTGAATATTAACCTGTAAGGAGTTCATTTTAGTTTGCTGACATTTTTTTTTCTTTCCTCCACCCCTACACCCCCTCCCCTTCTATATTTTTCTACACATGCCAGTTCACTTCTTGTTCGTAGAATATCTGCCTCTGATGCTATGCATACAGTATTTTCCCATGATAGCAGTCAGATTATGCAGATCTCTTTACAAGTTCAAAATCTTAAGGCCTTAGATTACTGTCTTGTGTGCAAAGTGAAGTGCAGTTAAAAGTATGATTGCATCTGACCTGTGATACTGCATAAAAATGTAACACTTAAATTTGGAATGCTATGCTTAAAATGTCAAAAATGCTGCGCTTTTTGCTGACAAGGCCTTGTAAAAAATTCTTTCCCCTGCCAGTTTTTTTTTCAACTTGATTTCATGCCCGGTAATACAAATGTAAAATCTAGTGTTACATATCACCAGAAAAGGTTAAACATGAACTCTGTTCTTGGTAATCTTTTAAATACCTTTAAGCTGAAACGGAAGCGCTGTTGTAGTGTGAGAAAAACATGAAATTTTGACCGCCCAACTCAAAAAATGTCTGACATTCCTCGTCCTAAACTCTTTGTATCTAAAAACCATCTCTGTTATTATCAAAGAAAAAAAAAGAAACAGAATTCCCTGAAACTGAGTATGAGAAGGTGATTGCATCCATTATTGATTGGTAGAATGAAGAACAGGGGTTTTGTTGTAGTTGTTGTTGTTGTTGACTGCCATCACCTACACACAGCGTGACCAACTGGACCAGCAGCCATGCCGTCACTAACGCACGATATGCTGTAAAAAACTAAAATTTTGAATAGATTCATTGTGCAGGTCTGGATCAAAAAGAAGAGCCATACTCAGTTCAGCCTTCACAGATTTTGTTGTTCTCCTGAGTGACCTCATAATTTGTTTGTGTGTGTGATGTTGTATGGTGCCATTTATATGTCTGTATAGCTGGAGAATGGGGAAGAAGAGGACCAGTTTGACATCAACATCACCGTGACAGAACCCCAAAAAATGGGAGACGGCATGTCAGCATACTTGGTGTTTAGGGTGGTCACCAAGGTAAACTATCTTTTGGTGTGTGTCTGTGTGCATTTGCAAACCTGCCTTTGTGCTTAAAATCAGCCAAAGGTTCTGTGTTTCAAAACCCGACACTTTGTTATCATTAGCAGTGAAAAAGAATTTAAAAAAACCTCACAGATTGCAAAACTGGCATTTTATTTCACGTTGCGTTGGTTCGCCTGAGGTGTTTTTGCCTACTTCTGGGACTAGTTAGAATAACAGTCGTATGATGTGAGTGGCAGAAGTGTCTTCATTCATGCAATGAAATAGTCTTGAAGAAGCACTCATGCAATGAAATAGTCTTGAAGAAGCAGCATGAAGCTGTTTATGTATCAGAACCCAGATACAAGAAAAAGAAGAAAAAAAAAAAGGCTAGGTGGAAAAACAAGAAAACGAGTAGAAACTGTTAAAAATCTAAGATTCCAAAATGTCGACAACCCAGATAACATGTATCTGCTGACTATCTCCTCATCAAAAGCTATAAAGGTGGGTGTTTTTCCTAAGTCTTCAATTTTTTCTTCTCACTCTCATGTTGTTAAACTAAATTACTAATACTTATCTTTAGCTTAGCTTAGATGCCCCCGCGTCTTGCGACGCATGAAAGCAGTCGAGGCGCTCCACTGTGCACGTTGTTCAGCCAGTTTGCTAGTGTCACTCCATCCTCTGTCAACGAGTCTGCGGTCTCTCTCCGCTCTCTGTCACCAGCTCATCCTGGGTCATCCTCTTTTTCTCTGGCTTGCTGGGGTCCATTTAATACTTACCTTTACATTTAAAAAAAAACTTTTAGATAATTATGTGAAAAATATAGCCACCTACCACCACATTCATAAATCACACCACATAAATCAAGTCACGTATGACTTGGCATGATGTTTGTAAACATAGGCAGTAACAAGCATTCAAAGAGTATGTCAGTTAACCATGAATCCTGTCTTGCTCAGCACAAAGAAAATGAGGACCGGAGGAGTTCATTGGTATAAATGCTGCCCCATTCATCCCACTGAAAACAGCCATTACACTACTGAAAATTGGGGTTCTGCTGCAAAGAAATACATAGAGGCCTAGGCAGATCTGCGTGTGCGTGTGTGTATGTGTGTGTGCGCATGTGTGCGCGTGCTTGTGTGTATGTGTGCATGCAGCATACGATACTAAACATCAGCTCACTTTTGGTCAAGTCACCATTTCTTTTTCTTTTTTTTTTTTTAATCGGAGTCTGTTCAACACATTCTTGTTTCATCTGTGCTTGACTTAATGCATTATATTTAGCCTTCACTGGTAATGAAAAATTATTGGATGGGGACATTCTTTATCATGCTGCTGTTTGCTGAGGAAATTGGTGAAAAGTATGTTTTATCTCGCTAAGTTGTAATTTCACTAGAAAAGTATAACAGGTAGAAATAGAACATTGTGTTCAAAAAGGTTCTGTGCAAATGAAAATCAGTCCAAAGCAGCTGTAATTTGTCTCTCATCACAAACCTCTCACCCGTAGGTAGCACATATGCAAGCGACCAATAATTTGTTTAGACTGAGATTTTTCGACATTTTTTTTTTTTTTACAAATTTCTTTAAAAATTTATGAGGGTGAGTAGTTGTCCTGAGTCTGTTGTAATGAGGAATTATCATTATATCTCATACAGATGAGAGGAAATATTATATCTGATAGTTGATACAGGAAGTGGATGTCTTACTCTTTTTTTTCTCCTTTTTTTTTTTCTTGTAGCTATCACATGTGGTACAGATTTGTGGAGGATGTATCGTGTCTGATAGAGGTTGAAGGAGTATCACCATATCTGATGCCGAGAAGAGGAGATGTTTTATTATCCGGTGCAGATTAGAGAAGGTATTATATCTGATGTAGGTTAGAGGAGATGTTACATCTGATGCAGATCAATGGAGGTATTGTATTTAATGTAGATTAAAGCGGGGAGGGACAGGGAATCGTTATATCTGATGTAAATTGGGAGACATATCAAGATATCTGATACAGCTTATAAGAGGTATTATTGTATCTGATACAGCTTATTAGAGGTATTAATGTATCTGATACAGCTTAGAGGTATTAATGTATCTGATACAGCTTATAAGAGGTATTAATGTATCTGATACAGATTAGAAGACAGTTGCAAAGTGAGGCGACTGCAGGCAGAAATCTAAACAAGTCTTAAAAAGTTAAAGTACTATATCTGCCAAACGTGAACAAATGAATTACAAGACAAAACACTCTTGTCTTCTGATTCATTAATTCATGTTCGGCAGATATAGTACTTAAACTTTATAAGATCAGATTAGAAGATTGTATTTTAAATAGGTAAGCAGAGGTATCATTATTTCTGATAAAAGTAAGAAAAATCATATCTAATGCGTTTTAGAGAAAGTTATTGATATATCTGATGCGGATCAGAAGAGGTGTTGCGTCAGATGCAGATTAGAGGAGGTATTATGTCTGATGCAAATTAAAGAGGGTATTATTACAACTAATGCAGATTCTGAGAGATTTTAAGAAGTATTTTACATGATGCTGGTGCTGATGGGTTTACACATATGCTGACTTGGGCTTGTGGAGAAACCTGGTCCACCACATGGACAAACAGTCTAAATCATGAAATGACACAAGGGGTTACAATTACGGCCTGACCTCTTACCGTCATCACTTCTTCTTCCAGACGACCAACCCCGCATTCAGCAAGTCTGAGATGAACGTGCCTCGGCGCTTCAGTGATTTCCTGGGACTTCATGCCAAGCTGGCCGAGCGTCACACACCTCAGGGCATCGTGGTGCCTCCTGCCCCAGAGAAAAGTGTTATAGGTCAGTCAGTCCTGGTGATTACCAGAGTTTAGTTTTTGTGTATGTGTACAGTATGATAAGCTTTGCTGACTCTTGTTTGTCATCAAATCTAGATCTAGTTATAATCCTTTGTAGATCTGTTCACTCACAGGCACTGCCTTCCATCATGCTGTGCCCAAGACACTGTGAACTCGGACAGGTCACTGCCCTTACTTCCCCAAAGATGGAGTATGGCAGCCTTAATGGTGGGATAAAAAAATGGTCATGCACACAAAACTCCACTGCCTGTCTATACAGGCAGTGTCTGCAGGAGTATCAGCCTGCGTACGCAGAAAGAAAGAAAGAAACTGCCCTTACAGCCAGTAGGAAATGGGAGTATTATATCCACACATGCCAAACATTTTGCTCTCCGTTAAAACAGACAAATACTTCATACTGCTGAAAATTATGCTTCCCTGAGTTAGATACGCCCGAAGTCTGAAACCTACCATTTGCAGTTGCAGCATCAGTGTGGTGAAAGATACTTTGTTCTAGAGGGTTATTTTAAGTTTGCCGTGATCTAAACCTTCATTGCTGCACAAAGGTCGGCAAACCCATCTTCATACTAAAGAACATGCAGAAGCCTGCCAGTATGTTGTTGACTGACTTGAACACCATGATGCTGACATCGCCAAAGTCAGTCAGTTGTCTGGGGGAAAGAAAATCTAAGACTTACTGGAGTACGTTCACATAGTAAAATGAATTCACAGTGTAAAGGTTGATTAAAAGTAAATGAGTAAAAGTAATACTAAAAAGTAAAGTGATATCACTGTTTTGTACTGGTGGATAATAATTTAGGTGTATTGCGTGGGATACAAAGACAGGGAGCCGGAATAGCTCAGTCGGTAGGGCGCCGGTCTCGTAATCTTGGTGATCCTGGAGTTGCGGGTTAGAATCTCAGCCGGGCGTTTCGGTACGGGGGGATTTTTCCCTCGGAGTTAACATTGGTTCTGACTCCATTTCCCATACAATCCTTCAAATGAGACTATAAACCGAGGTTCCGTGTGTGAACGCATGCATAATATCTTGCACACACGTAAAATCCCATCACCAACTTTCGGAAGAGAAGGCCAGTTTGGCCGTTGGCATGGATGACACGTTACACATAGCATGCACCCTGCGTGAGAAATGGAAAGAATGAAGGAAGTAAGGAAACTGAGTGAACAATATTGAACGATATTGACTGGATGATACAGGAAACGACTGAATGAAGCGCCAGCTGGCAGCTCTTCAGTCGGCACTTCCCAGGTAGGCAGCCCGTCGTGTAAACGAGTGTTAATTGTAAAGCGCTTAGAGCTTGGTCTCTAGCCGAGAATAGGCGCTATATAAGTATTCATTATTATTATTATTATTATTGTATTGATTTATTTAGCTTGTAGTTACTGTTTATGATTTCAGATGTTATTGTTGTGGTACACATGTTTTGTTTCTGAGTACTTGCAAGGTCTGCATAGTAGAACTGTAATACTTGATTCGTGTCCAAGCACTCGCAAGATCTGGTTAGTTGGACTAATCTTGCTTTTCGCATGAAGAGTACTTGAGTGTGAGTTTCTCATGAGTGTCTGCAGTATCATGTGTGCGTCTGTGCATGCATGTATATATACCCATGTGTCATGTCATTCTTTGGAGTTGAAAATAAAATGAGACAGGGAACAGTAAACAATAACAGACCTGTGCACTGTACGATTTTTGTGTATAATCTCACGAAATTCAATACAGCTATAAGATTGTATGTTTGAAAACTGAATTGTACGAAATTTTGATGACCGAGCTCACGAAAATGCGCTAAACAAGTAATCCGGCACAGTCCAAGCGTCTGGTCCAACTTTCAAAAGTTCCCATGGTGCATGCGCACTTCCTTCCTCTATGAATGCATATCAGCTTTAATTCGCGCCCATGAAACCGACAACGAAAATTCAGATTCATTGGTGGAAGCTGTGGTCAAAAAGACAAAGAAGTATGAACTGAAGTACAAACCAGCGTATCATACAATTTTCATGTTCATTACTGCGTCAAAGAAGGGCGATACGTTCGCACACAGCACCACGTAAAACTGAAATCTTGATTGCTCCCAGTGGTCGTTTTGACATTCTGCGGCACATCGATAGCAAAAGTCACAAGGGAAACTGATTCTGGAAAACTGGGGGCTATGAACTGTAAAGTCATATGTGTGTGTTCACACAACGTCTACGAACGCAGCTTATGCGTTCAAAATATTTAATAAATCAAGCCAAGTTGAAAAATGTACAGAGCTAAAACAACATGTTGATCGTTTGTGGGCTTCCGTTGTTACGTTTCCAAGGGCAATGTCCAGAATGAGGCTTAATTTAAATGTGTATTGACACAAATCAGGGCTAAGTTACGTACACATTATATGAACATTCAAAGCTTTTTTTGTGAAGTGGAGTTCTGCTGGCACTTTTGATGAGAGACCGGAACATGAAACTACTCGTGCAGAGGGACAAAAAACTCCAAAATCCCCCAAGGGACCACAATGTCCAATGAAACTCTTGAAAGTCTTCTCATCCTGAAGAATGATGACTTTGTTCTTCATAGATGCAGTTCACAGCCTCTCAGCTGACAGTTTAAAAGAGCTGAAGTCACCAAAATCTAAAATAAAATTCACATCACAATTATTACGCTCTTCAGAAAGTTTGCTTAGCTTATTAACAGACAGTGAAAAAGTGCCCATATTAGCATATATATGAAAGAAATAGATTACATCAAGAATTTTTTTTTCCAGTTATGTCCATCAGTATAGTAAAAAAGTGAAGAGAGTTGTTTAAAAGTGTTATAAAAAATTCACATCAGTTAATGTTCTTGTTAATTTTCTGAGCAAAGGCTTTTGCCCATTAGAGGAAACTGGAAAGAAAGCCGGATTAGTTTGACAATCATTGATTGTTAATGAAGCCACTTTAATGAAAAAATATCTTTTATGATAATGAATTTTCAGTGTTTCCAGTGTCTTGAATGCATTCAGTATTGTTTCCTAGGCAGTTACTTTGCGTTGCAAAAGCTTACACAGTTTATACACAATTGTAGACATTTTTTTAACCTAAAACCTACACATAGAATTTCTGAGGGGTAACCAGGTCTGCAATAAACAGTAAACATGTAGGGTAACTCTTGCTCCCATTAGAAAACCTAACACAGAGTAACTTTTATTCAAGACTGGCACAGCCTTTTAAACTTGAATAAAGTCAGACAGATACAAAGACGAACAATCTAATAGTAAGGGAAAAACAAGCGTAGGCCAACAGCCCCACCGTCATCACAGTAATGACTTGGCAAAGGTTTGAAATTAAGGAAGTGGGGGGGGGGAGGGGGGGGGGGGGGGGGTTGAAGATGAAGAAAATGGGAACATAAAATGAAGAAAATATATTATAAATATGAAAACTCTTCACTAGCTGTATGAAAGAACCATTGTAATCCCTCTTGATGGCAGATCTTTTTGTCATTCTTTGTTTTTACTGGCATTTAACAATGCTGGTTCATCAGTTACTGCGTGCCTTTATGCTGTTAGCCTGGAGAAACCTTCAATTTGACATTTTGGAATCCGTTTGTGCCCACGAAAAATGCACCAGAGTAAATCAAAATTGTGTATATGTAGTGCTTTTACAGGTATTGTGAAAGCCACCTGCATTCTTATCTTCATTTCTGTCAGTCCCCTCTCTGCATTACAATGGGGAGATAAACAAGGCTGTGATTGGTCAATGATTGATTCATGTAAATTCTAATGGTTAATGTTTACTTTGGATGCTGAGAAGCAGGTTATCAGATTGGAAGTCTTCCGTGTTTAGTGATGAAATCATCAAGAGAAAAAAAGTTTCTTATTTGCATCATTTTTTTTGCATGGAAAATCCTTATCTTTGAAGAGGAGTCCTCCCATAGTGAAGTTAGGTGTTAGGACTATCTTTGAACTTGTGTTTCAATGTGATTCAAGAATGGGAATGCAGACCCATACTGCCTGTTACAGCAGGGAGTCTCAGAAGGTATGTGAAAAGTAATGTAAGGGAAATGTTTCCTGATGGGGGGTGGGGGGGGGGGGGGTTGGCGACCTATTCTGTACTCTGGAGAGAGATGTGAGCAATAGATATTTTGTATGTTCAGGGAGATGTTTTCAGAGGTGAAACGAGATGTTGTTTGGTATGATTGTGAGCTTGTGTGTGGGCAGGGATGACCAAGATCAAGATGTCTAAAGAGGAGTCAGGGTCCGCAGAGTTTGTGGAGAGGAGGAGGGCAGCTTTGGAGAGGTTAGTATAGGTGTATGTGTTTCTTAGCTTGTGTTGATTAGGGAAGGGGAAGAGTTTGCTGGGATCACAGAAATGGTCTTGTGTGTGTCATGCCATGCGTTTGGCACCCGAAACACATAATTACATACTCACACGCATACATGGAGCCCTACATCTACATACACACACACACACATATACACTCGGGAACATATATGAACATAAATACAATCCCTGACATGCAGTAATGCATATACAGTTATGAGCATATATGAACATACATACAATCTCATGTATGCACACATGCATGCACATTCAGACGTGTTGTCCCCATTGTCTGGACCATGCGTATGATCAGTTACAGTGTGGATTTCAGTTTTCCATTTATTCAGAATTGTGTTTCTGAAGCCTTTGTTTATGCTGAAGAGGCGTTATGCTGAACTGTACTATGTACTCATGTTTACATCCAAACTGAAAGCAAATTATGTCGAAACTCAAAGCAAATTTGAGGCATATCACATTTGATGAATGTCCAGATATTGGGATGGTCCACATCGTGTAAATCCAATTGTATAAGACCTAAAACGTGCTGAAATTTTTTTTTACGTGACTTCAGGGATCAGAAAAACTGTCTTGTCATTGTCAGCTTGATGTTGAACCATGTTGAACCAATAAGAAAATGGTTTACATGAGAGGCAATTTAGTTGTCTGAAAATTGAAAAAAAAAAAAATTCATTTTTTTTTGGTGGATGCTAACTTTACCTAGTGCAGATGAACATGAGTGTGAACAGGATGTTTTTTTGTTTTGTGTCCCAGGTACTTGAACCGCACAGCCTCCCACCCTGTTCTGAGGGCTGACGCTGATTTCAAAGAGTTCCTGGAGAAGGATTGTGAACTGCCGCGAGCCACCAGCACGTCCGCTCTGAGCGGGGCTGGAGTCATGCGTCTCTTTCACAAAGTGGGCGAGTCGTTTGAAAAGATGGCTTTCAAAATGGATGAAAATGATGAGGTCAGTGTTTCCACATTACTTGTCTTGTGTCGGCTCTCTCTCTCTTTTTTTTTTTTCCCCGTTGTTATGTATTATTAGCCGCTTCCACATACTTAGACTGGGTGTAGATGATGTGCTTGTTCTGTTTTCAGGAAAAAGGATTGAGCACCGTAGTGTAGCTTTTTTTTTTGGTTACCAGGGTGACTTGAATGAAACAGGTATTGAAAACAAATGGATGACTCATAATGTCCTTTGTGTTTGTGTGGCTTTTGTTTCCTGTTTGACACTATTCCTTTTTAGCGAGGACTGGGTCAGGTTGAGTAGTGTGCTTAACTAAATGGCAGCTTTGTAGTGTTGTGGTCGAGAGATGTCACACAGTGTTTGCAGCTGCTCTGGTGTTACTGCACAATCAGAATCAGGGGTTTGGTCGTCTTTGTGAGTAACTGTTAAGTTGCTGACATGGACAGTGCTAAAGATCTACACAAGAAATGTATTGAGGAAAAACTGATCACTTTTCTTTTCTTTTTGTTTTCCACTGTTTGCTTTTTTGCCTCCAGCAGAACTTAATTTTTTTTTTTTAGGATAAGCGTTTTGGCAGGCAGTTTTCAGTCCATCCATGTTTTGTTTTTACAGTTTCAAAACAAACAGTTTGTTTGATTGTTCATTCAGATGGTTGACTTCTACACAAACAGTTATGCACTGTGAGCTACTTTGAAGGGGTCTGAATTGATAAAGAATAAGAGGAGGTAACGTTGACGAGAGATCCACAGACTGCGCAGTGACATGTGGATTCCATTGTTTAATTGTGCCGATTTCATCCTATGTGCATGTGTGATGTGTGTGTGTGTGTGTGTGTGTGTGTGTGTGTGTGTGTGTGTGTGCATACACATGTCTCTTTGTGTGTGTGTGTGTGTGTGTTAAACATCATAAAGAAAGGTGATGAAACAGCAAAAATTTTAAAGCAAAGTGAATATTTCCATTGTGAACTTTCTTATGGAAGTATCAAGCCTCCATTTGTTTTTGTTTTTTATTGTGTGTGTGGGGGGGGGGGGGGGGGGAGTTAATAATCATGTGTGACTCATAGATATGGGTCAGCTTGCCCTATATTTTTTTAAGCTTCTGTTGTTGTTGTTGTTTTATTTTTGTTTGTATAAGTAGGTTAAACTAGTATGCTCAGATTCACTAAACATTTGTTGGCATTATGTGTATTGTCATATTATTAAACCATAACAGACTATGAGTATGACCAGCACAATGTGCTCTGTATAGCAAAGTTAATAGCATCTTCAGTCACAAACTGTTTGTCTTGCATCACATGTGTTAATCCTTTTTAAACTGTTGCAAGCTATGAGCAATATGATTGCCCTATGTGTGCAAGTTTGGTACACCCACAGTCACTAAATGTTTATATTGTTTTGCGTGCTGCTAAAGCTTGTTTTGTTGTCCCAGTGAGAAAATAGCTTATTCTAGAACTAGAGGTCATGTCTGGGGTTTCACCTGCTTTACTCTGACACACTGTGACAATATTATCAGAAATACGCATGACAGTAATTGCAGTGTATTCATGATTGATATGTCAACCAGTTCGTCTTTGTTATTCAGTTCACATTTTCACAGTAAATTATGTCGGTTTGAAATATTCAAGGTCAAGGGAGTCGCGTCATGATCGTAATCATACTCAGATGCAAATCATCATCAGATGAAAGTCTTCAGCTTTAAAGAAAGAAATGTTTGAGTGAAGAAGCTGTTGGTTTGAAGGAGTTACCAAAAAACACCAGTGTGCAGCAAAGGAGTGTAATCTTAGGTGACAAAGATTCCAGCAGCAAATTCCAGGTACATGTGTCTGAGCAGCTTTTACTGTCGGAGAAAGAAAAATGGGTAAAGAGCATAACAGTTTCCAACTGCTTTCTGAACAAGTCAGTTTTTGATGTAAAATGATTCAACAATCCATGTCCAGTGGACGTGGCAAAATACTCACTTTGTTTGAAGCGAAGGTGAGAAAAGTGAAATGTAGAAAAAGGAATGATATCCACAAATACTTGTCAATCCACGTTTCTTTTGTGGGTAGGAAAAAGTGTGCCGCCATATGGAAAATCAGTGTGTGGCTGGGTATGTAATCAGTGTGTGGCTGGGTGTGTAATGAGACATTAATTTATTTACTATGAATAATGCAGGAAGAAGAAATGAATTTTTGTCAGTGGTAATTAATTAAAAAGATATTTGTGCTGCTTCATCCGTGTATGAGTGATGTGTTGATGGTAATTTAGTTTTTAAAAGTTACAGAATTTATTTAAACGCTGATTATAGCAAGGCAGTTGGTATTCGGTTTTAATGTAGAAAGATTGTAAGATTGAAAAACTCCTTAGTTGGTCCAGTCCATCATAAACTCATTTTTCTATCTCTTAGTAAGCCCAGTGCAAGTTGGGGATCAAGAACAAATCATTGAGTTTAAAAGGGCAATGTCAGTTGCTACAGTTGGTGAAATCTGCATAATCTGGTCAGTGAAATGGCCCTGTGCAACTTGGGATACTGTTTGATACTGTAATGGGGATTGTGAGTTACTGCTTTGCCATGTTCTTGGTAAAACTGAGAGTGGAAAGATAAAGTAACAACTGGAATATGAAACTGAGGTTTCATTTCTTTGGTGAAATGACAAGATGACAAGTTTTGAATAAGTGTCTTAAATGTGAGACATCGTCATGCCTATTGAGTGTGTTTTGTAAATGTCCCAGAAAGATGTACTGCAATGAGTAATTGCATGCCATGCTTGATAATAAACGCAGATAGTCAGTTTAAACTGTTGATGATGTTAGTAGGGGGAAAAAAACAACTTGTAAATTCTCTCCTAGATCTTTAGTGAAGTAAGGAAAAAATTAAGAAAGAAATGTTCTAGCTGCACTAGTTAAGACTCCTAAAAAGAATCTCAGGAAATATTCTGTGTAGGTGGAAATTGTAGTAAGCACACACACACACACACACACACACACACACACACACACACACACACACACACACACACACAACATTTAGCCTGTTTTTATTTTGTTGAATTAAAACGTATGAATCCTTGAATAATATTTAGGGTCAGGGAAAGTTATCCATGTGTGAAGATAAATCTTTTAGTAATTTTTGGGAATAAAGGTAATAAGAATTTCCTATCAAGATTTGGTTCCATATGTATTGATTATAACTAACTGTGATTGAGTGGCCATGTTTTGTCACGGGTAATGATAAGACACATTTTTCATCCTATTGTGTGCACTTCCCTGCATTTGTACTTCTGCACTGTCCACTCCCAACATCTGCACTGTAATCCTGAAGTGGAACTGTGAGCAAGACTCTGATGTCAATCTCAAATTTGTATGAGTTAAAAAAAAACTATTACCGCCTTTTTTCTAGAACACATTTGTTGTAAGCTAAATCTTCAGAATGAAAATTAAACTATTAGAAAAAAATTGTACATAGTGTATAAACAGAAACTCAAAAACATTATCATAAAACTTTGGTGATATAATGGTAGGAAAATCGAACAGGTGATTAATATGAACTGAATCCAGAGTGGAGAGTGATTACAGAACTACATTGTTACCAAGGTATGGGTTTGACCACGTCTTCATGAGAGAACTGTAAGTAAGGGTGCAGGCTGCTGTACGCCATGATCTGTCTGGTCAGAAGGCATCAGGGACAGTTTAGTGAGGACAGGTTCTTCCTGAATTCCAGGCATTGTCATCAACACACCTGTTAGTTTACTTCAGTACAGAGAGTGCACTTTGTTACAGGTTTTACAAAACAGAACCAACAAAAGATATGAAAAGTGAACAAAAAAAAAAAATTGCAAAAATAAAAAGCACTCATACAGCTATGGCATTTATGGTAATGAAGGGAACCATGTGGATGTTTCATTGTGGCGAGATGATTTACCAGCTTTGCTTGAGTAGTGAGTGATGATTACTAAAAAGGTGTGTTACCTGCTTTAGTTTCTATGTGGGTGGTATTAGTGATGCCAGCTGTCCCCATACCAGCAGACTTCCTGTTCTGCTCACAGATTACTATGAGGAAAAACAAAACAAAAAACAAAACTGTCCAGTCCCCACCCCCTTCCAGTTAACACTCTCCGTCCCCCAAAATGTCAGTGATGTTGCAGATGCATATTTTGGGAGCATCAGCCTAGTTCTAAATAGTACATTTCTTACTGGATCAGATCCGATGAAGCAGAAACCAGTCTTCAGCAGACTACCCCAACTGCAGCAACAGTGAAATAAGAAATCAAGATTGCAAAGTAAAATGATATTCCACCATTTTCTTTCCTTTTTTCACCCCACTTCACTTTTTTCACGCAAACATTCAGCAGTTCCCCACATTTCCCTGTGTGATGGTCAGTATATACATCATTTGAAGTGCATGTGTAAGGCAAACTGCTTTCCCTTCTGAGGATGTCATCATTCCTGTACTGTACAGGCAGTCTGAACTTCAAGTTGCCTCGTGGTGTAATTACACTGACTGTTAGTCACACAGTATTTTTCTGTTAGGAGGGGATAGAAAAGGACTGCTGTGAGACAGTTACTGGTGTTTACACCCGTTGAGTGGAAATACTGCGTATTTGTTCTGAAAGTGTGGAAAAGGGTGCCATTAGCTGCGGAAGAGTGCAGGATATGTATTAAGAGAGTTTGCAGGCTGGCAGCCAGGGGGTAAATCACATTGTTGAGATACAAGCAAGTGTATATGGCTTGTAGCTCCAGTCTTCAGGTTTCCTTGGCTGTGTGTGTGTACCCTCACTTTCAACAACATATGCACATGGAGATGTGCTGCTAGTGAGGGTTGATGGATGTGTCAGTGTGAAGAGCAAAGAGTTAAGGGGACTGACTATATATGGAAGGGTGTGGTGCAAGCTGGGCGGAGCATGAAAGTGTTGCAGGCAGGCGGGAAGAAGAGGATTCCCCTCAGTGCGGTGCCTTACAGCTTGCTTGTAACCTCTGCTCAGCTCTTGCACTGAGTATACTTTCTTCACTTGACTGCTGTAGTGGGTTGGTGTCATGTGTTGGTGGTGCAGGTCAACGTCATAGTGTCAATGTCATGGGCGCTCATTTCTTCCCATCTGTACATGTAGGTGTGTAATTCTAGTAGACCTCATTTTGTTGCAGCATCAAGGACGTAGTGATTACAGCCTTTGTTGATGTTTGTTCCCCATCCCTTGAAAAAGATCTATGATGTGTTTGTTATTCTGTGGTAGAAGTCTTCATTACTTTAGAGTATGAAGGCATTGGGCCATACATGCGGTGGAAGGGGAAAAAACTCTGCAAGGAGATGCTGCTGGAACCATCATGTTGAAAGCTTGTTTTAAATCTTACAAATATGACCCTTTGGAAAACATCAGTATTACAGGAGGGTGAAGCAGGGCAAAATGCTGTTTTATTATCAGAGTTACATCGTGTGAGTAGAAATGTGTTTTCTAATCAATAATATCTAAGAGAGGCTCTAACAGAAACTTGATAAAGTTCAGTCTCAGAGCTTATACACAGTTCTGATTTCAGCTTGCAGAAAAAAGGGTTGTATCTTAGAGAAAGTTGAAAGGGAGGAACTTGGCACAGTCCTGAATTTTTCATGCCTCCTGATTGTTTCCAGGAGTTAGGAGATTCAACCTAATAAACCATAGACAATAGAATGGGTGAGATGTGAACTGATTCCCTGTCACTATGACCAGTCCCTGCTGAATTACACGTTGGCAGGAAGATTTTTGAAATTTCTGTTTCTTCTCTACGTGCCTCACATGACTGACTAAAATTCCTTTCAGCTCATGTTCATTTTTTTTTTTTTGGTGGTATTTCTTCTTCATTTTGGGGTAGATCTGCATGCATTAATTTCCTGCTGCTGCCCCCCCCCCCCCCCCCCTTCCCCTACCTCTCCCCCCCCCCCCCCTTCAGTCCCCTCCCCCATCCTTGCCTGCCCTCCCCATCCTCTTGTCTGTATTTTCAGTGATTTCGATAATGGGCCCTTTACGTGTCCAGGTGGGACATATTCATTGAACACATGCATACTGGCTTAGGGGTCTAGCTATATTGGCTCGCTGAACTTTACACAGATTTAAGGGATCTTTTAGAAACTAACAGAATCTAGATTGGCATTTCTGTTATCAAAACTGATTTGATGATGTGTCTTCCATCTAAGCTTAATGATGTTTTGTTGTGTAAAGATCAGATTAGTAGATCCTGGTAGCCAACTGAAAGACGTTTCTTTCATGTTAATTACACATATGGTTGGAAAGGAATGTCTTGCCGCAGTG
Source organism: Conus canariensis (assembly GCA_033310375.1). Lineage (NCBI taxonomy): Eukaryota > Metazoa > Mollusca > Gastropoda > Neogastropoda > Conidae > Conus > Conus canariensis. The sequence continues at coordinate 12,590,613 of CM065729.1, forward strand.
TGGACAAGTTTCATGATTCTCTCCTTGGCTTGTGTTGTTGTTTGTGCTGCTTTAGTTACTTTGTTGAACATCCAGTACCTGAAAATGATTAGCATGATCTTTACTTTTTTGTTTGTTTTTCGCTCTTCTCCTTTCTTAAAAAAGTGAATTGTTCAAGCGTATGTGATGTCAATCTTCATTCTTTCAAATTATAAGGCAGTACTCTACAACAGCTAATTGCATTGAGTATTGATGGGGCACCAGTACAACCCCCCCCCACCCTCCCCACCTCCCTTTCCTTCTTCCCTCTTCCCACCCCGTACCAGTCATCCATTTTTCTGTGTTGTAAATTTCCACCACTTGTGGTCATGATTGTAGTTTTTTTTAGCACAGTTCTGGTATTAGTTCTTTTTCTCGCTAACCCTGGAGTTCTGACAGTGATCATTAAGGCACTGTGTGGGATGGTCATAGCTTGGGAAGCCCACCCCCTCCCCCCCCCCCCCCCCCATAACTTTGGATGGATTTATTGACCCCCCCCCTCCCCTCACCCCACCCCCCTGAAAAAAAACACTTAAAATGCTACACAGAACCAGTTTTTAGAATATCTCGAGTCCCAGGGTCGCAGCAACCCACTCTGTAGTACCCGGCCTTACACTACATTACAGAAGGTTCCTATGTTTCTGTTCATAGACTGGTCTCAGGGAGTCGGGTGAAAAAGAGGATTGTCAACTGTCATTGTGTCCACAACGTCCTTGGGAACAGAGTTCTAGTTCCTAACTAGTGTAGACACCTGGAAATGGAGAATAGATTTGCTTTCGTTGGTGTACAGTGTTCAGAATTACTGCAAAAGGCGATCAAGGTAAAGATCTCTTGACTGTTCAGGATTTTTGAACAGCAGTGTAACACATCAAAAAAGTTATAAGATGAACTTTTTTGATGTGTTGCGCTGCAGTTTATGATATTAACAATTAAAAAAGAAGAGTTTGTTGATAGTTTTAGTTGAAGAAGCTGCATCAAGAAGTTGATTCTAAGTAGCGTAATGTCTGTATTGCGGAAGCCTGTCAACTTGAAATTACCTCCCATTTACTTGGTAGGATAACTCGTTAGAAACCCAAAGTATTACGATCAAAGCAGATATATCTGAGTCACTCACATCACTTTTATTCTTCTCTGCATCCAAAATGTCTTTCTGCCTTTGTTAGTCTTTGCTGATGAATAATAGTTATTCCCCCTTGTCTGGCTGAGATTGAAGCACCAAGTTTGCAGTCAGATGTTTCAGGTTTGGATCCCGATGGCATCCGACATAAAAGTAGCCATTTCACAACCCAGCTTAACATGTTGTCACTGTGGTGGTGTCAGTGTTCCATGCCCAACTTGCCTTGGATGGTTATCCCTATATGCCATATTGTCTGAATGTACATTGGTGATGAAATATGTCCATTTTCTTTTTTTTAAATTTGTGAAATGAAGCACTGTAACTGCATATTGTGGGTGTGATATATTAATTGAAAAATGTGGTATGTATACAGTTTATTTTTGTGTTGGCTTGAAGCAAGGTGTTTCATGATTTGCGCTGCTTTTAAGGTGTGTGGTAAGGCACAGAATCTGTGATAAGTCCATGTAAAACAAAAATTTGGAAAACGTTTTATGATTTGTCACTGCTTCAGTTTCTGTTTATTTTTTTCATGTATAATTTGTCTACAAACTTTAGTTCTAATCCCTACTTTCTGAAATTTGTGTTCGGTTTGTTCCAGAACTAGTTTCCTTTTTCCCCATTGAAGGTTTCAAAATTTGCTTGTTTGTTTGCTTGCTAATCAATGACACTAGAAGCTAACACTCCTATTCTTGGAGGTTTGGTTTATTCAAATACTAATGTTTTACTTCAAGTTAGAGAAACATCATAACCTGATATGTTGAAGCAGTAGAGGTCAGAAAAGAAACACACTTTCAGAATTTAAAAAAAGCCGTTATAGAGAAACATATTTAAAACAGGTTTATGTAAATTTGAAGACCTGGTGATTAATAGAATAATGGAAAAGAGGCAGTGTAGCCCCATACATCTGCATGCCTTTCTGCATGCCGTGACCCATGAGAAGGACGGCCAGCATTTAAATCAGTGTTTAAGTGTTTTTTCGTGACCACCCAGTTTTTTTTATCTAGTGAGGTTACAGAGGTGTGTGTGTGTGCGCACATGTTTGCCCATGTGTATGTATATTAAGCTAATAGCAAAGTGAGTTTACAGAGGTGTGTGTGTGTGTGTGCATATGTGTGCCCATGTATGTGCATAGTCGAAAGCAATTGATCTGGTTGTATAAAGTAAAAAAAAAAAAAAAAAAATCAAGAAAAAAGATAATAGGACAGATTCTCTCTCTCTCTCTCTCTCTCTCTCTCTCTCTCTCTCTCTCTCTCTCTCTCTCTCCCCATCACTCTCTCTCTCTCTCTCTCCTTTTTTTAAACATCTGAATTCCAGCATGAACATGGCTGTATAAGAAGTTAGTCTGTGAAATCCTGTATCATAGTTTCCAGATTTTTTTTTCTTTGTTTTTTGTTGTTGTTGTTTTTTAAGGATACAACAGTGGTCTTATTAGATTGGCTGCCTAAATGCTGACAAACCGAACAGGATAACTGGAAAATCATCACATAAATACGAGAGAAAAAAATAAGCTAATCCTCATTCATATTCTTGTTCCTATTAAAGTCACGTTCCCTCCCCATGTTTTGTAAAGTGACTCAAACGCAGTTGTGCCTTCTTCCCTGTATGAAACAAGTCATACTCAAAGTAGTGGCAGACATTAGCATAATACATTCGTTGTTAAGACTGAGTGATTTACAGGAAACATTTGATGAAATGAAGAGAGCCAGTACTAAGAAAAACCAATAGTGGGTAGCAGATGATGAAGTGTTTTGTTTGACACCTTCAGTCACATTTGGTTTGTTCCCTTCTTTTGTCTGGTTCATGTTGGTAAGGTCTTAGAACCCTGTGAATGTACCTTAACTCTTTGGGAAGACGTAAGGAGATCAGTGTTGTCTGCGTGCTGACCCTGGTGTGTGTCTGAAGACTGATCTGTGGTCTGCACACCTGGCCCACTGTAGTAGTTTGAGGTTGGAGTGGACTGAATGCGGATTGACTGACCTGACTGACTTTTTTTTTCCATGGGCAGTGAGTGAACACACACACACACACACACACACACACACACACGCACACACACACACAAAACAGGCCATGATTTCTGCACTACAATAGGGTGGTTTCCAGTCCCAAGACTTTCCTGATTACAAAGACACATGGCATTACTTCCACCCTCGACCTGTCCTCCTCAAATTGTAACCAGGGGGAGTCTCATTCCAAAGCACCCTAAAACGGCCAGACCAGTTTTGTCACCTCACTGTATTAGCCAGTTCATGAGTTATGATGTATACAGTGTCTGTCTATGAAGTGTTCATCATCCAGTCTGTGCATTAGTTTGTTCTAGCTGTTACAGCTCAAGAATGCTTACATTTGGTAGTACCAGTGTATTGGGGGTACAGCTGCATGTATGGGCATACATCTGCATACAGCAGGTTCACACAGAGAGAGAGAGATATTTATACACACACACACACACACACACACACACACAATATATATATATATATATATATATATATATATATACAGAGAGAAAGAAAGAGTATATATATGGATGTATAATGTTTTTTATTTTTAGTGCTTTATTTATGGCTGAGATTTTGTCTGTAAAATTTAGGTGGTTTTTTGTTGTTGTTTTTTTCACCCTGTATTCCAGTCAGAATCATAGTCATTGACTTTTATGTGTATGATAACAACTTCAGTTGGCAGATGCAGTTAGAGTTTTTGACTTGCGAGGAGTAGAGCTTGATTAAATGAGTTTGTGATTTGTTGGAATACAGATTGACAGCTTAGTTTGTGACTTGTCTGAGCAGAGATGGACGGTTACAATGAGAAGTTCCTTTAGTGTTTCTTTGTCCTTGTGGCTCTGCTTGACCTACCCCTTTGTTGTTAATTTCAAACACAGACAGATAGTAATAAAAAAAAATAAATAAATAAACAAAAACAAAAATCCCCACCTCAAGTAACCTATTACTCTTCAACTGAGAATGACCTTTCGGTTTGTTCACATTTTCTTCCCCTTTTTTAATTTCTTTCAATGTTTTATTTTCATTTTTCTCTCCCACGATATTTAATGTTACTGAATCTCTTCTTTGTCCAAAAGGTACTCCTTACATTTCTTTTTTTTTTTTTTTTTTGGTGTGAATATATTACACATGTGAGTCTTGTTCCTCTTGTTACACTCGCACATTGCAAGCAGTTGGTAAGTGCTTTACACTAGCCGTAATGTGTGGCCCATTTGTATTTCCCTGTACAGCCATGTTTCTTAACCCTTCACCTCCCTGCCTGTGGATGTCGATCAGACAGAGAATATGTTACAAATGAGCTAGGAGCAGCATCATACTAGCTCTGGTTCTTCTCTGTTGCTGCTCCTTTTTTTTTTCTTTTTTTTTTTTTTCAAAATTTTGCTTTATTTTTATAGTTGGTAGAGCAGATGTGTACAGTGAAACCTCTCAGTAAAGGCCCTTTGTTTCAAAGACTGTCCCCTTGTTTCAGTTTAATATTTTCCTTTTTTTTTTTTGTGTCTACTAGACCTGTTGTCTCAGTCTTACAATTGTCTTTGTGGAATCTTTTTTTTTCTGAGGAATTTTCCTCTTTGTGCTAGATCTACCTCACAGCTAAAACTCTTTGTCATTTTAAGTCTTGTTAATCAGAATTGTGATCCACTTTTCACTTGATTACCTCATCCAGCTTCTCTTCCATGTGAAACCCACTTTTAAGGATTTCCAATGGCCATCGCTGACTGGTTCCACTGTACTTACCAGTATAGACCTTCTTCCGTGCTTACTGTTTACAGTTGGTATTTAAAGGTTTTTTTCTTTCTTTCTTTAGTATTTAAAGAATTTTCTTTCTTTCTTCTTTTTCTTAAAAAAAAAATCTTTTTAAACTTTTAAGTTTTTCTTTTTCTCCATGCATCAGGGAGGGAGAGGGGGGCTAAGGAGGTTGATGTTTCTTGCTCAGTTTGTAAAGGGCTGAGAGCAGATTATCTGTGTAGTGAGTTCTGTAAATCAAAATACAGACTATCACCTTTATCAGGTTTATGATATTTTGCTGTTGATTGTCGAAGCAGCCAGGCTCATTGGATCTTGGTGTCAGGATTTGCAGTGATAACTAGATAAACACTACAGAGAAAGAAGTTCATAAGTTCATGTAATTCATGAGATGTGAACAGATAAAAAAAAAAAAAGAAGGGTTAAGCGTGCTGAGGTCTGTTGCCTGAACTGTATATTATTTCTTCTTTGACCTTGAGTGGTGTAAGCTAGCTTTGAGCACAGGGTCTTATCAGAGGTAAAGCAGTTTAAAGTTAGAATGGCGTACAGATCCCAGGGTTAAAATCATAAGCAAAGTCAGTTAATAAAAAAAACTGAAGCAAAATTTATGCCGAACCAGGCCTTGGTCCAATGAAATGGAAAATAGAGATCTCAGAGAACTTCCACACGTCAAGGGGAACAGCTTAACTCAAGGTCTTCTTGGAGTTGGCAATGAAAGGCTCGTTCCGTCTGTCCTATACATGTACATGCAAATGTACAGCGAGAGATGTTTGATACAGAGTAGGTTATAATGCCACAATCACAAAGTTATCCGACTCTAGGAAAGGTCCATTTGTTATAGTGGAGGCAGATTGTTCATATCTGTTTCGAACCTTTGGCCTCCAATGTTTCTGGAGTAGTCAGTGAGCCATGTATGACTGAAGAATATGATGCTGATAGTTTGTAAAAGGTCAAGCCATTGGGGAAAAGTTTGTAATGGTCAAGCCATTGGTTCCCCAACCCCCAACCCACTCCCTTCAATTCAGTATTTTTTGGTTGTCAGGAATCTTTGACCAGTATACCTGTCCACTAAATTACCGTTTGCACTATTCCCAGTTTTCTCCCTCCTTTCTTCTGCCTTTGATATGTTTTATTATGTGTGAATTAAGACAGCTGGCATTAAAGTTTGCATGCAGAAAGAAAAGAAGTACATGATTTTGTGTCACACTACAACAGTGGTTGTGGTCTGCAATGCATATATGGGAAGGATTTAAAGACAATAGATACATAACAACAGATTTGACAAAGAAATACAGTTTTCCATCCAGAACAGTTGAGACTTTTTTCTTCATGCTGTAGTTTTGGGCTTAACGGGAAGCTGCTGTATTCAAAATGAACTTGCATGTGTTGGCAATTTTTAAATTTGGTTTGTCAGACTCTGGCAGTATGTGGCATGCTGTGACATATATCTTTACTTGATGGGTTCTGCTTCTGTTCATCAGTTTGTGTCGGCAATGTGTGAAAGTCTTTCAGTGAAAGATGAGCAAAAAACAGATTAAACCATTTAATTGCTTAGCTTGCACAAGGTTGCTTTGGGGGCATTGATTAGCAGTTAAACACACACAAGAACCCACACGCTCTAACAAGCTTGCGCACGCGCGCGCGCGCGCGCGCACACACACACACACACACACACACACACACACACACACACACACACACACACACACATACACAAGAGAGAAAAATGCAAACATAGGACAAAGCAGATGTAACAGAAATTCAAACAATCCAGTATGTTTCTTTTTTGAATTAGCTTTTTCCAGAGGGGATGTAAATCAGATGGCATAATACTGGAAGTTTAAAATAAATGCAAGAATTAAGATGCAGCTTATCTTCTTATTTTTCCGTTTCAGCCACAGCAGATTTGAAGCTGAGTTTCTTTTTTCTGCTCAATACATTGCTGGTCTGTAGCCAGGGTACTCCCCTCCCCCCTCCCCCCCCTCCCCCCCCCCCCCCCCCCCCCATTCTCCTTTAGTTGCAAAGCCAGCCTGCAGCCAAGGGTCATTTTCCACTTTCAGTTATAAGGCTAGCCTGCAGCCAAGGGTCATTTTCCTCTTTCAGTTACAAAGCTAGCCTGCAGCCAAGGGTCATTTTCCCCTTTCAGTTAGAAAGCTAGCCTGCAGCCGAGGATCATTTTCCCCTTTCAGTTATAAAGCTAGTCTGCAGCCAAGGGTAATTTTCCTCTATCAGTTACAAAGCAAGCCTGCAGCCAAGGGTCAATTTCCCTCTTCAGTTACAAAGCCAACCTGCAGCCAAGGGTCATTTTCCCCTTTCAGTTACAAAGCTAGCCTGCAGCCACGGGTCATTTTTCCCTTTCAGTTATAAAGCTAGCCTGCAGTCAAGGGTCATTTTCCTCTTTCAGTTATAAAGCCAGCCTGCAGCCAAGGGTCATTTTCCTCTTTCAGTTATAAAGCTAGCCTCCAGTCAAGGGTCATTTTCCCCTTTCAGTTATAAAGCTAGCCTGCAGCCAAGGGTCATTTTCCCCTTTCAGTTATAAAGCCAGCCTGCAGCAAAGGGTCATTTTCCTCTTTCAGTTATAAAGCTAACCTGCAGCCAAGGGTCATTTTCCTCTTTCAGTTAGAAAGCTAGCCTGCAGTCAAGGGTCATTTTCCCCTTTCAGTTAGAAAGCTAGCCTGCAGCCAAGGGTCATTTTCCTCTTTCAGTTATAAAGCTAACCAGCAGCCAAGGGTCATTTTCCTCTTTCAGTTACAAAGCTAGCCTGTAGCCAAGGGTCATTTTCCTCTTTCAGTTAGAAAGCTAACCTGCAGCCAAGGGTAATTTTCCCCGTTCAGTTATAAAGCTAACCTGCAGCCAAGGGTCATTTTCCCCTTTCAGTTAGAAAGCTAACCAGCAGCCAAGGGTCATTTTCCCCTTTCAGTTAGAAAGCTAGCCTGCAGCCAAGGGTAATTTTCCCCTTTCAGTTGTAAAGCTAACCAGCAGCCAAGGGTCATTTTCCCCTTTCAGTTATAAAGCTAACCTGCAGCCAAGGGTCATTTTCCCCTTTCAGTTAGAAAGCTAACCAGCAGCCAAGGGTCATTTTCCCCTTTCAGTTAGAAAGCTAGCCTGCAGCCAAGGGTCATTTTCCCCTCTCAGTTATTAAAGCTAACCAGCAGCCAAGGGTCATTTTCCTCTTTCAGTTAACAAAGTTAGCCTGCAGCCAAGGGTAATTTTTCCCTCTTCAATTATAAAACTTCTCCAGTTATAAAGCCAGCCTGCAGCCAAGGGTCATTTTCCCTCTTCAGTTAACAAAGTTAGCCTGTAGCCAGGGGTCATTTTCCCTCTTCAGTTACAAAGCTAGCCTGCAGCCAAGGGTCATTTTCCCCTTTCAGTTACAAAGCAAGCCTGTAGCCAAGGGTCATTTTCCCTCTTCAGTTATAAAGCAAGCTGCAGCCCAGGGTCATTTTCCCTCTTCAGTTACAAAGCTAGCCTGCAGCCAAGGGTCATTTTCCACTTCCAGTTAACAAAGTTATCCTGCAGCCAAGGGTCATTTTCCCCTTTCAGTTACAAAGCAAGCCTGTAGCCAAGGGTCATTTTCCCTCTTCAGTTATAAAGCTAACCTGCGGCCAAGGGTCATTTTCCCTCTTCAGTTACAAAGCTAGCCTGCAGCCAAGGGTCATTTTCCACTTTCAGTTAACAAAGTTATCCTGCAGCCAAGGGTCATTTTCCCCTTCCAGTTATAAAGCAAGCCTGTAGCCAAGGGTCATTTTCCCTCTTCAGTTATAAAGCTAACCTGCAGCCAAGGGTCATTTTCCCTTTTCAGTTATAAAGCCAGCCTGCAGCCAAGGGTCATTTTCCCCTTTCAGTTATAAAGGTAGCCTGCAGCCAAGGGTCATTTTCCTCTTTCAGTTATAAAGCTAACCTGCAGCCAAGGGTCATTTTCCCCTTTCAGTTATAAAGCTAACCTGCAGCCAAGGGTCATTTTCCCCTTTCAGTTATAAAGCTAACCTGTAGCCGAGGGTCATTTTCCCCTTTCAGTTATAAAGCTAACCTGCAGCCGAGGGTCATTTTCCCCTTTCAGTTATAAAGCTAACCTGCAGCCGAGGGTCATTTTCCCCTTTCAGTTATAAAGCTAACCTGCAGCCAAGGGTAATTTTCCCCTTTCAGTTGTAAAGCTAACCTGCAGCCGAGGGTCATTTTCCCCTTTCAGTTGTAAAGCTAACCTGCAGCCAAGGGTCATTTTCCCCGTTCAGTTATAAAGCTAACCTGTAGCCAAGGGTCATTTTCCCCTTTCAGTTACACACCTGGCCTATAGTCTAGGTTTGGTTTTCCTTCCAGTAACATGCCTAGCCAGTGGCTTAGGTTGTTTCCCCTGTCATTTACATAGGAAGCCCGCAGGCTAGGTTAGATTCTTTTTCCCCTTTCAATTACCAAGCTGACCTGCAGCCATAGCCTTGGTTCATTTCCTCCTCCTTGATTTAAAGTTACCTAGCATACCAGTAGCCGAGGTTCTTTTTCCCCCATGAAGTATTTAGCTGACCTGTAGTTTAGGTTATTTTTCCCCCTTCAGTTACATAACTAATTTTAACCCCAGATTCTTTTTCTTCCTTTAGTTACCTAGCTGGCATGTAGCCTAGTTTTTTGTTGTTTTTTTTCCCCCAACTCCTTCTGTAACAGAGCTAGCCTGAAGGTTAGTTGATTTCCCCTCTTTTTCAGTTACATAGCCAGCCTGTTACCCCTTAACCTGTTGCCTAGGTAGTCTATTCCTTCAGTAACTTAGCTAACCAATAGATTTGTTTTCCTCTCCTCCAAGTACATAACTAGTCGATTGCCAAGGGTGCCCCCTCTTCTAGTTACAGTGGTAGCCTGTATGTTAATTGTTTTTTCCCCCCTTCTGTTACATAGCTTGGCTGTTGTAGAGTTCCCCCCCCCCCCCCCCCCCCTCTTTCAGTTGCATAGCTAAACTGTTGCCAGAGGTTTTTTAAAAACTTTAATTATGTAACTTACCTCTACCCTTGACTTGGGGGGGGGGGGGGGGGGGAGTCCCTTCCTGTGTTTACATTGCTAAATCATCTGATTTCACCCTTCGGTTTCACAGCAAACCTGTAGCTTGGATTCTTTGCTTCCCCCTTCAGACCTCTACACTCCCACCCCTGCTTCAGTTACACAATTAGCCTGTATGATCTTTTCCCCCTTTTGTTACATTGCTTACCTTTAGTCGAAGTTCCATTAACCCCTATCAGTTACATAGCTAGCCTGTGGCCACTGCTCTTTTTCCCCCCTCCTTCAATTACAAAGCAAACCTGAAGCCTAGGTTATTTCATCTTCCAATTACTTAGCTAATTTATTGCCTTCATTCCCCCCCCCCCCCCCCCTTTTAAATTACATGATTAACCTGTGGTTTGGGTTCTTTGTTTTCTCCATCAATTACATGGCTGGCCTTTGGCATAGGCTCTTTGTTCCTCTTATGAATTAGTTAACCTGGAGCATAGGTTCCCCCCCCCCTCCCCCTCCCTTCAGTTACATAGGTAGTTTATCGCTAGATTCTTTTTTTCTCCTTCTTTGGTATTACAACTCAGGTTTCATCTTTCAGTTACATAACTAACCTGAAGCGCTGGTTATTTGTTTCACTCCTTCAATAATGTAGCTAAGATGTAGTGTAAGTCCTTTCTTTCTCCTTCAGTTATACAACGAAGCTGAAGTCTGGATTCTTCTCCCTCCCTCTACCCCCGGAGCAGTTATACAGTTATCATAAAGCCTAGACTACCAACCACCCTACCCCTTTCGCTGACATAGCATACCAGTAGCCAAGGGTTTTTTTCCCCTTGTTCAGTTACATTTCTTTTGCGTAAGTCACTCCCTCCTTGTCTGGTTTCCAGCCTCCTTCCAGAGGCTTCCAGATGGTATGAGATCAGAAAATTATTTACTGTGTGTGTGTGTGGTGTGTGTGTGCGCGCGTGTGTGTGCGTGTGTGTTATACATTTTTTATTATGTGAAAAAGTAAACAAAATTGATTCCAGGAGGAAAGTAAATGATTATGTCCATTGAAACCTGATTTCTGTGTTCCATCTTGTGCCCACCACCATCCTTACTAAATAATGAAGCATCTGCTTCCTATTGTTGAGGCTGCTCTGCAGTCAAGATAAACCCATTGTGATTATTGTAGTGCAGATTTCTCCATCATCCTACAGAAGATTGTTTAATATGGAAATATTATTGTTTAATGTGAAAATACTGCCAAAAGATGCCACGTCGACTTGGTTTTTAACAAAGCGAGACTGCTCTTCAGGTTTCGGTGTCACTCGGGTGATTTTCTCTTAAATCTGTATTAGATCTGGCCACAGTGAGAGCTGACATGATGTTCCTAGAACTGACTGCTGCAGTAAATCTGACATTCAGCTAGGGCAAAAATAATCTCAAGAACTGTAAAAATGTGTTACCCAGTTCCAGGATCACCCAGGTGTATGTGTCTCTCTGTCTGAAGATTTGAGGTTGTACTGCATGATGTACTGGAATACCCAGTATCAGAGGACAATATTCAGACTAGGCATATAGGATGAACAGGTCTGATTTCCAAGGTTAGGTTTATTAAATGTTAAGTTTGGGATTTTGAGTGTGGTGAATCTGTAGTCACTGCTGCATGTACTTGTGTTTTGGAAGAGTAAAGAGCTTTGCTGGATTAATGGATATTTGATACAGAAACAGATTTTGAAGACACAGGTTTCTTAAACCCCAAGAAATTTACTTAATGGTCTGCTGTTTTTTTTAACGTTCGGATTGGTTTTCAGTGTTGAAAGGTTTAGAACAATGGCAGAAGATAGCAGGGAATTGAAATAGCTTGTGGAAAGGAAACAAATATTTGATTCAGATCAATTGGTTTCAAGTCATTAAACAGCGATATATTATTTGAGGGATAGAGTGGAGCATTCTGAGAATATATCAGTTGAAAAACATGGTAAATTTTGTCTGGGATGAATATGATAAGAATGGGAACTGAGCAAACCTGCTTGTTTTTAGTACTTTAGAAAGGTTTAGGTAATGACTTTTCTCTACCATTGTTGGTGTTGATGTTTTTCATGGTTCTCTTTCTATTTCTGTTCAATTGTTGTTGCACTTGTGCATTAAGCCAGTTTCACGTTAATTTTGTTTTATATCGGTTTTTCCTTGATTTTTTTTTTCTCCCCCTTTTTTTTTCTTTCTGTTTTTTTTTTTTTTTTTTTCTCTCTGAAAGCATCCTTATCAAATGATATGATTGTGAAGATTTAATGATAAAAGAAAAAATGATTGCACATATTTTTGCAATATTTGTTCGCAAGATTTGAAGAAAGTTTTTACCGGTTTTTCTCATTTCACTTTGAAAGCAGCCCTCATTGTTTGTTGTCAAGTGATTGTGGATATCAGTATTAAGATTATTCTGTCATTAGAAAATCACTGTCTGAGTGTCCTGTTCCTTTCTGTTGCATTGTCATGCATTTTGGGATTCTGGTTGGGGGTGGGGGTGGGTATAGTATGAATGTGAATTGAGTATTTAGGTCTGTTCTTTTGAGGTGGTAATCTAGCTACAGGTTTGTTTGAATGGCAAGTGTACGTGTATTGTCTGGTTCTTGTGTACCAATATTGACACTTTCCTGTGGTTGTTTCTTTTTGTTTTTGTTTGTCGCAACTGCTGTTTTTGTGTACATACAGTCGTGGGGACTTTATCTTCATACTTATTTTTGCTCAATCCTGCCTCGCTCTCCTTCTGACCAGCGGAATTTTCAAATGGAGGTACTGTATGTATTTTTCTGCTTGCCTCCTGTGTTATTTTGTGTCACCTGCTTGACAATTGTCTTAACTCCTTTTCTTTTTTCTTTCTTTTTTTTTATGTGCTCCTGTTCAGCCATTTCCTGCGAGTTTTTGTGCAATCAAGAATTGATTTAAAAAGGAGTGTGGTATATTGGTATCAGATAAGTTTGTTTTTGTTTTTTAACAGATCAGAACTGAAAATATCAGCAGCAGATATGATTTTTTTCTTCTTAACAGATCGGAACTGAAAAGAAAAGATCTTAATTTCTGTGATTATTTTGGTGGAGGAAATGGCCACATTCAGTGGCAAGGGTTTTTCAGGTGACATTGTCTGATTTTGAGGGAGGAAAAGTAAGGGGGTGGGGGGGGGGGGGGGGGGTTGCTCCCTTAATCAGTTTGTGATTCAGTTGCCAAAACAAACAATCCAATGGCCTGGACTGCCTGCAAGACAAAGAGAAACAAGATGCAAAGCATATAAACATACTCCCAGTTTATCTTGAATACAAGTACTTATGAAGGTAAAACAAAACATCGGGCATCATCCGTGACCCATTATGAACATAACGTACAAATTTTCAGAAAGATCAGCCCAGAAGTTTTGTCTGGAGTGAGTGGAACACATTTTGACCATGGACAGACACACAGACAGCATTTCTTCGTTCCCATTGTAAAGTACTCCCTGTTCTGTAAGAACTGGGAGTACAAAAAACAGTGCAAAGTAAAAATAATTATAAAAAAAAAATATGAACACAGAGACAAAGTTGCATTCAACATTCTGAAGGAGATTGTTAAAGGGATCTAAGCATGAAAACATGGTCCTAATAAAAAGTAATTGGACTTGTGCGAGGATCTGGACCACACCAGGTATTCCAAGGGGTCTCTTAAGTCAGGTTGGTGGGGCAGTCATCTCATTACAAGTTACTTTGTAAGTGTCTGGAATGAGTTAACCAATCACTGGTGATTCAGCATTTTGAGTTTTGTATGATGGACCGGTGTTAATAGTTTAGTGATTACAACACCAAGTTCTCAGTCTGGAGGGCACTGATTCAAGACCTGCAGATGCCAGGTGGGTGAGAAATGGAGCTGGATTTCACCCCAGATTTTTCGCCATCCCCCAGATCAACATGTGCACAGACTTGCTTGTGGCTGAACCTTCTTACAATGTATATAGGAGCATGTACATGATCAAATGCATACTTTCAGAGGTCCGTTATCCACACTGGCATTTGGTGGCTTATGGAAATGCACAAAATGACAAGCATGCACCAGTATAGTATAAATGTTGGAAGAGGACATGGGCATCAAACATTTCCTGTGGGCTACCAAAATGCTGTGACAAGCTCCCCAGTAGCAGAAACATTGTGCATACATCTCTTTCAGCATCTCCATGAGCTGTTGGCTATGGGAATGTTAAAAAAAAAAAAAAAAAAAGAAAGAAAAAAAAAGAAAAGAAAGAATGTTTAAGCAATGAAATAGCTTGCAGGAAATGACTAATAGTGTTGAAATCTGTCACCTGGCTGTCCATCATTCTGCTTGTTGTCTGTCTCCGTGTTAGCAGCTGGATGTGTGTGTTGTGGATTAGAGATCTGGTTGGTAGCAGCATCAACACACTTATGACTCCTCATGTCAGCCTTGGCAATGTCGGGGAGGAACCTACCAAGCTTGAAAGATGGGGAAAAGATGGGGAAGAACGGGAGGGTGGTTTAAACATGTAATTACCTGGAATTTATTTCAGATGGGACGAGGGGATGGGGGTGGGGGAAGAAGATGAAAAGGATGGACAGTGAAATCAGTAAAGTAAGGATTTAATTTTTGTGTGTAACTTGTATGCTTGGTGGCTAATCGTAAACAAACCTAGTGATAGTGAAACTTTTGTGGACCATTTCTTTTTGTAATCTTTTTAGATTTAGATATTGAAAAAATAGAGTTGTAGATGACGACAGTTTTAGCAAAATGCAAACTACCCCAACCTCCCTGCTGTAAGTAGAGTCTACTGTCCTGCTCCACCCTCACTTTCCTTCCATCTTTCTCACACTGGTGGGTTCCTCCAGCCCATAGTGATTTTGGTTGCATGTTTGCATGCTTGTTACTCGTTGACACACACTTGGTTGGTCTTTATTATATTAGCTGATGTTATTCACTTTGATCAGTCTTTGTTGGCTTTTTTCTGGCCATATCTATTAATCTCTGTTGACTTCTGTAAATCACTTCCATTAGCCTTTGATGGCTTGTGTTGCTCACATCCGTTTTACATCTTTCTCAGGTCACATCCTTGAATCTGTATGGGCTGTTTTGGTCAAATAGTCATGAACATAATGTTGATGGAGGATGCAGCACTGTGATACGGCCCATTTTGATTGGCTGGATTAATACATAAACTGAATCAACTTTTTTTGGCCCCATCTGTTATTGTGTAAACCTGTATTGATTTCAGCCGGTATATTCGTCAGTTTGTATTTTCTTTAGCAGATCACATCTGTTCGTCTTTTATTTTATGAGTTTTGTAGGGCATATCCAGTAGCCTCTACTGACATCTTTTGGTCATTTCTGTTAGCTTTTAGGGCGTCAGTAGATCACATCCATTAGTTGTTTTGTGTATTTGTTGTTGGCTGTTTTGCATCATGTCTGTTAGACATTTGACTTTGGTTGGTCAGATTAGTGAGTTTTTTATTGACTGCTTTTGGTCACGTCTGCAAGTCTTTATCTTCAATAAATACATTTGTGGGTCTTTATGGACTACTGTTTTAAAAAATCATAGTTGCTAGCATTTTGACTTTGTAGGTTACATTCCTTAGTCTTTACTGGCTTCGTTTGGTCACGTCTGTCAGTCTTGATCCTCAGTAGGTCACATCTGTTAGTCTTAATTGACTTCTTTTGGTCTATATTTTTGTTGTTTCTGATTTCCATAGGTCACATCCATTAGTCTCTGGTACCCAACATCTGTAGTGTTTTATCACTTCTTTAGAGTGAGATCTGTTTGTCTTTGATGGCTTCTTTTAGTCTTTATGAATATCTGTGATGTGAGATCTGTTGGTCTTTGGCTTCCTCAACACATATCTCCTGGTCTTTAGAGGCATCTGTAGGTCGCGTCAGTTCATCTTTGTGGGCTTGTATAAGTCATCTCAGTTACTCATGAAATTAGCTTATGTAGAGTCAGATTTGTTGGTTGTCATTTTGTGAGGTAGGTTAAAGTTAGTTTTTCTGTATATTTTACACTTGTTGTCACATCTGTAAATCTTTATTGGCTTATGTTGCTCACATTTTTTAGTCTTTATTTACATATGATGAACCATATGCAGTCGTGTTTTCTTGGTTTTGTTTGTCATTTGCTCTTGATTTACCTTATTTTGGTTTGTATTCAGTAGCCGTAGGTCTGTCTTGTTAGCTTCACGTGACTTTGAGGGCTGCATGACACAAGTGAAGTGGTGAAAACTGTCAGAAGATAATCAGGCTCTTTTTCTTCTTTAAGACTTCACCAATGCATTCAGTCTGAATAGAAGCTTGTCCAAAGTGACACTGATGCCGCTCACATGGTTTATGCATGGATTGTAAACATCTTTTTACCTCTCCAGGTATAACATTGATAGATACCGACAAGAAACCAACATTATAAGTAATTTGTTTTGAATATTTGAGAGAAAACTCATTATGACTTGGGATAGGATGAACATTGCAAAAAGGCAGCAAAATTAATTATCATTTAGGTCATTGGAGAATCATATGTGATGTGACAAATCAGCATGTTCATTGAGTTTCAGTTTCCTCTTCATCAAGGTGTCACTGCGTGCAGACTAGTCCATATATAACACTATACCACGTCTGCTAAGTTTCGAGACCAAACTGTGCACGATTTAAAGCTGCTAGACAAATGAATGAATGAATAAGAGAATTTATGGAGCACATTGAACTGATGTCATCAAGTTTTGTGAAGATGTGAATGAAACTGATGTAAATTTCGTAATTTTTGTATTCCAAAATTAATCAAAAGAATTCATATATACAGAATCTGTTACTTTGTGTGCAAGTGGAAGTTTACTGTGCACAAAATTTCATTTTGATTTTTGAAAAAATTTCTAAATCTGTTGCTTTGATCTTCCTTTCTAGAGGATAGGCTAGTGGTTTGAGAAAGCTGAGTGAAAGGTTCTCTGAGTTCATGACGCTTGGATCAGACCCATATTCTTTGAGTGAACCAGAGATTGAGAGCATAAATTACTGAGAGCTCTACCAGTTACAGACACTGTTTTGTGCCTTCATTACTGCAGTGGATCATGTTCTGTGTGGTACTGGAGAAACCAGAAGTTTGAAATAACCACAACTGGCAGGCTTCTGCAATAATCATTAAATAGTTACACAGATTCCAAACTGTCTGGAATGAAAACCAAAGGAATTGTACCATGTTGATTGTATCGGCATAGATGTAGGAGTAGATTTTATGAGTAGCTGACATGTTTGCAAGAATGTCTAGAGCATCACATAAAACAAAAAAGAAGGCTTTTTCACTGATTTTTTTTTTCTTTTAACAGCACTGTTCAGTGTAACTAGTGACAATGCTGAAATGTACAATTATTGTTCTTCCTCCCTCCATTGCCATCACTTAGGTTAAATGTGTGTGCTTGTGTGTTTTGAGCGTCCGCTTTCTAGTTACCATATTCAGTTGCAACAAGCATGAAGGCTTACCAGTTGCAAACTTGCATGTAACAGTGAATGAATAGAGGCACATTTTCATTTGTTGTTTGTTTGATAAAGAAACGTTGATCAATGGAGCACATTTCTTACTGTGTAAGAAACACACATGCAGTTATAGCAGCAGTGTGCTGCTTTTTTGTTTGTTTTTGGCCTGCACCTCTTGTCCCAGGGTCTACTTAGCATGAGTCAAATTTTATTAGAGCTGAGCTTTTTTTTTTTTCTCCTTTTTTTAAGATGTGTGTTGTCAGCTTTGAGCTGTCATGTGTTCTGAAGATTGTAAGATTTTGGACACATAAATTCTGTAGCTAAACATTCTGTTTTGAGAGTTGTTCTGAATTTGTTACTTTACATAAGTGGGTTTTATTTTTCTCCTATAAGTTATCATAGGCCAGCATAGCCACCGGCTCTTTCAAATTTTTCTAGAACAACCCTGTTTGATAAAGTTTTCCAGATCCCAAATGTAGTGAGAAAATACAGACTTGTGTTTAAAAAAAAAGGGGGATTTTGAGGTCATTTAAAAAAAAAGATACAGCTGTGGAAGTATTGCAGTATTAAGCCGAAATAGTGATGTGTGAAAATATATGGAGTGGAAGTATGCATTTTCTTTTTAATCCGCATATTTGTCTACTGATGTGGTTTGGGTTTAAAAATGGTATGGTTCAAAAGCCAAACTGCCCCCTCTTCCACACACCTTTTGTCCCCAGGTTCCCAGATTTTGACTAAAGGTTGGCAGCTATGGGCCAGCCAACGGTACAAAGATACAAATACAAAAAATATATATATATATATTGCTAAAACTATGTGGAAGCGTTTGCCAAACATGTTTTGTCGGAGTCAGGCAACATAGTTATTTAGTATTGCTGTGTATTTATATATTAGTGCTGTGTGTGTGTTTATATATATATATATATTTTTTTTTTTCCCCCTATTTGTTGCATTTGAGCAAATACAATTTATTCTTTTCACTTTCAGCTTAAACCCATCCCACTCCTGTCCCCAATCTAAGAGTGTATTAGGACTACGAGTTAATCACTTAATGGTTCCAGATTAAACTTTATTCTGCAATTAATAGCTTTCTGCATGTATTAAAAGGTTTAGAAAATCAGTAGTTAACACTGGCTTTCATTGAGGTTTTGACTTTCTTTTCATTTAAATCCTTATTTGCCTTAGTGTCGGAGAGGTGGGGAGAACCATTGTGAACATCTTGAAATGTGTGCTTGGTGTCAGTTGTGCCCTGCAGGCAATGCTGAATATCCTAAGAGTTTATTTCCTTGTGGGTTGTAAACCAGGATACAAAAATGGAGAAGTTTTGTAACGGTGTAAACTGGTTACGACTATAAGGACTAGTAGGCTTGTTTCTCGCATTTGTGGAATAAGTATAAGCACAGTTGTACACCACAAAAGTGACACGGCAACAGTCTACGGTATTTTGTGGTGGATGATCTCTTACCAGTCTGACATTGATCATCCTCAGTAGACTTTAGGCAGTGGGACTGTCAGGAATCAGGATATGCTGGTGTATTTGGAGAACGGAGCCTGAATGTGACTTTGAATGTGAAGGAAATGATCTAGGTTTGGTTGTACATGAAGAGGAATGTGTCTGGATGCGAGTGTTAACATGGAGGGCAGATTCTGGCTGTGGCTGAGAAACGTTGATTCAGTGTGTCTACATCAGTCATATGGCAATGCGTGTAGAGTGGAGCCTGGATTCTGCAGTGAATATAAAGGAATGGTCCTGGATGTGAATGTGAAGGAAGGGTGGTGGAAGTGTCTGGAGAAATAAACCTGGGTGTGAATGTCACTGTGGTGGAATGAACCTGAATGTGGCAGAATGAACTTGGATCTGGCTGTGAATGTGGAGGAATGAACCTGGATCTGGCTGTGAATGTGGAGGAATGAACCTGGATGTGGCTGTGAATGTGGCAATATGAACCAGGATGTTGCTGTGAATGTGGGAACATGAACCTGGATCTGACTGTGAATGTGGAGGAATGAACCAGGATGTGATTGTGAATGTGGAAGCATGAACCAGAATGTGGTTGTGAATGTGGAATCATGAACCAGGATGTGGCTGTGAATGTGGAAACACGAACCTGGATGTGGCTGTGAATGTGGAATCATGAACCAGGATGTGGCTGTGAATGTGGAAGAATGAACCAGGATGTGAATGTGGAGGAATGAACCAGGATGTGGCTGTGTATGTGGAGGAATGAACCAGGATGTGGCTACGAATGTGGAGGAATGAACCTGGATGTGGCTGCGAATGTGGAGGAATGAACCTGAATGTGGAGGAATGAACCTGGATGTGGCTGTGAAAGTGGAGGAATGAACCTGGATGTGGCTGTGAATGTGGAGGAATGAACCTGGATGTGGCTACGAATGTGGAGGAATGAACCTGGATGTGGCTGCGAATGTGGAGGAATGAACCTGGATGTGGCTGTGAATGTGGAGGAATGAACCAGAATGTGGAGGAATGAACCTGGATGCGGCTGTGAATATGGAGGAATGAACCTGGATGTGGAGGAATGAAACCTGGATGTGGCTGTGAATATGGAGGAATGAACCTGGATGAGGCTGTGAACGTGGAGGAATGAACCTGGATGTGGCTGTGAACGTGGAGGAATGAACCAGGATGTGGCTGTGAAAGTGGAGGGATGAACCAGGATGTGGCTGTGAATGTGGGGGAATGAACCAGGATGTGGCTGTGAAAGTGGAGGAATGAACCTGGATGTGGCTTTGAGGTTGGGGAAATGAACCAGGATGCGGCTGTGAATGTGGAGGAATGAACCAGGATGTGGCTGTGAAAGTGGAGGAATGAACCTGGATGTGGCTGTGAATGTGGAGGAATGAACCTGGATGTGGCTGTGAATGTGGAGGAATGAACCTGGATGTGGCTGTGAATGTGGAGGAATGAACCTGGATGTAGCTGTGAATATGGAGGAATGAACCTGGATGTGGCTGTGAATATGGAGGAATGAACCTGGATGTGGCTGTGAATATGGAGTTTCAAATGAATCACTGAACTTCTGTAAGAGGGCATGGAAGATGTGCCAGAAAAAAAATTCTGCTAAAAACAACCACCACCACAAAACGAGATAAGCAGTATACAGCTGTCGTCTCTCTCTCTTGCTGCATGAAAACAAAACACACAGAGAAAAGGACAAACAATTTAAAAAGAAAAATTCTGCTCTGTTAAAATCCCACCATACTTTTCACAAGACATGATTTATTAAACTTGTATTGTCTCTTTGTGTGTTGATGCTGAATTCTTTTTCTGTGATTGTGTTAGGTTGCATTTCTCTCGCTCTCTCTCTCTCACACACACACACACACACACACTCACGGATGATGTCTTTTCACTGTAAATGAATATAAAACATAGAACTCCAGAGTGTCCCATTCCCATTGACACCGTAAGCTCCTGGCTGTGGGTTTCAGTGGTTCGAGGAGAAGCAGCAGCAGATTGAGGCTCTTGACCAGCAGCTCCACAAACTTCATGGCAGCGTCGAAGCCCTGGTGGCTCACCGGAGAGGTCAGTCTGTACTTGCAACACACACATTGTGGTTGTTTGCCTGGCTTAGCTTTCCTACTTTATCAGGGCTGACTGCCTTTCCTTCCTTCCTTTTCTTTGCTTTTTTTTTTTTGTCCCCCATACATTCTTTCTTTCAGTTGTAATAGACAAGTTTCAGGAAAGATTTTTTACCCATGATTTGGGTTTTCAGTTGGGTAGAAGTACCTGCTGCTCAAGTTGTGTTGTGTATCAGCCCAGCCACCTGCGTAGGTTTTATCAGGGCTGACTGTGTGTCAGGGCTAGAACTACTGGTGCGTACAGATTGAAACTGAAAACCAGGGCAGCCCACTCTTACTGTCCTGATGATTCTCAAGATGTATAGACATCTGTCCATCGTCTGTAAGAATTATTGTGTATAGATTGGGAGCTGCAAATGTGTCATCGTAAAGATCATGATCGTGTGTGGTCTTGTAATGAATTAACATTAAGTTTTTATTATGTTGAATTAATGTACTGTTGTTAGATGGCATTAATATCAGAATGAAAGTTTGAAGCTTGTGTTGCCAGGCAATATTCTCCAAGCTTTCGACTATTTACCAAAACACAAAAATAGTAACATCTTCCCACCCCCTCCTCCCTCCCCTCCTCGCTTTACCCCCATCCCCCTGTAATTTGTCAACTTTGCTGCATATCATGTTATTTTTTCTTGATGAAATGATCCAATACAAGGAAAGTGGGGAGAAAAAGGATTCTGGCATAATTTTATGAAGTTTTTATAGAGATGTATCCAAATACTATATAAACATGAGGCAATTGTAAAGCTCATTCAGTACTGGTTTATTCATTCTGATTTAATTGTAGCCATTGTGTCAGGAATTTGTTTTTGAAAACAAGGCATTGAAATACGAGAAGCATTGGCTATTATAGATTTTTATCATGTTCACCGACGCACACATATATATGCACACCACTCAATCCCATCAGTTATTCCTTTCCTTCTGAGCTTTAGACACCCTTTATCATATTGAAAATGAAGGGTTTGGAACACCAGCTTCATAAGAGTCCAGTACTTGGTGTGGATGTCATGCCCACTTGTCCTCACAGAGGGGTTATAATTTATAGTGAATGCCGAGGAATTACCGAGCGCGTATTTTATCACCTGTTACCTTGCCCATGATACCCTCAGATAGGGCTGGTCATGTACCACTGATGACTTTTATGAAAGGGGTCCCCACATTCTTTGCAGATATGTACAAGTTTTAGGGATTTGACTGGAGAGTGCTCAAGGTTTTAGGGCCTTGGATTAGGTCTTCAGATTGGATTTGAAATCTTGTGATTTTTTCAAAAGCAGGTTCTTGAATACCATTGCTGGTATTTATTTGGGGGGCGATAAATATATTGTGTTAAACGGCTATGTAAAGATCAGTCTTGGATAGTAAACAGGATTATTGTTGTGTGAAGATGTTTTACTTATAGGATGAAAGTCTGTTTTATTTGATAGTGATGAAATCTTGACGTTTCTTTTTTTTTTTTTAAACCCTGCCTGTGTGTGATGGGCATGGATGACAGAGCTGAGCACATCCACGGCAGTGTTTGCCAAGAGCGCGGCCATGCTAGGTAACGTGGAAGAGCACACCACTCTGTCGCGCGCCCTCTCCCAGCTGGCTGAAACGGAGGAGAAGATTGAGACCGTCCACAAGATCCAGGCCGACACTGATTTCTACGTCGTTGCCGAGCTTTTGAAGGATTACATCGCTCTCATTGCCTCCGTCAAGGTGAGGGAATGTCAAGTCAACTGATGGATACAGAGTGTTGTCTTTGGTAAACTCTAAATCCCTTTCAGCCTCCATTTCCTTGGAGGAATTTTGATATGAACATGTGAACATCTTGACAGAAGCGAGGGGTTTGGTGTGGTTTGGTGTTTCTTTTTTGTTTTTAATTGTGGATGATATTGGATGAATTAGATATGATGCGAGTGCATGACAGATGTGTATGAAAGTATACATGAAGTGAACAAAAGCACATCTGTACACAAATGTACACATACACACGCACACACTTGCATTAACACACATGCTTAAATTGAAAATTAGAAAAAATATTTTCTAGTAAAAAGCAGAAGTCGTTTTTCTGTCTTGAAAACTTGTCTGCTGTTTTGTTCATTTGCCATTGGCTCAGATTGGCAATTTCTCTTTTTTTTTTCCCTGAAGAATGATTTAAAAGAAAAACTATTCATTTTCTGCCTCTGTGTACATTTGCATTAAAAGAATATGTTTTGGGAACAAAATCAGAATCAAAGGGACTAAAACCAAGGAATGTGTATATGTGTGTTTAGGAAGTGTTCCATGAGCGAGTCAAGTCGTACAAGAACTGGAAGGAAGCGGAAGTGATGCTGGGAAAGAAACGTGAAGCCAAGGCCAAGTTCGAAGTGCTCAACAAGAGTGACAAAGTGGCTCTGGCCAAGCAGGAGATCACAGAGGTCAGCACTGGTTTCATGGGCATGTCTAAAATAGACCTGTCCACTATGTACCAAGTGGTTGTATTTGTACACAATTTGAACAAAGTTTCAGTTTCAACTTCATCAAGGTGGTGTCGCTGCATGCAGACTAGTCCATACACGCTATACCCAATTTGCCAAGTTTTGAAACTACATTGTGCACAATATAAAGCTGATGGATAAATGAATAAATGATGGGATACAAGAGTTTTAAGAAGTGGGTCTCATGGCTACGACTTTGCAGATGTCTGACCTGTACATTAGCCCAACATGCTGGTCAGACTTTTGGTACCTGCCTAATATCCTCTGCATTATTATTATTGTATGCGAGTGTCAGTTCAAGACAAGCAGACCTGTAAAAGTGTATCCAAAGGAGGGGTAGAGGCCCCAGAGAAAGACACCCTACTGTAAGATGACAAAACCAAATGCAGGAGAGAGGAGGAGATGGAGCACAGCTTGCAGACATTGTCAGAAGAAATTCTCCCTTGTGAAGGCAAGGAAGAAGCGGTCTCTACATCCAAGGTGAAAGCACCCTTCAAGTCCTAGAAACAAACAGTGGGGGGCGGGAGAACTGAATTATGGTCTCATTCATTTTGTGTACTCACTATGGATGATCATTCAGTTCTCTCTATGGAGGTTTCACTCTCCCAGCTAAGTGGGTTTTTTTTCAGGGATCCTGGTAATATGGCGCTGTTGCACGCTGACAGATTAAGGATTTCTTGGTCAGGTAAACATGAGGAAAATGAAGCAAAAAGGCTGACTTGTTCTGTATGGGCTGGCTACTTTACCTGTTTTCTTTGGCATCAGTTTTGTCTGTGAGCTTCGAAAAGTACACACAGTCTGAACAGTAACTTGGTGGGAAGATGGGAAAGTATGCCAAGGAGTAACTTGTTACATTTTAATGTGGATGCAGATCACCCGGTTGCTGCAGGTGGGTTTTTTTTCTTTCATTTTAACATGGCATATTTCAGTATTTTTTTTTAATGAATTGAATAATGCCGTTTATGAAATGGTTTCAAAGTGGGATGACTGCAGGTGGAAATTGAAACAAGAGCAAAAACAGAATTTCTGGGTCGCCAGATGAAGGAACACACACACTACAAAACATAAACATTTTGACCTGCTGGGTCGTCTTCTGGTTGGACAAATGACATTGAAAACAAAAGATGAACAGACAGTCACTTCTTTGTTCTGGGTGCAAAATATGGTATTAGGCGAACAACCCATTGGTTGAAGGACAAAAACTATGGAACTGAGGTTGAAGTGGAGAAGATGCAGGTTAATGAAGTCATGAAATTTACTGGACCTTGTGATTTTTCTGTATCTGTGGTAACAGCCCTGTTGCGGGTAGGCTGGGCAAGTTATACGTGCATTTACATTTTTTAGCAGTTTAAATGGAGAACACACTTCTTATGGTGTGTGTATGTGTGTGTGTGTGTTACATGCAGTGGGAAGGAAAGGTGGAGAAGGGACAGCAGGAATTTGAGAAGCTGTCCAAAGTGATCCGGCGGGAAGTGTCACGTTTTGAGGCCTACCGTGTGGAGGACTTCAAGAAGAGCGTAGTCAAGTACCTCCAGACTTTGATGGAGAATCAGCAGAAGGTAGGAATGTGTGTGCATGTGTGTGTGTTGGGCAAAGTGATCGATTATTTCTGAAGACTGTGCTTATTATAGTATACTTATCAATTATATGCAAACTGAGCTATTATATTGGCAGCAGTTTATATGGAGCACTCACACAGGATGCTGCAGCTGAATGTCTGGTGTCTGTGTTGAAGCTGTTCATGTACACACATACTGCGCCTCAAGTACATGCAGTTTTGTGACCCTGTTTGAAGTATCTTGTGGAGGTTGTTCACATGCACAGTTGATCAGCCTTGTTGTCATTTTGGTGTTATTGTATGATAACATGTTTTGCCTGGTGGTGAAGTAGTTGTGATGCCATCTTGTTCAGGCGGTCAGTTGTTACTCATCTTTCTGCTTTATCTGCGCAGCAGTGTCAACCATGAATAGATCATAGTCTTGCACATTACAACCATTGCAGCAGTTTTCTTGAAACATTTATAATGCGTATTTGGTTTTTGCCAAGGTATAACAAAGCCTGTATATGTGTACTCTTCATTGCAGCAGTTCAAAGCTCAGTACCATAATTCCTAAGAGCAGAACTCTGTGTAAATTTTGAATTCTTTCAAGATTTTCATCCCTGACATTAGTTTCTTGATGCATGAGAGAATTGCAAATGAGCAAGTGACTATTGAGCTGAAATTTTGTCACAAGCTAGTTCAGTCCGTGTGTGTCCAAGAATGTGTGGTTGATCATTGGCATATTCCTGTCCTTTCTGTGGTGGATTCTTCCTGTACTTTCTGTGGTGGATCATTGGCATCTTCCTGTACTTTCTGTGGTGGATTCTTCCTGTCCTTTCTGTGGTGGATCATTGGCATCTTCCTGTCCTTTCTGTGGTGGATCATTGGCATCTTCCTGTCCTTTCTGTGGTGGATCATTGGCATCTTCCTGTCCTTTCTGTGGTGGATCATTGGTGTCTTCCTGTACTTTCTGTGGTGGATCATTGGCATCTTCCTGTCCTTTCTGTGGTGGATCATTAGCATCTTCCTGTCCTTTCTGTGGTGGATCATTGGTATCTTCCTGTCCTTTCTGTGTGGATCATTGGCATCTTCCTGTACTTCCTGTGGAGGATCATTGGCATCTTCCTGTACTTTTTGTGCTGGATCATCGGTATCTTCCTGTCCTTTCTGTGGTGGATCATTGGCATCTTCCTGTCCTTTCTGTGTGGATCATTGGTATCTTCCTGTGCTTCCTATGGTGGATCATAGGCATCTTCCTGTACTTTCTGTGCTGGATTATCGGCATGTTCCTGTACTTTCTGGGGTGGATCATTGGCGTCTTCCTGTACTTTCTCTAGCATGGATGGAAACTGGCCAGTCAAAGAAAAACATTCTGAAAACTAGAAGTGTCTAGCAGCATGCCCCCCCCCCCGAAGTTTTTCCCCAAGTAAGGCTCTAAAGCGATCTATGGCTTTCCTGGGGTTACCTATAGATTTAGTAGTTGCTTTACATCCAAACGAACTGAACGTATGATTACATGTTGATAAACAACATCAACTGGGACATGCACACCCACATCCATACGTGCACAATATTGACACTGCACATGGTTTTTTGGGGATGGTGGTGTTTGAAAGAAGTTCCAACTTGCATAGGAAAGGTCAGCAAAGTTATAGCAGCCCTCTCTCTCTCCCTAAAGTTTCTTATGTTATTGATGAGATGACTTTCTGAAAATGATTGTCGATATGCTCCTTTGTTTAATGTGCAGTGGCTTAGACCCACTCGCATCATTCAGACTAGTCTCCACAATTCAGCTGCCAACTATGTCCACAGTTCGCATCTGTCGTACAGAAAACTGCAGGCATTTGCCCAAAGTGCTGTCTGTGGCTGTGAAGAAACTTAAAAGATGGAGGAAGGTTATGAATTGTGAATTTCGCCTGTGTTGTGATGCAGGTGATCAAGTACTGGGAGTCGTTCCTGTTGGAAGCCAAGGCCATCGCCTGATTAGGGTGGGAGTGAAGGGGATGTCACGCACAGGGGGCAGCACAAGGCAGACCCAGCCGCCTCCACCATCACACACCACCTGCTCCACTTGGCTTGCTGCTGTCTACACTCGTCATGGCCTGGCGATGTTGGATCAACTAGAACTGGGGTAGGATTCACTCCTCCCTCTGTTTCAGGTCGGCACAGATTGACGTGCCGAAGTTGCAGGCAACAACGGTCACACTACAGCAATCTGCAGTTTGTATCTTTTGGAGAAAAAATGTGGGTTATGATTTGTGCTGGTGGTCCTACACTTTAAGGTAGCTTTTGAAAAATATAACATATATATATATATAATAATATGAAAAAGTATAATGGGGGTTCAGCAAGAGTGGTGGAGAGGCAAAACTACGACATGTATCCTTTTCATTCTCTAATTGTTTTCATGTGTACTCTGCATAAAAATTAAGCGTGAAGGGGAGGGGAGGGGAGCATGGGAGAAACTCGGATGCCATGTTCATTGCAAGAAAACAATGGAGGGGTGTGTTTAAAGTACATGGTATAATGTTTTTACTGGTTTTGAGTTAGATTACCCTAACACCGATCACATAGAATGATTGCATATGCATTCATTCACTTTCACTTTTCTCATTGGTTCTGTACAATTGAAGGACCTTGAGGGCCTCCCCCACCTGTTTTGCAGACCTCATAGAAACAGCGTTAGAGCATCTTGTTAAACAGAAAGCAGAGGGGACGTTATTTATGAAAGCAATTTCTTCAGATAGTAACATTTTTTCCTAGTGTGACCACAGTACAACCTGTATCGAATTTGTCGTTCTCAACAGATCTTTTGTTTTAAAACTTAACGGCTTAACTGTGCATTCTACTCGTCGTTTTCACATACAGTATGCATAATTTTGTGAAATACGGTGGTTACAGCACTACTCTCAGATTTTGAGCAGAACTACATGTGATGTGGCTGTGATGGTGCAACGGTGCTTATGGTGGAGTAACGCTCCGTCAGTCTGTGTCTGCAGTGTGTCAGGTCCTCTGTCCAGTGGCATTTGTGATAGGGAGATAGGGAGTTGGTCAACCAGTTCTACCACGTACACCATTGTATTGTGTTTGGACTGCATTTTTTTTATTATGCTTCTGTACTTGTGCCCAAGTATGTGGTCATGCATGTCAACTGTCTTTTGTACTGGTTGAATTGTTGTTTTCATATGTTGACATGTTCTGCTTGTATGTCTGTGGAGCGTTCAAAGTGAACCGTTATACCAGTTCTGGTAACGAGGGTTTTTCTTTTTCCTTTTTTATATTTAAAGGTACATTTTTCTGTGTGATCTGTTCATGGTAATTATTCATTAGATGATTACATTCCCTTAGTAATGAAGTTGATAAGCATGTCATGATTGTGGTTGAATGCTGTATAAGGTGTGGAACTTTTTGTTATCAGTCATCTGCAACAGGATATATGATGGTATTTCAAATGTGCATTGTCTTTGAAAAGACCACCTGTTTTCCAGCTTATCTTGCATCTACTTTTGGTGGTGGTTTCAAAGATTTCACCACTGGAGCGGTGGGCCAGAACATAATAAGGAGCTTTTTATATTCTTATCACAGCCAGTGAGGAATAGTCGATGCAGGTCACGCGCTTGGTGTTGCAGGATTAGTATCATCTTTCTTCAGTATTCTGCTCAATGTGGTAAATGCCCATGTTGCTAAATGGCCATAGACCAAGGCAGAGCAAGGTGCAGGTGTGACCCCATCCAGCAACTTGAGCTTGACACACCACGTCACATCAGGTGTGATACTGCAGCATGATTTGCCTCCAGCTCTGTCATTTGGAGGATTTGGTGCACCTGGGTGTTGTACCAGCCCTGTGCTGTTCGTATGG
Organism: Conus canariensis; assembly: GCA_033310375.1. Taxonomy (NCBI): domain Eukaryota; kingdom Metazoa; phylum Mollusca; class Gastropoda; order Neogastropoda; family Conidae; genus Conus; species Conus canariensis. The sequence continues at coordinate 12,619,393 of CM065729.1, forward strand.
GAAATTTATAAGGGCAAAGTACTGGTTTTGCCGGTTTTTTTCTTCTTCACTCTAATCTTGGATACCTGAAGTGAACGAGAATGCAGAAATTCACCTGTTTAGACATTTATATACACACTCGCGCACACATTCATCAAAAGCACAGATGCTGGTGGTTGAGTTTTTTTAGATAGCACTGGTATTGAGAATAAAACCACTATTCATATATTATTGATTCAAGAAGGTGGAGGTTTTGTGGTTGTTAAGTTTCCTTTTACCATCGTCTTCGGCAAGCCAGTGCGCTAAGAAAGTAGAAGATGGGAATATCATTAGTGGACTCCAAGACATCGTTCTACAAGTTAGGATTCTGGCCAGGGAAATTGAATGGTATTAGTACGTTTTGCTAGTCGTGAATACGGTCATCAGACATTTGCTGGAGTTTCATTAGAGAACGTTAAATTGAAAAACTTTGTGTTGAGCAGGTAATACAGCAAGGCAAGGGTTGGCACCAATGAACTCCGCTTTGAGGTTCTTGAGGGCTTCATATGCGATGATGCAGCACATGCTCATTACAGCCTTGTGTAGGAGGCCCTTCTCCCTGCAATTCTGAACATATCCCTCGTTTCTAAATGGCCTCCTTTCTGGCAGTTCAGCGGACTTCTAATTTTTAGCACTTGTGCATGGATCCCTTCATTGTGCCAGTTCTCAGCAGAGCACTCCTTCTTGGGATTACTCTACATGGACCTCTCCTTCCAGACAATTCCAAATGGATCCTGTCTTCAGGGTACTTCATGGCAACATCTCTCTTCACTGGTTACTATAAATGGGATCCCTGCTCGCAGGCAGTTCTCAAAGCCTGACGGGCACAGTAAAGACTTTCCATCCTCCAAGTGGGGTTAGATGTCTTGCCTGGAAAATGCTGCGTTCTCCACAAAGCTGGTGAGGCGGCTGATGTTCAGCACCATGGGTGACCGACCTTTTTTTTCATCTGGGACAGGCTTTATTGTGTGAGAAGTCTGCACAGCTCATTTATCTGCATTGGCTAATCGGCACTGGATGGGATAGGGTTGTCAGAGCTAGAATGGTACACCAGGTTTTCCTGTGTAGCAAATAAATTGCGGAAGTGCAGTGAACAAGATATTCTTTAAACCTGTTGTCACGAGTGCGAGTATGCTAGAATGTACGCTTGTTTACATAAATCGAAGAATGGCGTCTGCTTATTTAAAAAAAAAAAAAAAAAATTGGGGGGGGAAAAAAGGAAAAAGTGACGTTATGAGCTGCATTGGAAATACGAAGGTGATAATAAATGCGTACCAATGTTTTTGTCTTTGATGTGGTTTTTTCAGGGGAAACTGGCAACTACTCTTTTCACTGAAGTTCAGTTCCACGTTAACATTTACTTGCAACATTCACTCTCTCTACCTCCCTGAATTTTTTCCCCCCTTTCTTCTGTACTTACTGAAATCATCCTATCCCTTCAACAGGCCATGGTGTAATGAAAAAAAAAAAGGCCATGGTGTTGATAAACTGATTGATCCATTCAGGTCTATAATCTATAGCAGCATCAGGACTCGTGAAGCATGACAATGTGCTAGCGTGCAAAAACCAGTTGTTCACACAAATCCACCTCTCAAAGAATCCTCCATACACACATTCTAAAAAAAAAAAAAAAAAAAAAATTTTTAAGGGAAAAAAAAAGGGGGGGGAGGGGGGAAAGGAAGAGAGAAAATTGCAAAAAGTGGGAAAAAAACACACTCTAGTAGTGGATGGTTGCCACGCATGTGTCTGGATTTAAAATGATAGTCAATACAGAATGTTTCCATGATCATTATACCAACTTGCAAGGGCCAGAATAACTCGGTGGTAGAGCGCCGGACTTGTAATCTTGACGATCTTTGGGTTGTGGGCTCAAGTCTGCCCAGCCGTTTCAGTACTCGGGCATTTTTTTTTGGAGTTAACAATAGTTCCGACTCCATTTCCCATACAGTCCCTTCAAATGAGACTATCAACCAAGGTTCTGTGTGTGAATGCATGCATTACATCTTGCACACACATTAAATCCCATCACCAACTTTCGGAAGAGAAGGCCAGTTTGGCCATTGGTATGGATGACGCATTACACATAGCATGCACCTCCGAAGTTGAGTATGGCTGTCTTAATGGCAGAATAAACCGGTCATGCACACAAATCTCCACTCCCTCTGTTGGATAGATGGGATTAATCCTCACTGGTCTATACACAGAGTGCCCACAGGAGTATCAGCCTGCAAACGCAGAGAGGGAGATACCAACTTGCTACTACTTGGTCCTGTCATACACCGTTTCAAGCAAGTCCAGACATGCCCATACCACCACATTCACAGCTTTCTTACTTGCTACCATAAACTCGGTGATACCTGAAGCAATGAAGCACAAAACGGTCCACAATCATGTTGAGTGGACTGTCATAAGAGTACGATATTACAAAACAAGCTTTTTAACGAGCAATTGCATTTTCACACTACACTTCCGAGATTAACAGAGATGTTCGAAGTTGGCAGTCACTCATCTTCCCCATGGGGATGCCAGGGGCTCTGTCAGTACCAACTTCTCCCCCACCTTCTTTCTCTTTTCTTTCTCTTTGACTCTACCATCTTCTGTTTTTCTGCCTTTGTAGACCACCATCCTGCCTGGAAACCTACTTTTTGTTTTTCCTGATCACAATCTATGTCAGCATTTTTGTTGTAATCAGGCGACTGTGAAATGAAATTTGTTAGGACATATATCAGTAGTTTTGACATCACCACATTTCTGGATGTAATGGGTTTTTTTTCCTGTAAGAAGTTACAGCAAGGCAAGTTTTAACTGAAATTATAGTGGACAATCTTTGTAAATTCTAGCAGTACCAATACAAAAGAAGTCATTGAAATGTACACAGAAGCAGAAAACATATTTGACTGTAATACAGTCAAGTTTTGTTGTTGTTTGTTTCCTTTTCTGCGTTCACAACATAAGTGATGAAGATCTGCTTGGCTCCTATTTATCAAGGAGCCATGGGTCCCTGGACAATTCAAACAAAATGCACCAGAAAAAAACTTTCTAGGGACATGTGCCTTTTTATGGCTGAAATACGGACATAAGAAAGGTCTCCCTAACAGTAACATGGCACACTGTCAAAATCGGTGCAAAGTCCCTCAACAAGCAGCTTCACAGGAAAGAACTTGTGACCACTGGCTGCATCAGAATTACTGCACATCCACCTTCTAAATGCCAAAATATACACTGGCAAAAATCAAGCTGAATGTATTGTACAGAGCCCTCACATCTTGACACCATGAAGGAATAATTCTTCGGCCATTTTTCAACACCACTGTCATTTCTCAATTATTTCATGGTATCAGTTGACCAAGGGGCCATTTCACAGCTGTCATCATGCAGAAAAAAAGAAATTTACTCCCCTCTTGGAAAAAAGTATACACAGTACACATAAAAATTCATAAAAATGGAATATGATAGGGATATAATTATCAACAGGCCTTTCAGTTTATCACATTTCAATGCAACCAGAAAATATACAGGGAAAAAGCTATATATAGCCAAGTGCATAGGACAATGAACACCTGATGCATAGGTGAAACCAGGTAAAAATGAAAAGCAGGACAGGGCCAGGGGGCCAGCTGCTCGAGGCCTCCTGGCGGGGTCAAGGGGTAGAGCCCCTTGTCAGGGGGCAAAGCCCCCAGAAGCTGAAGGGTTTGTACACCTTAGATAAGTCAAATCTGGGCATTTGGAGACACCTTACCTCCTTTTAAACATGCAATCCAAAAGACCACCATTAAAACTGACATTACTGACCTGTATCCAGTCGAGTTCATTTACTTCAAGAAACCGGAGGCAGCAATCATTTTTGTTGACAATAATTTCTATTTACCACTTCTGAAACTTATGAAGCAGTTTGCTGGTTGAACTCAAGAAATAAATTGTGACCAGAATTTTTGCATATGATGTTAGAACTCCCTTCTATGGAAAACCAGACTTTTTTTTTCATGTTAACTGAAAACTTGTGTTGTCTAGTTTATTCCAGCAGGAAGCTGAGCCTGTAACCTTGTATCTCAGGGGAAGGGTGGGAGTGGCATGTGGAAATACACCAAAAAAATAAAAATAAAAAATAAAGGACAGCAGTAAAGAAAGAAAAGAAAGGCCAACAGGAGCATCAGAAGAGGAATCAATGTATGTCATCACAATTTGTAGTAAAAGATCACCTAGTATATCTCCTGGGGAATCCTCAATTTACACCAGGGGTTTCTTCAGATCTGATCAAATGAAAACCTACACTTTTTCCTGATGATCCCCCAATTAAAAAAAAAAAAAAAAGTTTGCCAAACCCAAAGTGAAATCAAGACTAGGGCCAAAACATGCACGTGAAGAACAGTGGATTTAAGCTACAAATAAACATGCACAACAGTGTGTGTGTGTGCGTGCGTGCGTGTGAGTGTGTGTGTGTGTGTGTGTGTGTGTGTGCGTGTAATGACTGCATGTCCGAAGAGAGAAAAAACAAACAAATGCAGAGAACGATGGATACATAAACAGTGACAGAGAGAAAGAGAGAAGGACATCCACAAACACAGAAAACAGAGAAATATAAACAAATACATAGACAAAGACAAAAAAACAAAACAAACAACAACAAAAAATGCATAAGCACAAAAAGAGATATGTGCACAAACTTGCCAACACACAAACATGCACAGACAAGGGAAAGAGACTGCAACATTAACAAAAAGAGAGAGGACAGAGAGCACATCAAATCTGGTCCGATTTTTAACTATCCCACCTTACACAGCAAAAAAAAAAGCAAGACTTGTGTATCTGAAATCTTCCATTCCCAACTAGACATTTTTCATGAAATATTTTTACAGCATTCCCCAAGGTGATCATGTTTCAATTCTAAGATGGGGGGAAACCTGTGAAGGCCAGTGCTGGTGACAATTGCAAGGCACATTTGTTCGGTAAGGCCCATGGTTTTGGTTAGCCATGTGGCTGGCAAACGTCCATGTTTCGAAGATTCAAAAACTTTTCTGATACAGCAAACTTTTTGTTGTTGTTGGATAAACTGATGATGAATCTCTAACAATCCACAGATATACTTTGGTTTTTCAAGCCAACTTGGATTGGTAAATCCACTGCCTATGTTATGAACCACAATGGTAGAAAACATTAGTTACTGTCAATTCAGTCTCAAATCTTACTACTAATTTGAACTGAACAGTGTCATCTGCCACAAGAAGTTCAAGATTGATCAACACATAGAGACTGATGATGACGGCATCATTTTCCCCCATCCCCTTTACCCCTGTCCTTGGTCATGCAAAAGCCCATACTTTTTCCAGATTCTCTATGGGTCAGATAATTTTTCCTCACTTTTTTCCAGATCTGGAAAAATGTTTTTTTAACTTTCAAAACTTTTCCTGACTTCCAAAATTCCATACAAACCCTGTACAAGGCATGATAAATCAAAGTATTCTTGCTCACTTCCTGCATCCTTGCAGTAACTGTATGCCGATGAGAACAGCGTGCTGCCCAAACCATCAGTTTCTACCAAGCTGAGCTACTATTGAGACATGGCATCAAGTCCATCAACACCCTGCTACATGAGCATTCCTTCCTGCCCTGTGTTTTCTGCCACACCCTAAACCTTTCTCTCACCCTATGCTGACAGCACCCAACACCAGCAAACAATTCTTCAGTGTCCTGCCACAAAAGAAACTCTCTGTCCGAGACATTCAGTATCTCTCTTGGAGAATGGACTACTTTGTGAGGAGCGTCACCAACACAAGGAATAAGTCTGACCAAGACACTGATCCCCATCAAAGGCATGAGAAGTTACAAGGACTGCTCAGCCTTGGTGGAGATGCGTGCAATGGATTCAATGAAGGTTTAAATGAAGTCAAGAGGACTTTCCCACCCTGGTAGAGCTATGTGCCATTGAGTTCAGGAGGGTTTCAATGAAGTCGAGAGGACTGACCCTGGTGCAGATGTGTACAATGGATCCACAGAGGGTTTAAGAGGACTGTTGGACCTTAGTGGTGGTCCACGCTCTCCATCAATTCTTATTTCTGCCCACCTCAGGCATGGTACTGGAGGAAAATCATTTTTCCCTGAAAATGTTTGGGGGTCCAGGGGGCAAAGCCCCCTGGCGGGGTCAAGGGGCAGAGCCCCTTGTGGGGGTCAGGGGGCAACGGCCACTGAAGCTGAAGGTTTTTCAGCAATTCTAGCCTGTAAAAAAGCCTCTCCTTGAACTAATTTCAGTTCTTCATACTAAGCAATTTCTGCCATAAAATAAGCTCTCCTAGAATCACTTTATTAGTCATTCCTTCAACCCAAATGAGGTTTTAAACCCAAGTAGTCACATAGCAAAAATGAGTACATATCTACATTCCTTTAGGTGGCATACATTAAATCAAATTGTAAACGTTTTACTTACTATGCCAGTGAAGCACATGCACAGTGTACACATAGGAGACCCCTCATTTTGTACAACTGGTCATCATGTCCAGCACCACCAACACAGCACAGCACAGCAAAGTAGTGGTCTATTTCATGTCTTGAGTTCCAGTTTTGTTTACTATGTCTGTTCAATTCTTTTATTTTCTGCCTCCTCTACATTAGTTACTCCTTTTACTTTTTACATCTATCTGAATACAGTACAAAATGAGTTTAAGTTTTGTGTCTCTTTTAACGTACAAATTTTAAGTTATGTGTCTCTTCAGTGCAAGCAATGTGAATGAGATGAAGACTACTTTTTGCCCGATTTCTCAGCCATCTGCTTCACGAGCAGAGCCTGCTTTTTGTAATGTCCAAACCTCTTTCTCTTTGCCTCCTGTCTGTAATGTTCAATGGCTGTTCTCTTTGAAGCCAGCCGAATGTGTTCCTTCTGGAAAAGTTCAAACTTTTTCTTTCTTTCTTCTTTTTCTTTCTCCAAAATGTGGTGGTAAGTCTCTCAACTTTTCCAAGCACGACGAAAACGTTTCATTTTCGTGGCTCCTGTTCAGCCAATCCCATCGCCATTTGTTTGCCACACCAGCATCAATATCTTCTGTCGGAGAATTTCGCGGAACTATGTCTGTACGCTTTGGCATTTTTATTTTTTCCTTCTTTTTCTTTAATCTTGTTCAAATTCGATCACGTCGACCCAGAGCGGAAAGCAGTGGCGAATGTCACGAAAGCGCATGCGCGGAAGTAGTCCTGCTCAATGCTACTTCTCGCGAGACGAAGGCTTGAAGCGAACGACCTGAAACGAACTAAAAGGGCCGGTCTCGTCGGGGGTGGCTCGCTTTTTTTTTTTTTTTTTTGCTTTTCGCGGATTTCCATGCCTGTACCATGCCTGCCACCTACATAACTTTGGGGGGCAAAAGTATTATGCAACTAGAGTTTCCTATGGTATGGACGTTTGCTTCACTGATCAGAAGATAAAACTATCATCATAATCTAAAATTCTATATCACAATAATCCACAATGTTTATCATAATTATACAATTCCGCAGTGTGTATAATTATCATACCAGTTTCATATCATACCATGATATACATATGCAGACTCTGAATAGAAAACAAACGTTCAACAGTAAACGTTAACCAAGACACCACTTAACATTTGCCATACAACTGAATGAACACGCATCAAGTCCACTCTCGTCTCATTCCACAGAGTTGTGTTCCTGGATCTAAACGCAGAAACCTGGTCTGCAGCGTCAACAAGGTGGGGTGGGGGGAGGGAGAACAAACTCTTCAGATATTTGCAGGAATTCCAGCAGACTATATAATTCATCCATGCCTCGGGCATTCATTCCTGTCTGCATTCCTATCATTTTGAAACGAAAGGCTGAACAAATCACCCTGCTGTGTCAGCGGCGCCACACCACAGTCAAATGGAGCAGGTCAGGACAATGAGGTCTGCAGGACGGAGGCCCACACAGAGGATGACGGAGGTTCCGGTCTGACCCAGCCGTCAGGAATCCGAGTGGCCAGGGGAGTGGTCTCCGGCACCAGGAAGGTGTCCCACTGTTGTCTGGAACACACCACGTGTCACATACAGCAAGCTGTGATACGTCACAGTTGGACAAGTTCATCACTCAGATTTACACCCTGTAATCCCCCTTCAACTCACAGCACAAATTGTGTCATTGTCAAAGTGTGACGGCCTCTGGTGATCAAACAGTGAGACTTACTGCCAGAGCTTTCATTTTTTTTGTTTTTGTTTCTACCACTGGATTCAGACAGCTACTTGCTCCCATATCTTCTTCTCTTGGCTCCTACTCACCATCACTTTCCAGCATAAAAGTTAATATTTTTTGCCAATGAGTTCACTTCATTGAGTTCTGGAGTGCTACCTTATGTGATCTTCCATGAAGGATTATAATCTATGTGGGGAAAAGTCAAAAAAAAAAGAAAGAAAAAGAAAGTAATGGACTTTAAGCAGATGCAAAAAATCCATGTCAGGAATGTAACCTACCACAAAATGAATTGGATGTCATCAATTCCTCTTCATTCATGGCCCATAACAATATTTTTGTTGATGTTGTTCTTGTTATTGTTCTTGTTCATAAGTCATCTTCTAAACATTCATTTCCCACAAACAAAGGCATACGCAGTCACACATGTATGCACACATGCACGCACACACATTTATACACGCGCATGCACACATGCGCTTGCTCCTAGGTGCACACACATGCACATGCGTGCATGTGCACATACACACACATGCCACAATACGTGCACACACACAAACCTGCACATGCATACACACATGCATTTGTGCCAACCTTCAAAAGGCACACACATGCACATATATGTACTCATACATGTGCAAATACATGCGTGCAGAAGCATGCTCACACTAGCCAAAAAATAATACACACATACATGCATACGCATACACACACATCCTACACACACACACAGGCCCGTTCCCACACAACCATACACGCACATGTACACTCGTCACACACACATACCACAATAATAATGGCACAACCAACATTAGGTAGGTACTCGAGGTCTGACCAGCGAGTTGAGCAAATGCATAGGTCAGACATCAGCTAAGTTGTAGCCGTTAGACCCTCTTCTTGAATTCTCTCTTCTTAGTTATCAATTCATTTATCCATCAGCTTTAAATCATGCGCAGTGTGGTCTCAAAACTTAGTGGATGTGGTGTAGCGTATATGGCCTAGTCCGAAACTGAAACTCATGCCCCTTCTTAAGTTTTCTTTTTTTCTTCTTCTTCTTCTTTTGACACTTACAGGCTGCATTCAAACTGAACAAATGGTGCCTTTGTTTGTTGATAAATATACCCTCTTTCCTGTCGGTTTTCAGAACACTGTGTGTCAAGATTAATGACTTCTCAGAGAGTAACGAAAAGTTCCCCAAAGACATTTCCTAGAACAAGCAGAATTTGTTTTTCCATTGCACATAACAAAGAACGCAGGATCAAAATAAACTAGAATCTCCAATCTGATAATTTACATCATCTACTCAGGGGAAGGGGAGGGAGCACACTGCCCTCTAAAGCATTGCTCTCTTGACTCAAGGATGTTGAATTCTTCCTGCAGATCGAACAACACTGCTATCGGTTTCAGTTTTACTACAGTTCAGTCAACCACAAAGGCCTTTAGAACTTGCTTTCCAAGATGACACAAATGACTGACGGAGCCACATGTGAACCTACCTGATGTTCTGCAGAGCCTCCAGACTGCACTGGGCCTGTAGGTAATACTGGGCATACGGCTGCATTGGATCCCCTGGGCACGGCAAGTCTGAAACAAACCTCTATCTATTCATCTATTGGCTGTCGCTGCACACTGTCAGGTTACACTAGGAAAATGGTTGCATGGCAACCAGGCAAGTCAGATATAAACCTCTCCATCTTACAAAACAAACCTCTCCATTCTTCATCTGTTTGTTCTTGTGCTTTTTTCTCCACTCCTTCTGACAGCAAAACAACAACTTTCTTTATCCTTACCTGGCCAAACAAACGCCTAGTCGCCACTTGGCGTGGAACAATGCCATATATCAGGATTCCCATAAAAAGATTAAAAATACAGAGTAGGGAGCCAACCCTTCCCTCTAATCCTCAGGCCAACAGGAGTAATCTCCCTTACTGGATTCCTGCTCAATTCATCTTGACAGCTTGAATTCAGTTTTCGCCCCTTTTCTGCACTGCAGACAGGTATGTATATCATAAAACTACTTTCTGAAGTAAAACTCCTTCATACTTGTCCAAACAAGGGAATTCTCACTTGAGAAACCAGTCCAATTCTCAGACTCAAATATGCATGAGGCTGACCATCACTTATCCCAGAGGTCAGCGCCAAACATCTGACTGGCCCTAAGTCTCAGTGGTCTCCTGGTGGAAAGGATAGTTCCTGCTCTCCCTCATGGCTACACCAACAAGAGCCATATATGAAAAAATAAAATGAGCCAGGATCAGGGAAAGGAGAAGACCCAACCAATCAGACCTTGCATGCCAATGCAAACGATTGCTGCCTAACAGGCAGGGGTCGCACACACTGAGGACACAGGTAATGTCTAAATTCTGAGCATGACACAAGGTCAAATAAACATGATAATGACTGTAGGCAAAAAGATGACAGTAATACAATGGGTACATCACGAACACCAAACTAACATGGTAAAAAGGTCAATGCATGAGTCATCAAACAAGTAAATGGGGTGCGCCACTAGTCATCTCAAACTAAGTGGCATTAAAACGCATACACATGAAATTTGACCTCCTTGCCTCTGGGGCAAATACATACAAGTGAGACAAAATAAGGTGTACCACAAACAGCAACTTCACATGGTAAAAAGTGCCATGATCCAAATGTAGAGGGAGCAAATAAGGGGTACACCAAAACACAGGATATGCTTGGCTATCACGGCACAAATAAAAGAGGGCCACAGAGCCATTTACCAGATGGCTGTCTCATTAAAAATGCTCTATGTAAATAAACGAGACAGCTGACCGAGGCAAGTATGCAGGCCCTTGTGGGTAATGCTGCAAATATGAGCAACAACAACAACAACAAGGAAAAGAAAGAAAATGTGTTTCCTAAACTGCAAGTATTCCTCAGCAAGCTGAAATGTAGATGAAACTGAAGAGTATACTGCTTTAACACACACAAGTTAGAATATGGCAATTTCATCTCCAAATGACTCCCATGCAATGTGATGTTGGCTGACTCAGACTGAATTATAAATGAACGCTTACTTTGTACATTGCACTATTTTAAACATAATTACTGAACAGTCATGTCATCCCACTCAGACCCAATGCAAATTGCAGAGAATCTCAAAGAACCAAATATGTTTGCATGCCACTCACTACTAACTTTTATAACACATGCGATTTGCCTCGTGTGCTCCTTTCACTCTCTCTTCCTCTCTGCCAGTCATGTACTTTTTACCTGCTGTTTTCAGAATGGGAACTCGTGTTATAATTATGACCAGTGTTACCTATTTTCAGTTCTATTGTACTTTTTTTCTTTATCGTACCTTATATATCATTGCGCGAATTATCTTGAATATAATAATACCCTCTGAAATAGAGAAACAAAAATATTAGTGTTTTATCTTCAAAACAAAGAAACTACAGCCATTTGAGCATCAATAAAAATCACACAGTTGTCACGATTCACGGGCGCCATTTCTGGCAGCGAGTTACATTATCATTCAACAATAGCCTTGAAACAACAAATGTGCAAGACTCGCACAAGATTATACTAAAATTTTTTTCCCCTGGAGCTCTAGCTTCAATTCTTTGGCCTTTCCTGCCCTGCTCTGGTGACCACATACATTTCTATCTCACCTCTACAGTGCACACTGTATGGGTATGTGTGCCATCACTTCAAACTTTACTGGCAGTGTGTTAGATGAGATCAAAAGATTGGCACTGATTGCAATGTTGCGGATCGATTCCCAATAATCAAAATGCTAGTGAGTGACCACAATAATCAATCATAGACATCAATAACATGCAAACATACAAAACTCATAGGAAACTATATCCACTCCAGATTTTTATTTCGGGGGAAAAAATCATATTATTTGGCCATTAGGATGTTTTTCTTTTGATATTTTAATACCGTAATACTGGTATTTTCAATGTTCATAAAGACGCTCTTAAACAAGAAAAGCAGTAGTCATGCATATATTTCATTAAAGAGAAAAGCAAAACACAAACACCTTGGTAAATCAAAAGGTTGCTTGTAGCCCACTCAACCACATACCACCCTTCAGGGGGCGTTACCACACAGAAAGAAGTCCTTTCATGAACATTATCAATCATCTACAACAATTCACAAGATACCATAATGGCTCAACAACCGATACCCTTGATGCACTACGGCACTGATCATTCCATTTGAATTAGCCCCCACCCCCCCCGCTTTTTTTTTCTTCTTAACTCAGGAAAAACATGACTGTGCCACAAAAATACATTTAAAAGAAAGAGAGGTATGACATGTCCATTTGGACTTATGTGTCATGAAGAGGGGCAAGGGATATATGGATGAGTGGAGAGGTGGGGGGAGTTTGAAGCTGGCACGATAGAACTGTCCACAGATGTATCACTTTTAGTTTCCCTCAGAGACAGAAAGGGTAGTGTACTGCAGGCACATTAAAAGTACTATATGTCCTGTGAAGAGTACAGCTTCTTAAGGGGTTCCATAACTCAAGTGGATGATCTACTAAATCCGAGAGCAAAAGGCATGTATGTTCTCTTGCAAAGGAAATGTGTGAAAACTGATCGACAAACCGGTAGTTGAATGCGCCGTGCGTACAGGGAGACTACTCAGTCTCACATGAGGTGACAAGAAGCACAGATTTAGCTCCCTTCTCTACCATTTCAATTTTGGGGAGTTCCTGTGAGCATGGTGGCATCGTTCACGTCAAGTAGAAACAAGATATTTGTTTGGACAAGTTAAACACATCTGAAAACTTCTCTCAGTAAGAATAGTCCTTACCTGGTCTGCTTTTCAAGTACATGTTTTAGCTCTGACATGTTCCAGATCTTGATCAGCTCTACTGGCAGAAGCCATTCAGATTTTCCCACTGTTATTGGCACAACTGAATTTTGCAATCATGGATTCATGCTGTTAATAGCCCAGCTGACCACAAGGGGCCATATCAGGGCTGTCATCTCACCAACATCAATTCATAACTTAATTTTCATATGGTTCCAATCACAATGGCAAATTGATTACAGATGTGTATTATTTCGGAAACAACGCTGTTTTATGTGCTGCTTTTATGTGGTTTCCTTTACTTGAATCATCATGAATGATAAGCTTGCAAAGTTTTATTTCTGGCAAAACACACACACACACACACACACACACACACACACACACACACACACACACACCACACACAAAGCAACCTAAACAATTTGACAAAAAGACTGATTTTGTTATAAAGGGCAGTCAAAGAGACTAATAATGATCAACACCGATGAGAATGATGAAGATGATGCTATGGATTTCCACTCTGGTCAAAAACAAGGTTTTACTGTGGGCTTCCTTTCATAAATCACAATGTCCATCAGTCCCAAACAGAAAAAAAAATCACAGCTGCAGCAGTGTGCAGTAGAAAGTGTGATGTAAGATGGGAGAAAACAACAGGCAGTACTCAAGAGCATCTTGCACATTGCAAATAACAGATTGGCTCTTTTCAAATTCATTTTCAATAAGTTTCATAATTGGTAGATAAAAATTAGGAAGTGGGGACAGAGTTTAGAGATTTGCATCTGCAAAAAAAAAAACCCAGAAGAAATCAGCTGAATTTAGAAAAAAAAAAAAAAAGAAAAAAAAAAAGGAAAAATGAAAAGAAGACAGTTGACATGCCTGTCCATAAACCCTAGATGTTGCTAAAGAAAACATTATGACAGATCCATGTCTACAAAGCATTCCAAGTCTTAAAGGATTTTTCTCTCTCTTTTTTTTTTTGCTGTCCCATCTTCTGTGCCACCTCAGTGGCGTTGCACCCATGCCGCTCATTCCGACACCCTGTCCACAGCCACATTCAGGTCCGGCCCCCTGCAGCCCTGGCACCGGTAATCCACAGGGAGCAGTCAATGTCAAGACGTCAAGAGGCAACCCACCGGAGGAGACACTGCACTGCTGCCGAATCACTTTGGTGATGTTCAATGGTGTCTGTTCTGATCTAACATACGCAGGACACCACCTACTAAGCCCCCTTCTGACGACAATAATCACTTGGTCGCAGAGCCAGCATGAGAGAACTCTCCCTCTGGAGGGCACCACACATCCGTCCAACGACGACCCTCTTGAACTTGCCAATAACAGTGACCCTGACGGAACCACACCAAAACCATACACAAGGAGAGGACATCAAAACTGAAGTCATCATGAGAGCAGGGTATGAAGAGCCACAAAATTCGAGACCTTTTTTTTTTTTTTTTAATGCTGATCGATGTGAATGAGGATGATGAAGATTATGCCACAGATTTCCATTCCAGTCAGAGACTGCATGACAGGGCAAAACTCTACACTTACTTTCATAATATATCCCGGCATCTACCTGGCCCAAGGGATACAGACACCTGCAGTGTTGGTCAGGAAATTTGAGCAACACTTTCAGAGATGCATTCATTACTTCTTCTTCTTCTTTTAAACATCCGCCATCATTTTGATGGTTCTGATGTGTGTAAGCGGATGAAACTCGACTGTGTGGTCCCAGTCTTCCCAATTGAGCCTGCAGCAAACTCAACTCTGGGTAGAAGCTTGTCAGGGCAGAAAAATCCAGCATGACTCTCATAGAAATCGAACCCACGACCTCCCAGCCGGGAGTTTGTGATGCTAACCACTTTGCCATGACAACTGGTCTCCAAGTTTTAAAGTTGGCTCATATGATGGTCCTACACTGCGCCATATTGCAGTCTTTCATGTGAACCACAACACAAATCTACACAGGCAGAAGACCAAAAAAAAAAAAAAAAAAAAAATCAACAAACATCTATAAAACAAGAAACAAAAAGAAAAGACCATACACACAATGTTCATCACCTTACCCAGACTGCCAAAGAGACTCTGCCTTTCCTCTTCCACTTCCTTCTGCCGGACTTCTCTCTCCTTCCGTCGTTTCTCTTCTTTCTCCTTCTCTTTGGCTTCTTCATTCTCTGTCTCAAGGATCAGCTGCCAATGAATGTTGCAGAACAATGGGTCAAGTTCAACAAAACTGTTGGTACCTTTATGTGTAGACAGAGTGTTTGCAAAATTAAACTTTGACCTGCAGTAATGAAAACTGTTAGCATGTACATAAATCTAAGGCCAGAATGCATGTAAATAGATTTGTGTAGTATTTGTTTGGGAGCAGTAGTGCATTTGTATGCGAGTGCATGTGCATGCTCATATTATGTATACAGACATATGTGTCACAGGTGGGGGGGGGGGGGGGGGGGGGGGGGGATGGGAGGGAGGGAGCGGGTTGGGAAGAAGATGTTGTTTTTTCACCCTTTTTCTATTTTTACTTTGTAAAAAGTTAATAAAATGTTTAAAAAAAAACAACACACAATACGGACACCAAATTCGCATAACTACAAAATTCAATCTTTATTATCAATGTTTTTAAAACTACTATAAAATACAGTCACATATTTTGTACTTGGATGCAAACTCATATACTACTTAATGTAATTTCTGAATGACACTGCAATCCACAAACTAAAATCACTAGCAGTTTGACCAACTAAAAAAAAAAAAGGGAAAAGTATTCAAGGATAACAGTTGGCATATAGTATGGCTGACTTCTCATCTTTAACAAGGAAAATATCAGCTATCCTTTCACATGGACATGCTGTATCAATATTGCACGGCTACACAAATCATCTGAACTACACAGCTCAGAACACTGTTGGTCTCCGTATGTTACTGAGCTAATAAACACTGAGAAGTCACCTGGCCAGCTGACGAAATCACAAGAAAAGTTTCAGATTATACTGCATCCACACAGCGCCCTGCCCCTTTCCCATCTGACGTCCATGAAGAAGTCTCAAGTTCATTGTATACCAGCCAACCAAACAGGGACCCTTTTGGTTCTAAATCCACAGGGCAGTTCCCAATTCAATAAACAACAGCTGACGACACAGAGCCCCTTTTTGGAGGCAAGTCCAAGGGGAAGTTCCAGCATCATTATAGCCCACCCAACCACACAGAACCCTTTCAAGGCTTAAGTCCAAGGGGAAGTTTCGGTGTCATTATAGCCCTTCAAGGCATAAGTTTCAGTGTTATTATAGCCCTTTCACAGCTTAAGTTTCAATGTCATTATAGCCCTTTCAAGGCTTGAGTTTCAGTGTCATTATATGCCCTTTCAAGGGCTTGAGTTTTCAGTGTCATTATAGCCCTTTCAAGGCTTGAGTTTCAGTGTCATTATAGCCCTTTCAGGCTTGAGTTTCAGTGTCATTATAGCCTTCAAGGCATAAGTTTTTACAGAGTGTCATTATAGCCCTTCAAGGCATAAGTTTCAGTTGTCATTATAGCCCCTTTCATGGCTTTAGTTTCAGTGTCATATATTAGCCCTTCAAGGCTTGAGTTTCAGTGTCATTATAGCCCTTCAAAGCTTCAGTTTCAGTGTCATTATAGCCTTTTCAAGGCTTAAGTTTCAGTGTCATTATAGCCCTTTCAAGGATGGGGAGTTTGTATTATACTCCCTGTTTGGCTAGTATACTTACCATGTCAGACCATAGCATTCCACGGCAGTTAGTCAGCTCTGCCTGGCCGAATTTTTTGTGGCTAATGCAGTAATAAGACCATCACGTGACGTCCACCTTACTTTCGGCAGGGAGAAGCCGGTGTAAACTTCCTGTTCCTCATTCAACAAGGCCTATGCACAAGGTAACCCCGAGAACCATAGCGCTAGTGGGGAAGGTAGGGTGGGCATTAGAGTCTGACATGGTAAGTATACTAGCCAAACAGGGAGTATAATACAAACTCCCCATTTTGGCGTCATATACTTTACCATGTCAGACCATAGCAGAATTCAAAGGAATTGGAGGAGGGCTTAGTGCCCTAATGGTTCGTGGGGTTAGCGGAGGAATAATATGGCTGCGTTAGCCGCTAAAGGAGTCCCCAGAACCATCAGTCCTGGACATGCGGACATCCCTTAAATAAAAGTTTATGAAGGGATTTTCCGGATGCCAGTAGGCTGCCTCCAGGATGTGGTGCAAGAGGACAGAGCGCTGGATCGCTGTGGAAGTGGCCAGCGCCCTGCCCTCATGGGCCGGGGAGATAAGACAGGGAGATCCTTATACGCCCAGGCATAGGCCGATCTGCCCGTCTTGGAAGCATCTAGAGGAAGGACTGGGAGGAGCGCCTGGGGCGCGGGTTCCCAGTAGCCCCGAATGGAGCCAGCCGAGAGCCTAAACAAGAAGATAGGAAGATAGGGGAGATAGAAACTGCCTATCTGAAATTTGGAAGGCCAGATGGAGGAACAGAGTTGAGCATCAGGAGGCATCTCTCCTCTGGAAAAAGGCTCACCCTGAGGAGGATTGGGAATGGAAGGAAGGCGTATGTTGAGGCCGGACCAGGGAAGGGTGAGCGACCCTGGGCCTGAACACTGTTCCCCACAGGGCTGAGGGTTAGCCTGCTGAGGATCCCTTCCGTGTGGAGGAGGGTCCCCGCTATGTGTCTCGCGCAGAGGGTGATTCCCCGCACGTGGCACCAGTGGAGGAGGGCCTCTTTCGGAGGGAGAGAGCCCCCTCTCTCCCCCCCCCCCCCCCCCCCCCTCCTTTGTTGACATAACAAGGCACCGAAGTGCTGTCCGTGGGCAGGAGAACAAGTCGGTGCGAGACCTGGGGTTGGAAGCGGGGGAGGGCAAGCCTGACCGCTTCCAATTCCAGGACGTCGATGTGGAGACGGGTCGACTGTGCGTCCCACACTCCCGAGTTATGAGGGTTCTCAAAGGGGCGACAGCCCGAGTTGGAGGGGTCTGTGTAGAGGTTGAACTAGTGCCACTCTCCCTACCCGTCCGCTTGAAAAGACAGGTACACAAACGCGCGTGTATTTAAAATACTGCGCCATGCGCTTTTGTGGTGATAGTCAGCATGAGTGTGTGGTTTTTGAGGATGATCTCGCCCAAGACGCCAAATGCAGCGATCTTTCGCACACAACATAGAGCGTAGTGTTGTTTTGGGGATCCTAAGCAACCAGTCCCTGTACAGCTTACCTTGACCAACGATACTGAAATGCACACTTTCCTGGCATGTCGATTGCCTTGAGCACCGACGGGAAAATGGTGGATGTAAGTATCGCGTCTTCACGCGAAACGAGACTATGCAAAACTAGGACGAGACCTTGAGAAAAATCAATACTTCAAGGCGAACGTCGTCTGCTAGGCTAGGGCCGTTTGTCGGAACCCCTTGCAAACAGATTTCAGAGTAAATACAGACAGATTCGAGATTTTCTGGAACCCCCAATCTTGCCAGACGAAACGTAGGTATCATCTGTGAGATGGGTGTATAAGGATGGGGTAGAACCTTGGTTGGGATGGGGAAACCTTGTGCCGGCCCTCTTGGAGAAGTTCTGAGACTTATCTAAGACTTCCTGGCGAGGAGCATACGCCCGGCCCGGGGGGGGGGGGGGGGGGTCACTGGGAGAGGGCAGGGGAGAACTGTCAGTGGAGGGCGTACATGGGGAGCCCCTCCTGTAGGACCGCTACCATCCATGGGCTGAGGCCCATACGTCTCAAAGGAGGGCATGCAGGGATAAGCTGCCCGCCAAGGGGCCGGGGGAGGAGAGGGGAGGGTAGAGGGGTGCGGTCTGAGTTCTCCCTTATCCAGCTCCCCCGTAGGTGAGTCCTCCGGTCACCTCCGGGGCCGTCCCTGCTGGCCGAAACGAAAATTCTGCTGAGGGAGTTTCGTCTTTGGTCGCAAGGGGTTTAGAGCGCTTGGCGGATGGGGTCGGAAGGCACCGCAAGGCCGCCGTAAGCACTGAGGCAGATAGCCTATGACAGTATGGCCTAAGGCAATTGTAGTGGCTCCTGGCTGCGCTGTCCGCCGCAGCCGAAAGGTGGTGCGAGATCCTGTTGACTAGGAATCGCATCCAGAGGTCGCTAAAGAAGTGAGATATGGTCTCAGGGTGTGTCTCAGAATACTGGGCGTCTGAGGACACAGAGACCGAGTCGTCTTTCTCCGGCCCGATATCCTACACGCGCTGTAGAGCATGTTGAAGGACATGTCCAGCAGTGTTGTGTTGGGCCCCCGAAGTGGAACTGTGGTCCCACTCCACCAGGTTATTGGTAGAGAGTGGCAGCAGTGGGAGGCCAGATGGGGGAGAACCGGCAGCCGGCCCAGGAAATGGAATTTCCTCGGACACTGGAGTGTCCTCGGAGGAAACAAAGGAGATGTGGGAGATATGGGCTTTCGGGGGTCCCTGAGGGAGTGCCAACAGGGCCGCATCCAGGGCCAAGAGGGATTATCCCTGGAGAAGGGATGACTTGCGCACCCCTGGCTAGGGTTGCCGGACACTCCCAATGGAAGTAAGAGTCTGAGGGCGACAAGTTTGGCGAGCCCGCCTGGAAGGAGAACCAAGGCGAATTTGGGCCCCGGATAACTTGTCTGGGGGTGGGGGTTCCCCCCGACACGGTCCGGGAGCCAGTGCTCCATAGTGGACAAGTCGCGTGATGAGGAGAAGGAGTCCTCTACCTCATTCTCCGAGTCGGGAGCGTCGGGCTCCTGAAGAGGTTGTGACGAACCTTCTCGAGGAGGCAACGGCAGGGGTGCGTGAGGGTCCCGCCCTAGCTTGGTAGTGGGAGGACGGCGAGGGCGAGTCCCTCGTGGCTCCATGATCGGCGGACGGACAAAGGGGTGAGGTCTGTCCTGCCGGTCGGACAGCGCCTGAGAGGAGGGGGGACCAAGGTCGAGCCAGCTGTGGGAGGCTGGGTACCACATCCGACGCAAGAGTAGTCCTGGTTAAGTCTGCTGAGCCACTGTTTCCTCTCGGGGGCATAGAGCCACCGGTCCCCGAGGAGGCATGCGGGCTGTGGTGGCCCTGAGGCAGAATTTCCTCGGGGGCCAGGGTAACCTGCGACACCGGGGGGGGGGGGGGGGGGGGGGGGGGGTAGCGAGAGAGCGTGGTCTGACGTACCCCCCTCCCCCCCCAGAGAGTGCACTGCCTCATACATCTCCCTGGTGGGATCCATGGGGGCCCCGTGTGTGACAGGGGGAGTGGTGGAGGGCATGGCAACCGAGCCCCCTACCCGCCTGAGCGCAGATTGGAGTGGCTGCCCTTTCAAGGCTTAAGTGTCAGTGTCATTATAGCCCTTTCAAGGCTTAAGTTTCAGTGCCATTATAGCCCTTTCAAGGCTTAAGTTTCAGTGTCATTATAGCCCTTTCAAGGCTGGAGTTTCAGTTTCGGTACAGCCCCGCCAACCACACAGAACCCTTTCAAGGTTAAAGTCCATGGAAAAATTTCAGTTTCGGTACAGCCCCGCCAACCACATAGAACCCTTTCATGGCTAAAGACCATGGAAAACTTTCAGTTTCGGTACAGCCCCGCCAACCACACAGAACCCTTTCAAGGTTAAAGTCCATGAGGAAATTTCAGTGTCATTATTGCCCAGCCGACCATACAGAAGTCTGCAAGGGCTGAAGTCCTACGGGTAGTTTAAATTACATTTGAGTTCAGCTAACCACAAAGGGCTGATACTCAAACACATGAGTAAAAGACTTCAAAATACGTAAGTGAAGGACTATACATACACACTAGGACTGTAAACATGCACATGTGAAGGGCTTTAAACAAACAAGTGAGGGACTTTAAACACAAATAATGGACTTCAAACACATATAACTCAGGGACTTTGACACATGAGTGTAAGACTTTAAACAAGTCCAAGTGACAGACTTTATACATGTACACACAAGGAACAAGTACATGTGAAGGACTTTAAACACACATATCTGGTGTACTACATGCACACACATGTGAAGGGTTTCGAACACACAAGTGAATAAAGCTGTAAGTTAAGGACTTTAACATGTAAATGAAGAACTTCAATACACACCAGTGAAGGACTTGAATTAAACACACAGAAATGATGTTTTAAAACACAGAAGTGGCACACTTTAAATACAAATTAAAGCACTTTACACTTACACAAGTGAAGAACTTTAAACACACAAGTGGGGGACTTCAAATACAAATTAAAGCACTTTACACTTACACAAGTGAAGAACTTTAAACACACAAGTGGGGGACTTTATATACAAAGTCAAAGACTTTAAGCATGCACAAGTGAAATACAAAACACACACAAGTGAAAGGCTTCAAACACATCCAAGTGACCGACTTTATCCACACATGCATGAAGGGCTTTCAACACACACGACTGAAGGACTTTACATCACCCACAGGTGTGGGGGCATTAAGATGTATACACATGTAAAAGACTTCAAACTCATACATGAAGGACTTACACACACACACACACAAACACACACACACACACACACACAAAGTGAAGGACGTTGGACAAACACAAGTAAGGGAGACTGAACACACAAATGACAATGAAAAATATGTGTCTCATCATCATTTCATGTGGAGACTTCAACGCCAATACAGGATTAGCCACCAACTTCATTCCATCAGACTCGGCATGCATTTATTGTACACTACCATCATATTTCTGTCATGGTACACTACTTTCATTTCCCACTTTCAATTTACACTTTCTCTTCTTTACAGTGTGAGACTTCCATACCCTATCCTTTTACTCTATTCCTTGAATTTTCATTTCCTATTTTTCATCATTAAAACATTTAGTTTTTATCATTAAAACATTTCAACACTTCATTTCCTCATTCTCCACAACAATCTTACCTTAAGTGCAGCCTCTTCTTTCTCAAAAGCATCAAGTTGCTGGCTCAGCAACTGAATGAGGTCGTCAGTCTTTTCTGTAAAATGATTGGCTACCGACGGCGGGAACGTCTGGCCTATCAACAACACACAACAGTCACTATTCTTCTTGTTACTATTCTCTAGAACAGTTGTTTTCGTGCGCACAAAAACTCAATGTTTATATTCATGAATCATTAACAAACACAACAGAAAGAATTCAAAATGAAAAAAGATGATCCTGTCAATCTATAATTACGTCTAATAATGATAATCCTAAAACGCACACTTTCCCAAAACGTTTCTTACTTTGATGCAAATCAAGTCTCCGGTGCACAACTACTTTTCTTATCATTCAGTTTAAATGTTGTGCATCCCCCGTCCTCAGAGATACATTTCACAAGGTGGGGGCCTGAATGGCTCAGTGGTAGAGTGCCGGATTCGTAATCTTGGTGATCCTGGGGTTGCGAGTTCAAATCTCCACCATACCGTTTTGGTACAGGGGGATTTTTCCCACAAAGTTAACATTGGTTCTGACTCCATTTCCCATACAGTCCTTCAAATGAGACAATAAACTGAGGTTCCTTGTGTGAACGCACGCATAACATCTTGCACACATGTAAAATCTCATCACCAACTTTCGGAAGGCCAGTTTGGCCGTTGGTATGGATAACATGTTACACACTGCATGCACCTTCCCCGAAGTTGGAGTATGGCTGCCTTAATGGCGGATAAAAAAGGGTCATACACACAAAACTCCACTGCCTGTCTATACATATACATAGCTCCCTGCTCTCTAATTTTTTTTTCCTTTCTTTTTCGTAGGATCCTTATCATTTTGCGCTGTGTTGCACCAAACAGGATAAGCCATTTGTTTGGACAGGCATGCATGAGAAAAAAACACTGAATACATATCACTGAATCTGCAAAAGTCCAACAATCATTCTCTTCAAACACCACAGCACAATCATTCTCTTCAAACACCACAGCACAATCATGTTTCAGATCATGCGTATAGCCAAGCCAACCACAGTCGCCATACCATAGTTGTACGCAAGTTACAATCATGACTGCACACGCACTAAAATCTCCAGGTTAAAATACAAAATCAAATCAATTCTGGCAACAAAAAGACCAATCTGAAACAAATTTCTCCCCCCTCCCCTTCCATCCTCAATCCCCCCCTTCCATTCAAAATAGCACACACACACGCACACACACACAAAACATACACACACAAACACATGCACGCACGCACACACACACACACACACACACACACACAACACACACACCCACACACACTCGTTTTTCAGCGGTGTCGTTTCTTATGGCCCTCAGTTTCTGCAGTCGGGAGACAGTGTCCATCATTTTACGTGTCTCACGGATATCCTTGCGCACTTTACTCAGCGTTTTATCGGCCGTCTCCTTCATCTTCTTCATCTGCACACCAGGTATACAAGATACATACCTGTATTATTCTGCCCAACTATCTGATCAATACTCAAAATGATGTAAGAGAAAAAACCAAAGCTGAAGTGTTTCATATAAATAAAAGAGTTTTGAAAAAAGCTGACAATGCTAGCAAAGTAATACAACAACATTGTTCAAAATTAGCTGACACTGTAGAAAACATATGTGGATGGTATCACCTGCAAAAACACTGAAGGTTTTGTTTTCAGCTGACAATATTAGCAAAGCAAGATGACAACATCATTCAGAATCAGTTGACATCGTAGAAAAACATGTGTGAATGATAATCACCTGCAAAAACACTGATGATTTTGTTTTAGTTTCTTTGAATTCTAAACAATGTCTTGAATCTGTCTGAAAATGTGTAGTGCCTATATCAGAGTTGCCCAGATCTAAAAAGCACAAAGTGAAGCATTTTGACGTTCTTCCAAATTTACAAGTAGTGCTCTATGAAATGCCACAAAACAGACTCATTAACACTTTCAGTCGCACTTCCCTTTGCACATGACACGTCACTGGACTATGAAGACGGAACTCTCTCTAGTTACTGTGTGGTTTTGACATGACCCACATAAAAAAATCAAAGTGGCAGACAATAAAACCAAGAAACAAGGTGGCAGAATCACAATCATCTTCATCTGCATTTCTTCCCCTCTTTCATCTTTTCCTTACTCAACTTGGCCTTTCTCACGCGAGTCAAAAGACCTACATTGTCTTAGGTTCTGTTTACGTGGCCATTATATAAGTGAATTTTTTTGTTGTTGTCTTTTTCAAACTTCTGTGGTGGTTATGTGTGACATTCTTCACAAAGTGTAGCAGCATAGCACTGTCAACAAAACCGCAGCAAGCTACGCTAAAAGCACAGAACTTAGCTGCTCTGCTATATTGTTAAACGATGTTTTAGTCTTACCATTCACTCCTAAAATGTTAACCTTCCCCTCAATTGTCCCCCCTCAATTTCAAAAAGAAAAGGAAAAAAAAAACAACAACAACAAAAAATCTTCCCTTTGTCCTTCTAAAAACAAGAAAACCAGACTTAAAACATCTACTGAAAACAAGAAAAAGAGAAAAAAAAAAACCCAAAGCAAAGACTGCACTAAAGAATATAACAAGCCACAGAAAATCCCAGTTGCACAGCCCTAATCAAATGTCCAGCAGTACTAACTCACCTGCTGTTGATTAAGGTCATCCTGTCGAAGCTTTTCGCGCCACTGGTCAATGGCCGCATGCTTCTGAGTGCGCTCAAACTGCACCTGCTGCTCCACTTCCTTTTTTTCCTCTTTGCAACGCTTCTGTCTCTCCTGCAATCCAGTGTAAAAACCAGGGTTAAAAAAAAAGGTTAAAAAAAAAAAACCCACACAGACCCAAACTCAAAAAGATTATCCCCGTTTACAGTCCTGCTCACTGTGGTGGGTCATAACATGGACACCACAGTGCACACAAATTCATTTGAAAACTAAAAGAACAGAATCAGGCACATCCTGATTTAAAGGGTTGCCTTCTTTTCACGCTCACTGGTCTTCGAACAACTTTTTTCCTCTCCGTCAGTTCAGTTAGAAAAATGCTAAATGATACGTCTCAAAGATATCAATCTTGATGTTTGATGGAGAGATGGTGTTGTCAAAAGACACTATCCACAGGTTCTTTAACCGGGGGCCTCTGAATGCCAGGACTAACGAAATGTTAATGCAAAACTCATACTGATTCTTCCAAACTGAAAAGATCAGCTGAAAACAAGATGTCGTACACTGAACATTAATACAAATATATAACATGAAGGCTGAAGGCCTATTACCAAAACTGCTGGTCATACTTGAGAAAATACATTTAATGAAACAAAACAAAACTTAATACCAATAACAACAAAAAAACCCATAAAAATGAAAAGATAAAATAATGGTTCAGTATGCTGTTAGCACTTGTTTATGACACAATGGTTAAAAGAAACTAAGAAGCCATCCCTACTCTCCAAACTGTTAAAATATTCAGAAAAACTGGTATTCAGAGTATCCACATACAAAGATGTGGAAATATTGGGTTGTTTAAATCTCTTTTCACTAGCTTAAATTTCAAAAATGAAATAAACTGTGGCCGACATAAAAACCCATGATTCTCTAGAAAGCATCTCCTAATGTAATATTACTTTTGCACACAAACATGATGAAGATGCAGAATACATGTATACAACCTAATACTTACACACACACACACACACACACACTCTCTCTCTCTCTCTCTCTCTCTCTCTCTCTCTCTCAAACATACTCACACTATTCACATATTCATGTTTTACCTGAGATACACATATCTACACACTCACACAACTCCATTTCTTTTTTAAAAAAAGGTCACATGCACAGTCAAACACACACACACACACACACACACACACACACACACACACACACACACACACACACACACACACCAATTACTGAATTTACCTTCTACAACTTCATGTTATTAAGTTTTTCGGAATAGAAGAACTTTCATAAGAGACAGGCACACACCGTGAAAACTATCCAACCACCACTGACTCGGAAGTAGCGAGTCAGCCTCTGACACGCGTGTGCGCAAGCATACACACACACTCTGGCACACACACACACACACACACACACACACACACACACACACACACACATACAAACAGAAACATGATATACTGCACACATACACACACACACATACCATCACACACACACACACACACACACATACACATACACCATCACACACACACACACACATATCAAAACAGAAACTCAAGGATACAGATCCATAGGCAGTAAAGGAGCTGCTGCTACTGGCTGCTTAACAATTACTATAAAGGATATCAGTGTCAGATATAGGAGGCAAACAGGTAGTTGCAACAACCCAGTCTTGTGCACATGATTTACTGCAAGAAACAAACAGGCGGAAAACAGATTATTAACGATAAACAGGGCAGCTTCTGTACGATTTAAATGTCACCGACACCTGGCATTCCCCTTTGGACTGAGTTCGTAAAACAAATGTACGCTAGCTGAAAGCAGGTAGGACTGACATTTTTTCATTCCCAGCAATGACTGTCATATTAGACGTGTGATGGGAAGCTTTGCAAAAATGTATTAGACAAAAATTCATCCCAGTGAGATCCTTTTTTGACGACTGTCATAAACTTCCGCTTGAGACAGGGAGTAAGTAAAGTATAAAAAGACACATCTGGCTATGTAAAGATCGTTACATGAATGTTGGTGTGGTGATGAGCAACATTTTACCACTGAGAGTCAATCACACAGCAAAACATGCAAATATTTACCTATCTTATGTTGTCAGATAAATGAAATCAGTTTATTTATTACTTTTCTCAAATCAATTCAGGGGAGGGGGGGGGGGGGGGGGGGAGGGAATAATCATAACACACAAAAGAAATATTTCCCACTGAAGCAATATATATGTATAAAGTTATTAGGAGTTTTATTCTTTCCGATTTCTTTTACATTCCAACAAAGTAATCACATCTGGACATAATATATGCACGTGCTAAAATTTTTAGTAAAAGAAAAAACAAAGCAAGTTTGTGTTGTTCTCATCCTGGTTTCAAACTCTTCAACCCCTGAACGAATAAAAAGAATTATGTTCAAGTTCAGGAAGACTTTACAGCTTCACTTTCCAAAGTTTGAATCCTCACACTGCTCACGCTATCCACAACTGTACCCCCACCCCTCTCCAGCAGAATATTTTGCCTTTATGAACTGTGTATGCCTTGGAAAAAAATAAGATTTGTTGCTGAGCATGAAATTAAAAGAGATTTAAATCAACATGCAAAAGCCATCGAACTGAGCTTGATGTCTCATCTGGCTTTCCTATGTTTACCTACATTTATTCCCGTTATCGTCACATATCAAATAACCCTCTGGAGGTACTGTTCTAGTATAAGAAAATGGTACTGAAACAAGTATCAAACATTTATTGCATTTACCTTACTCAGCACCAGGTGACTGACAAGCTTTATCATCCTGCCAAGTTTTTACCTCTCTTACCCTAGCTCTTGAAACTCTTCACACACACACACACACACACACACACACACACACACACACACACACACACACACACAGAGAAAGTGGACAATCCCATCAACATCTTTTCCTTGTTGATGTTTTTTTGTGTGTGTTTTGGTTTTGTTTTGTTTTTGGACAAAGTGAGAAATCCTGTTTACATGTCCCATCCTGAAAAAAAAAAGATACACCCTGAAATTATAGTGAAAAAGAAACAAAAATTGAAACAAAAAGACAAACAAAACAAAACACAAAATAAAGGCAGGGTAGCTGATCTACTGACATCCATAGCGCAGAGAAGACTTAGTTCATACTGAGAACATCCGTCAATCCACTTGATTTCCTGGTCCAAAGTTAAAAAAAAAAAAAAAGGTGTAAAAAAATTAATGAAAAACATTCAAATGTAACATAAAGGCATTTTCTTAAAAAGCCTTAAGACCAAAAAAAAATTAATGAAAAACATTCAAATGTAACATAAAGGCATTTTCTTAAAAAGCCTTAAGACCACACAGACACTGCAGAAGGGACAGCCTGTACCCACTCTCCCTCCTGCGCAGTGAGGGCAAGTTTTTTGTCATGGTTAAATCACCAAAAGAAAGTGGACTTGTCATAACTTAATTGTGACCAAAAAAAAAAAAGGTAAAAGAGTTTCCAAAACACAGACAAGAGAATGGGTCCACAAAGGCAGAAAACTGGCAGACAGAAGAAAAGAAAGACAAAAAAAAAAAAAAAAATTTAAACAGTCGGTCAGAGAATGACAGGAAAGAGTAGGACACAAGGGCAGAACTTCCAGAAGGGGGGGGGGGGTTATTTGTACTCAAAGAGCCCCTGCACCCACCCCCAGACATCTTAACAGGGGCTTTTCTCATATCTGGAAAATGTCACATTAAAACACAAAACAACTCAGACGTAACCAAGTCTAACCAACAACACTTACCCTTTTCTTTCTGCGCAGGTCCAGTTTTCGCTTTAGGTTCTTAATTTGTTTTGTGTCCAGATTCTGTTTGGTTTCCAAGTACACCTCCTGCGGACAATCACAAATAAAAAAAGGATTATGTTGTATAATCAGTGAACAAGTTACCGACTGCACACACACATGGTGACATGCGCGCGCGCACACACACACACACACACATACACACACACACACACACACACACACACACACACACACACACACACACATACACACACACACACACACACACACACACACACACTTGATGACAAAGGAAAACACAGAAAGAGACCCTGAAGGTAAAAACTGCCATGCAGAGACAGTCATAATGAAGACAGTCGGAGAAAAAGACAAGAAAGAAGATGACACAGAGGTGGATGAAAAAAAGTCAGATCTCAGTGTCGAGAAGAAAACAATATGATTGACAGCCAACACTGAAATGAAATGGCAACACTTTAGCGAAAAACAGATGAACTGCACGAGCACACAACAGCTAAACAGTACAGTCACAAAGACATGGGTAAAATGCCTTGTCCAACGAAAACCAGGTCCAGTTCATTCATGATGAATATGTAGAATGCACAATTCCACACACATGCCTCCCTTCCTTCAAACACTTCTTTTTTAACCACTTCTGCAACATCACTGAAATATATGGTACATCCTTGTTATGATCAAAGTAAACCATTTATCTTGAAGATCCATACATAACCTTTCCCACAGTGCCAACATCATGTTGTGTCAATAAATCAGCTATGTGAAAGTTGTAGCACACTTCCACCCTCACTCTCTTTCCTTTGTTCCTGAGGTCTACCATGAACAGCAAGAACTTCGCATGCAACAGTAATCAATATAATCATTGAACATAGCCACATTCCTTTCAGGGGATGTTTACTCACCATACTACTGTGCATGTATTTCATCTTCATGTGATCCATTCATCTTACCAGCATATGATGGCCTAGTCTTCTCCTGAAGTTGAAATGGGATTTAACATGCGTGCAAGATTTTTGCGCATGCATTCACGCATGGGACTTCGGTTTAATGTCTCATCTGCAGGACTAGGAGGGGACTGAACTCTGCACAGATGTGAACTCCAAAGAGAAAATCTACAACTTCCAACCTGGCTGTCTTGGGTGGGGAATCGAATCCCAAAATTTGGAACACAAGCCTGAAGCCTTACCCACTGAGCCAATCCCGACTCTAACCTCCATCCTAAGATGCCAATGTACACCTCTCCAGAAATCATAATGTGGAAGTGTGAAAATCAGCTGTCCGCATTGTCTGATACGATTTACAGCATGAAATTTTTATCAACAAAATCCTTTCTTTTTTCTGTCTCTCTCTCTTTCTAACATCTCCACGTATGTGAGAAGAGTCTGTAGACAAATGGTCAGTACTTCTGCCTGCCGAGCTGACAGTCCTGAGTTCAAACTTCTCACACTCATAGGGTTGAATTTTTCCCAACTTATCAACCCTCTGTGTCCACCCATCTGTAAATGGGTTCCAGAGTCAGATCAGGAAAGTGTTTAACGGCGGTGAAAGCAGACAGTTGGGGACAGTCTTTTATCATGCCATGCCACATGTGACATACACAATAAACCTCTGACAGTTCACTGCCCTTACGGCCATAAAACTATGGGACTTTAACATGTTTTTTTTTTCCTTTCTTTATAATAAATAATAACAGTAAATGACTCTCAATCCAAGGATCATTGGTTCAATCCACAGCAGCATCTGATGGATGATATGGCAGTAGAATTTTTTCTTATCTCCCAGTTTAACATATATATAACAGACATGCTAGAGGCTGCAACCCTTCGTGTGTATGTAAAAGATCAGATATCATATATATATGCATGTTAAAGATCCAGTTATTTATCACTGTCAGTATTCTGAAAGTTTATGGAAGCACAAAAATAACCAGCAAGATCCTGGTTACATCAGATGGATGTCAGCGCAGTCACACATCCCCCCGTACCACTGAAATACTGTGATGAGCACTTTAAACAAAACGAAACAAAAAGCAGCAACATCACCACTCATGAGTTTGTTAATCTGTAGCTGCACCCCTAACCTACTTGACATGGGGCGATATCTGGATTTAAATGAAACACAAAACTACAATATGACTCTTGTCAAAGCAGTAAGAAAGAGACTGAGAGACAGACAAACAGACAGAGAGACAAAGAGACAGACAGCCAGCCAGATAGGTAAGGTAATGTTGCTCATAGCCCAGCCGACTGCAAAGGGCCACATCAGGGCTGTCACCACGTTGACACCACATAAACAGTGACAGAGACAAACAAAGAGGCAGACAAACAGACTGCAACACAGAGAAACAAAGACAGAGACAGAAACAGAAGGAGATGATTATGATCAAAACTTTCATTCCAGCTTTTCAGTGAAATTGTAGCTCATCTTTCTCCAAAAGAGTTGTCTTAAACATAAACACCAAGACCATTTCTATTAACTTCCAGCTTGACCGCACATGTCAATGCTTCAGTCCAGAGGGACAAATACTAGTGAAAAAGTTTGACCCCTCTCCCTTCCACCCAAACCCCACATCACATCAGAATGTAATACAGAAAAGATAGAAAAGGGGATGGGGGCAGGAACCCACACAAAACCAACATCAGCCTCTAGGAAAACAAACACACAAACAAAAAAACACAGAGCTTCTCATTCAAAAGATTTCCCCCCACATAATCATGAACAACCGAAACCGATCCTAACTCTGCCAAAAAATATATCTACTTTAAGCTGTCTGATTTTGCTGACTTTAGCCTTCAGGCAATAGCGTTCCTGCATTTAACTGCTGACTCCCCTGCACAGCCCAACATGCAGCGCAAGACGATCACTGGCTTCACAATCTAGGAAGATTCATCACCAAGTGACATGAATGCCAACAAAACAACACACACTACATAAGGAAAACAATTGACACCCCACATGTGGATAAAACAGATTCGTGGGTTTTCATAAACTTCCTGACGATCCTGATTCGACTTTTGATAAATCTACCCCAAAATTCAACAACAATCTTTCCAGCATTTACCTGGTTTTTTAAAACCTGAATCTCCCCGTTCACACCAATCTGTATCCACATCCTGGTTTCCCTTTATAAACCTTGAATCTGCTCCAAACGTTCAACACAACTTAGATTACCTTTCTTAAACAAATCTGCTAATTCAACCTTCCGCATTCCTGGTTTCTTTAAAACCTGAATCTGCTCCAAACGTTCAACACACAATCTTTCCAGCAATTTACCTGGTTTCTTTAAAACCTGAATCTGCTCCAAACGTTCAACACACAATCTTTCCAGCAATTTACCTGGTTTCTTTAAAACCTGAATCTGCTCCAAACGTTCAACAACAATCTTTCCAGCAATTTACCTGGTTTCTTTAAAACCTGAATCTGCTCCAAACGTTCAACACACAATCTTTCCAGCAATTTACCTGGTTTCTTTAAAACCTGAATCTGCTCCAAACGTTCAACACACAATCTTTCCAGCAATTTACCTGGTTTCTTTAAAACCTGAATCTCCTCCAAACATTCAACACACAATCTTTCCAGCAATTTACCTGGTTTCTTTAAAACCTGAATCTCCTCCAAACTTCAACACACAATCTTTCCAGCAATTTACCTGGTTTCTTTAAAACCTGAATCTGCTCCAAACATTCAACACACAATCTTTCCAGCAATTTACCTGGTTTCTTTAAAACCTGAATCTGCTCCAAACGTTCAACACACAATCTTTCCAGCAATTTACCTGGTTTCTTTAAAACCTGAATCTGCTCCAAACTTCAACACACAATCTTTCCAGCAATTTACCTGGTTTCTTTAAAACCTGAATCTGCTCCAAACGTTCAACACACAATCTTTCCAGCAATTTACCTGGTTTCTTTAAAACCTGAATCTGCTCCAAACGTTCAACACACAATCTTTCCAGCAATTTACCTGGTTCTTAAAACCTGAATTCTCCAAACATTCAACACACATCTTCCAGCAATTTACCTGGTTTCTTTAAAACCTGAATCTGCTCCAAACGTTCAACACACAATCTTTCCAGCAATTTACCTGGTTTCTTTAAAACCTGAATCTCCTCCAAACATTCAACACACAATCTTTCCAAAAATTTACCTGGTTTCTTTAAAACCTGAATCCGCTCCAAATGTTCAACACACTATCTTGCCAGCAATTTACCTGGTTTCTTTAAAACCTGAATCCGCTCCAAGTGTTCAACACATATCTTGCCAGCCATTTACCTGGTTTCTTTAAAACCTGAATCTTCTCCAAATGTTCAACACATATCTTGCCAGCAATTTACCTGGTTTCTTTAAAACCTGTCCCACTGTTTCTGCATAATCTTGCTTATTTACAAACCAACCAATAAGTGGAGGTAGAAACTTCTTTGATAAACGTAACAAACAGCAATTTTCTTTTAACTGTCTTAAGAGTTCTTAACCTCTAATTAGACCCCCCCCCCTCCCCCCAAAAAAAAAAAACAAACAAACAAAAAAAAACCACTCACTCCATTAAAAATCTTTTTTTTAAAGGTCTCTGAAAGTCATTATCAAGAGATTCCATTGTATCCTAATGTTTAGTAATGGAAGAAAGTTAGTCACAGAATCCAGCGATCTGGCATATTTATAAAATGTCATGGAGATACTTGTAGGAAAGGTGTCCTTAAACATGACACCTCAATCCTGAAGTTGTACAGCTGAACTTGATTTTGACTCATTAAAACCATTTCTTATCAACAGTGCCTAATTAAGCCACTATCAGCCAATACTGAATTGAGTTATCATGTAGTGATGTACACAAGTGCAAGGATTCAGTGCATTTTTTTTCTTTCTGAATACTCAATTTTGAAAGTAAAAAAAACTGATGCTGTTAATTCACTCCAACTAAATTACAAAGCAGTATATTTCAGCATCTTTCATGTCTTGGTAACTAAGTACAGTTGACACACACACGCACGCCTCTGAAAACTTAGTAATGCCAATTAAAACAGTCTGTAACAGAAGACATGCTTGGAAAGACAGTATCTCCTGAAAGGCACAAATCCTGGGATATTTTCTGTTGTAAAAATTCACCCTTATTCATAGCGGCTACAGTGGGCATTGTCATTTTGTAATTCACAAGATAACACACCTGCACTCTCTTTTCACTTGCTTCTGATGTATAAATCTTGACAAAATCAACCTGCTTGTGGCCTGTGCTGATCAAGAAAAGCTGCTTCACTTATGTTCATGTATTTTGTTTCACAGTCAGAACCTTCCATAGATGATGTCACATTTCAATCAACTGTTGCAACCGAAAAATGCAGCAATTGTCTTTTCTTCACAGAATGAGAAAACATTACAATGACAGAACAACAAAACTTAAGTTCATTACTTTCTTTAAGCCATGCAATCCACCGAGTGTACGTCACTGCTGAACTCAAGTAAGCCATGTTGGCAATATCTCTCTCATCAAGAGGCTCTAGACAGGACTGCTTGACAGCTTACTTTACATTTCATCAGAGAAGGGCTGATAATGCTACAATTCAGCCTGCGACTTTATGTAGTCAAACAGGCATAAAGCAAGACATTAAGATTACGCATAAATGTCTGAAAGTGAAAGTGTTGTGCCATTGCTGACCGCTATGGCATTCTGGATCATTACAGCATTTCTTCACAGAGAGATCAAAAGGTTTAGTTAGTGCTTTCTGTTTGTTTGTTTGTTTGTTATTATAACGATGAAGAAAGCCTGTAACTTACACTCAAAGTAACTTTCCTCTCTCTAGAATCTTTATCCTCCGAAGCACTGGTCTTTCCTGTCTTGCGCCCGTTGCCAGCGACAGCTGCTTCCTGTTTCCACTTCCCTTTCTTCCGCAGCCACCTGTTCACCTCTTCCAGCGCGGCACTGATGCCAGCATCACTGTCCATTTCTCCCGAGGGTCCACCAGACGTGGGCTTCCCAGCACCAGACACTGACTTGTCCACCGCTGTTAGGTTTGATGACGGCAAACGATTTGAATCAGGCCGAGGTGGAGGAGGTGGAAGAAAGGGATCCCGGGGTACCACTGAGCCCGTGCCAAAACCTGGACGTGCACCGCTGATGCCGTCAGATGGACTCCCCATTCTGAAGTTGGTCTGCGGAGCTGGAGGTCTGGCACTGACGGGCGCTGCTGCAAGATCAGTTTGTACCGAGGGTGGGGGCACTCCTAGATTCACTGGGCCCGGAACCCTTGCCATGTTACCCAGTGGGTAACCAGGTGTGGTGCCTTGTGCAGGTAATGGTGGGGGAGGGTGACTAAACATGGCATCTGAACCTCCTGATCCTACAGGTGGATGTGGGCCACGGAAGGGAGGAGGTAATCCTGGAGGGGGCATGGAAGGGTTAAAGGGTGGTGGGGGCACAGGAGGCGGGAAAGGAACCGATGAGCTGGGAGGTCCGGGTGGCATTTGTGACCTGTGATGTTGTCCGATACCTGGATTCTGTATTCTGCCAGAGTCCTCCATTCCATGAGGGTTCCGATGTTGCGGTGGTCCACTTCCAAAACTGGAAACATTGTGAACAGTTCTTCCATCAGGATTTGAGGAAGACATTGTTCTCAGTTCTTTAAGATGATCATTCACACTCTGTGAAATCGCTGGATTTGTACCTGGGTAACTTGCTCTTGTTTGACCATCCTGACGTGCAGGCATGTTATTTTGGAAGGAATACATAGGCTGTGCTGCTCTGTGTCTGGTCTGCTCTCTCCCCTCTGCCTCTGACCAGAATCTGTCTCTTCCTCTGCTCATGCTGAATGATGAGTCAATCCATTCACCTGACTCAAAGTCAAATTGGCTGATCAGCAGAACTAACTCAATTTAGCTGATTTCTGGAACAAACAAAAAGTACAAAGACTGAAAGAATTCAGGAATGAACTCAATGTAGCTGCACTCTGGAACAAAAAGTAAAAAGAATTTAGAATTAATTATCAAAAAAATTTTGAAATTAACTATTTGGAGTACTCCATTCAACAATAACTTACATGCCTTTTTTTTCTAGAAAAATTATAACTAATCCGCCAAACAACAGGGACAAACAAATTATAAAGGGTGCAAACAAATTACAAAAGAAAAAGATTCCAGAGAGAGGAAAGCCACTGTTTTGCCTTGTACATGTCCTCTTTGGCAGATTAATTATTTTTCTTTAAAAAAAAAAGTTTCAATTTCCACCTACAGTCACCCCATGTTGAAATTAATCTAGACTAGACTGTCATTTCTAACGGTAGACAGACTATGAATTTGAAATATCAACTTACAACTTTATACTTTTTTTAAATACTGTCATTAAACTAAAGCAAAATGTAAACATACAGAACAAAGTGCAAGGTACACTTAAAACAGACAAGTGAATTTTCAACAGTCTTCTTCAGACGTCACACATAGCAGACATATGAAATGCACAAAACAATACTCTCCTGATCATAGCCAACATGAGAATGACCAGGGCACCTAATACATGTGCAGATAGGAGTTTTTCACACTTTATGACTTGTAACATTATTATCCTCTGAAATCTGTTAGACTGTCTGACTCTGACCCCTTATTACCAGCCATTTGTGTGCATGTTCCCTTTACATTAATCAACCTCAAAGCTTATGTAGAACATTTATGTGTCTACTTACGGAAACATTTTAACTTAAGTTTGAAAGTTGCATGGGTTTCTTTCTTTTGCCCCTTCTGTCACAATGCCTTGCAAATAGAGGACACAACAGATCTATACTACAGCCTGGGTGTCATAAAACCCAAGAACTTTCATACTGGTGCGTTTGATCAGACCGCTGAGCCACTGTCAGAGCTTGTGTCCTATGAGAAAGAAATGGCTTCTAAATATAGTTTCATGCTTTGTCAAAAGTGCCCACCCCCCACCCCTTTTTTTTTTTTTTTTTTACTTTGGATGAGACTCTTCATCACCACTTGAACAGTAATCATCTTCTTCTATCAAAACAAAACAAAAAAAAAAGGAAGGAAAAAGAAAGAAGTCTGTGATAGTGCAGTTTTGATTGTGTGGCCTCCCACATAATAATGGGGGAAAAAAAGAAATCTGAGGTGATGTAATTTTGACTGTGTGGCCTCCCAAATATTGCTGGCTCTACTTTAACAATGAGAACCAGATCTGATATGACTAAGTATGACTATGAGGAGCTGTTTGTACACCGACGCCATATGGAACAGAAAACCTGGGATAGTAGCTGCTGTTTTGCTCTAGTAGCTCTGTTGCTGTGCACATATGCCAGGATACATGCCTTGGAGTTGGAACACACTGCATTCCAATTCTGAACTGTCCTCACTTCCCCACTCCACACTGTCATTCTCATTCTGGCTGCAATTAGGGGAGCATTTTTTTGTTCACATTTGAAAATATATCTGTTGTATCCATGTCTAATGAACACATACTTGTTGAAAATTCATTTGCTTTCATGATTAAAATAATTTGTACTGTTTATGAATTATG
The DNA here is from genome assembly GCA_033310375.1 of Conus canariensis. Taxonomy (NCBI): domain Eukaryota; kingdom Metazoa; phylum Mollusca; class Gastropoda; order Neogastropoda; family Conidae; genus Conus; species Conus canariensis. The sequence goes on from CM065729.1 coordinate 12,656,227, forward strand.
CATTACTTACTTGCCACTCTATTTTGTTACTTTAGACGCTTGAATGTGTAAAAGTGTAGTCCAGCTGTCCTTCATGCTGACTGCACATGTACACAGAATACGACTGGGTTGCACTCTTCTAGTGCATCACTGGTTAGAAAAAAATTTTGACTGATGTGCAGATCAAAGGGAAGGCTAAACCATAAAACAAAACAGCATTTTCTTCAGTTCTGCTCGAACATGTCAGCATTCACACATTACCATACATATGTGCATACTCCCTCATGCATAGGCATACACACTCTTTAATATATTATTTGCATGCACACTGACACTAGTAGGTTTACTTTAAGCACTAAAAATAAAGCTAAGCGTCCAAAACCTGCCAGCACATCGGGTTACTGCACAGGTCAAACATAGATCTGCAAAATCTTGATACCTTTTATCTAAAATATTTTCTCTCCTTAACATCTATTCATTTAATCAGTTATTTTGATATAAACCCTGTGCACAGTGGTCTGATCACTAGTCCGCACGCTTGGTGAGAACAGCAACTTGACTCACTAAGACTACTTCGCATTCTACTTGAACTTGTAGGTGCTAGAGGCCTTAAGAGGCCTGTTCACCATTCTAGGTATAACATTGAGATGAAAAACACCGCATGCGTGGAAGGAAGAGAGTCACGACAGAGACTATCTATGTTGATAGCATTCCGGATTATATTTTGTCGGAAGTTCCTGCCAATGAGTGTCTAACCGTGATTTGAAGATGTTGACTGTAGGGGCTGTTACTACGGAGTCAGGAAGACCATTCCAAACATCAATCACACGAAGAGAGAAGTAGTTTCCTCTGATATTCAGTCTGTGATGAACTTTGGATAGTTTCAAGGAGTGTCCTCTGCTGTCCCTATTGGTAAACAGTTCAAACCGTGGTTTTCACTCCGGTAAATGCCATGTATAAACTTGTACAAGTCTATCATGTCACCCCTTTTTCTTCTGTGCTCAAGGCTTGGAAGTTTGAGAGTAGAAAGACGCTCAGGATATGGTGT
>CM065729.1:12662253-12669753 GCA_033310375.1 Conus canariensis
ATTTTTCAGCCCAACCCCATAAAGAGTTCACCCATGCCTGCCTGGCTCAGAGCATGGTATCCCAGGCCACGGTAATCGTAGTCAGGCAGCGCTCCATCGCCGATCGCCCCACGTCTCCAGGAGCCTCCTCCGGCGACACAGACTAAACCCGCCGTCACCCATATGGCTGGAACGATCGCTGCGTCACCTACCACTGATCTCTCACATCAGTGTCCCTCCAAGGAGGCCTGCCACCTCTAGCTTGGTGTTTGCTGCTATACCACCTCGTAGCAAACTGTCCCGGAGTACTTATAGATCCTTTTAAAGGAAACCCATGACCCTGTTCGCCTGCTGGACGATGTAATAAGTGTAGGTTTTTCTATTGTCAGTCTGAGGTAGATAATTGTAACTTCCGAATATTTGGCTGATAATGTTGGCTCTGAAGTGTGTGCATTTAATCCAAAAGAGAATTATTTGGAATATTGTGATCTGATTGCTGAAGACGATATATTTATGTAGGTGAGATTCTAATACCCAGGTTTCCCCCCTCCCCTCCACCCCCGTCTCTTAAGTGATCTCAATCTTCAAGCAGGATAGTTCAGTCACTTTGTACAGAAATCTCCCGACGCAGTCATAGGTGACGAGCAGGTATACATCACATCTCAAAAGGCTTAACTGGAAGGTTGTTGATTTATAGCGGAGAAAATCTGGGTTCAGGAGCAGTTCTTTAGAAGAACACCAGTAACTGGATCTGTCTCCGTTTGATATATCCCTTTTCAGAATGAGACTTCACTTTTGATCGCGTAGAAAATCGTTGTGCCACTCTCGTGTCTTCCCGCTAACTCCATACTACTTTGATTTCACATAGAAGACGCTGGTGTGAAACTCAAATCAGAATTTGCGATGATATGGAAATCTCCAAGTATGCCCATTATCAGACAAAGAAATGAGCAATACACTTGAAAGAGAACTATTAATTTGCGTCTTTAAAACCTAGTCACAGCCAGGACTCAGTCAGACCTTGTTTTGATATGCAGACCGATGTGACTTTCAGACTTGTATGCCATTTCTTACGGACCAAATATTGTCCTGCTGTTACGTGCATCCGAGATGTGCTACTGTTCAGCACATCATTTTTGACTATAAGTTGATGAAGCCTTTAAAAAAAATGTATATGAATTTATGCTATGTACAGACTCTAGGAATATTGATGTTTTTAACCTTTTAGATTCTTTATCATGGATTGAAATTAACGATTATGCACCTTAGACAAAGTCCTGTGAGTAATTATATATATATATATATATATATATATATACAAATATTATATATACTTGAGATTACTTCAGATATTTATATTTATCTCTCTTCTATATACCATTATCTTTCATTTTCTCTCCGAAATACTTACCTAGTATCCTCTCCTCTCCCCGTCCCTTCCCAACTTTTTGACCACATGTTTATGATGACGTTACAAATTTATTTAAAAAAAAAAAAAATCTTTACTGAATAACTTTCCCTTCCTTCCGTAGAAGCCAAAGATCCAGCGGCAAACAAAACGTTTCCCTCTCCGTTACATTGCTCAGAGATCCCTGGTATTTGACCGTCTAAGCATCTGTTGAAACACCCCGGTGTATGTACAACTGTTCAAAGTGATACAACACAATGAACCCATAATATAGAAATGTGTGAATGAATCTTACAACAAGCGAGTAAGTCAATGATCTGTTTTCTGTGCCAACCTCTGCGGCAGAAGTTTCGCGCGTTTGTTCCACTTTATTAACTGTGGAGTTTAGCCTTCATTTCCTGGTTGTCTCCCGTGCAATAAAAAGAATAAGCAAAAAGCAACTTCATGATCATATTATCACGCGCGCGCATATGTGTGAGTGCGTGTGTGTGTGTGTCTTGGGGAGGGGGGGCGGGGGGGGGGGGGGGGGCGAGTGTGTGCACGTTTGCGTTGTATGCATTAAAGAACGTGTTTTGATTCGTCATGGCATTGTCCACGACGTGCACAGTGGGAGACAACAAAAATATAATGTCACATGACCAAAACATACAAGATGGAGGATGCGAGAGGACGACGTCTTTTCGCTGACATTAATCATGCATTCAAGAGGGACCCTTTAATGTGCGTTGAACACTTTTCATATTTGCTTAATTTCTTTTTTGAAAGTGGAAACCACCAGTATTGAAATAATTGGAAAGAATGGGGCAGAGATTTACGATTTTGGTTTGATTGCTGACCGAGAGTACTGACTAAGCAGTAGCACTTGTCACTATCTCGGTTACTTGAACATTCACGGTGATCCAACTGCTTGCTATATAGCTTTCACAAAGCATAAAACGATTTATTACATGTGTTGCCATTTGGTTAGTTCTTTTCTCTATGTTATGTTCTTTACTACTATAGCATTGAGTGCTCACGTGCAGCCAGTATAGATTTTTCTCTCTCTCTCTCTTCTCTCTCTCTCTCTCTCTCAATAGTAGTTAATTAAATCAGAACTAATTGGCGGGTTAGAGAGAAGAGCTTGGAGAAAATGAATTTTGCATACATGCGCAGATGATATTGGTGGCAAAACTGATACTTAGATAAATTATGAAGTGTATCTAATTCCAAAAGATACACAGTTAATGTTATAGAGATCTGTTATCTTCTCTGATTAAAAAAAACAAACAATAAACACATTTCCTCACTCTAATTATTTGTAAAGGATTACACAAAAATGTTGTTAGTTCAGAGTAGTAATTATTGTTATTATTTTTGACGGATTATTCAAAAATTGCTGTGACAGTACAGAGCATAAGATAAGATAATGTTACTTATAGCCCAGCCGACCACAAAGGGCCACATCAGGGCTGTCACCACGTTAAAATCAACTCACAAGTCATTCATTCACACAATTCTTTAAAATACATCGAAAAACCATCTGAAAGTTTGTTAAAAATCTTTCCACTGTAAAAACTCAGATCCGATGAAAAATGTTAATCTCTTTCAAGAACTCAAAGATGGCATCAGGTGGGACATCTCTGAACAAGGTTTTCATGGAATCTGCCGTAAAATGTTTGTGTCTCACATCGTGCAAGTCCCAACACTCTAAAAGAATATGTTTCATTGTGAGTGGCACATGACATGGAATGCACCACGGAGCTTCTTCACTCTTTAAAAGGTACGAATGGGTAAAATACGAATGGCCGGTGTGCAGCCGGCACAGAACTGTTTCTTCTTTACGACCACCAGACGCAGATGGGAGGAACTCCTTAAGGTTTGGACGGATCTGAAAGAGTTTGTTATCCGTCTGTGTATTCCAATCCTCCTGCCAGAGGTCTCTCACATAATCGTTAATTTTGGGTTTCAGATCTGAGCAGGGGATATATATGTTGGACAGTTTCTCTCTTGTGGCATTCTTGGCTAAACGATCAACCATTTCGTTCCCTCCAATGCCAACATGACCAGGAACCCAAGCCAAAATAATGTTGTAACCATCCGCTTTCAACTTGGTCAAAAGTTCAAAAAAGTGTAAAAGTTCTGGGTGCTGAAGGTTGCGGCCAGCTATGGCCTCCAACGCTGACAGTGAATCTGACAGAACCAGAAAGTCCCTCTTCTTAGATTGTGAGATTATCTTCAATGCCGGAACCAGAGCAGTAAGTTCAGCGGAATAGACAGAAGCATCTGGAGGTATATGTTCTAACAGTATCTGAGAAGGAGCCCCAGGGCAGTAGGCTGCACAGGCCACTCCATCCTCAGACTTGGAACCGTCAGTGAAAATTTTCTGATAAGATGGAAATTTTGAACAGAGGTCAGAATACAATGCCTTGTATGCCAGAGAGCTGGTAGACTCTTTACGAAAAGCTGCAAGATCAAAACAAATCTCTGGTGTGAAAAAGGTCCACGGAGGCTCATCTGGAAACTTGGAAAAATCGGACACAACTCCTAAGTCTAGACCTGCATTCCGCACGTGAGGCTGCATACGAAGACCAAACGGCGGAATACAGTTAGGGTTGTTTTCAAATTTACTTTGGAACGGAGGGTCAAAAACACAGTCATAGGCAGGGTTTTCTGGTTCCGAGAACAGCCTGATATAATAATTCAGAGACAGTTTCAGCCTGCGGTTGGACAGTGAGGGTTCACCTGCCTCTGCATACAGGCTGTACACAGGGGTGGTGCGGAATGCTCCAAGACAGAGACGAAGCCCTTGATGGTGAATAGGGTCCAAGAGTTCTAGGTAAGAGGGTCTTGCAGAGCCGTACACAGCACAACCATAGTCCAGTTTGGAACGGACCAAGGCTCTGTAGAGGTGCAGCAAAGTTTTCTTATCAGCGCCCCAGTCAGTGTGTGCTACAACCCGCAGAATATTCAAAGCTTTCTGGCAAGAAGTTCTGAGGTTTTTAATGTGGCTGAGAAAGTTGAGTTTCTGGTCAAAAATAACTCCTAAGAATTTGGCTTCTTTGACAGCTGGAATGGGAGATTTCCCTATTTGAATTACAGGATCTGGAAAAAACTGACGGAAATTATGGAAGTGAATGCACTGTGTCTTTGTAGGAGAAAAAGCGAAGCCGTTTTCATCCGCCCACTGATGAATTTTATCTACACAAAGCTGGAGCCTGCGCTGGACACTCGGGTACAGGCTTCCAGTTGCGTAAACAGCAAAATCATCCACAAACAATGAGCAGTCTGAACCCTGTTGAACAGATTTAACAATGTTGTTGATCTTGATGCTAAAGAGGGCAGGAGACAGTATGCTTCCTTGCGGAACACCCAACTCCTGCTCATGAACATCAGAGAGAGTGGTGCCAACCCGGACCTGAAACTGTCGTCCTGCCAAAAAATTTTGAATGAAAAGTGGAAGATGACCCCGAAAACCAAGATCATGGAGATCATGAAGTATCCCATATTTCCAGGTGGTATCGTAGGCCTTCTCCAAGTCAAAGAAAATAGCCACTGCGTGTTGTTTGTTCAGAAAGGCGTTCCGAAGCGTAGATTCCAGACGGATCAAATGGTCAACTGTGGTTCGATGTTTGCGGAAACCACACTGTTCTTTCGCCAAAAGGCCATCGGTTTCGAGTTTCCACATGATCTAGCATTGACCATTTTCTCCATCAGCTTGCAGACACAGCTGGTCAAAGCTATGGGACGGTAGTTTGATGGGTTAGAAAGATCTTTTCCAGGTTTGGGAATGGGAATGATGAGGGCTTTTCGCCAAGAAGGTGGAAAGAAACCAGTAGTCCATACATGGTTGTAGACATGTAGCAGGATGTGCAGACCTTTTTGCGGAAGATGTTTCAAAAGTTTGTAATGGATTTCATCTATACCCGGAGAGGAATCGCTGCAAGAAAGTAAGGCAGATTTCAATTCGTTTAAAGTGAAAGGAAGATTGTAGTCTTCCATGTTATCTGATGAAAAGTTGCAGGGTGATTTTTCTTTGAGGGCTTTGATTTTGACAAAACTGGCTGATTTGTTAGAAGAGGAGGAATTCTTTTCAATGGTTGAAGCAAGCAGATTAGCAACTGCTTTTTTCTCTGTTATTAAAGAGTCAGAAAACTTGAGATGGTTCACAGTGGGACAGGTGTTCTTCCCTTTGATTTTCTCGATGATTTTCCACACTTTTTTCTTCGATGTCTTGGATGTGAGACTTGAGGCTGAGCAAAACTGTTTCCAAGATAAACGTTTACTGGTCTTATATATGTGTTTGGATTTGGCCCTCAGTTTCTGATGCGCTCGAACGTTGGGCATCGAAGGTCTGCAAGAGACCCGACGCAGTTATTATTGTGTATAATACTAGTGTAAACATTCCTGACACTGGGAGAGCTCTGGAAGTCAAGAGTAATTTGATCTAGTATTTGAGTTTTCTTCCTAGACCATAGAATTCATATTCCTCAAAATGTATTATACTTTTGTATGGCAGTTGTAGAGGATCATGAAAGATGAGTGGAACTTTTGGGAAGTTATACACAATCTTGATAAATTCTGTTGTTTAAGATAATAATAATAATAATGTATAATACTTATATAGCACATTTCTTGTTGTACAAATCAATGCGCTTACATCCACCATTTGCACTTATTCATACAATATTCATGCACACAGCAAGAAGAAAATACACAATGGCAGACGCACCTACATGCATAAACTGCCTCACCGAACTAGTTGTGGAGGAATTTAAGAGAGATCTAGTCATCTACAGAAGAGAATAGGCTTTTTTGAAGAGGTAAGTTTTGAGCTGAGATTTAAAAGAAGAAAGAGTAGGCTGATTACGAAGGTCTTCAGGGAGGGAGTTCCAAATAGAAGGTGCTCTAAAACTGAAGGCTCTTTCGCCAACAGATTTCAGAGAACGCTTAGGGATTTTCAAAAGTTTTTGTGAAGAAGAGCGAAGGGTACGAGAGCTTTGGTAGGTGCAAAGAGAAGAAGAGAGATAGTGAGGAAAAGATTAATTGAAGTGGCGGAAAGCAAGAACTGCCAGTTTAAATTGCCACTGATACTGTATGGGAAGCCAGTGCAGTTCGATCAGCATGGGAGTGATGTGCTCACACCTCCTTCTCTTCAAAACAAGTCGTGCAGTGCTATTTTGGACTCTCTGCAGCCGAGCAATCTGTTCTGCGGGAAGCCCAGCATAAACAGAGTTGCAGTAGTCCAATCTTGACATCACCGTGGCACAGACTAGCCTGACAGCTACTTCCCTGGATATAAAGCGTCGGATGGAAGTAATACGTCTCAGCTCTAAAATGCCTGAACTGTGTTGAATATTCATTGCAGATCAAGCTCAGAGACAGAGTGAATCTGAAATTCAAGATTTCTCATTCATTAATCTTCACAGTTTCAGTTCACTTTTCACTGCTTAGAATTTAACCATTCTCAACCCTCTTACAGGCAGCCATGCTCTTTTAGGGCAATGCATAGTATTAGTATTCTATAATCCAGCAGTGGGTATATTTAGTTAATTAACGAAATGTGTCAAATTCCTTTTCACTTTTCATTTCACATAGAAAGTGGTTCACGTCCACACAGATATGTGGGATTTAGTTACTTTAAAAAAGAAAAAAAAGACCTTTTGCTCAGCGAATCCTGTACAGACTATGGTCTGTTAGCAACTTGCCATTAAGACTATGAGTCTCTGGCTAATACTTGAACAATAAAGGGATATCCATATATATGAACAGTCTTGGTCTTTGCAGAATAGGTTTGATTAAAAAGCAAACCTAGTCATCTTCTGACGAACTGGACAAATAATGTGTGCATAACAGCAGCTTTACTCTATACCATACTATTTAGCAGGAAACTATGAAGTCACAGTTACACTTGTCTGCCATGGTGAATTGACATTGATATACATTTGTGATTGAAGAATTAAAAAGTTAGAAGAAATTTTTAAAAATCTACAGAAAGATGTCTACTTTACTACTTGCCATCATGCTAGTCTCATTGATGATTCATTTCATAATTTAAGCGTCATCTGATCTTCTGTGCAGAGATGAGTATGACTTTTTGCCAGTGACAGAACCTCAGCACAATGCGTCTCCTCTGG
>CM065729.1:12672253-12674753 GCA_033310375.1 Conus canariensis
TTGGCTTGTTTCACTTTTTGTGGTGATGTGAAAATGAATTAGGCCCTCATTTTGCCTGAAATGATTATCATAACCCAACCTGCCTTTTTTCCTCTTTATTTTTTCTTTTTTTTTTTTAGGTTAAGAAAAAAACAACAACAAGCAAACCAAACCAAAGCCATAGGTATTTGTAATGGAATTTTGTGAGCAATGTACATTTGTGTGTGCATACATGTTTAAATATGATTTTTCTCTTTAGAATTATCTCCCAAATTGAAATGAACTGCGTTTCCTGTATTGACTTTTCATTTACTAGTTACAACTTACTCAGGTGTAAAGGGGATAGGATGACCATCCTATGAGAGGAGGGGGAGGGGACATCAATCTTACAGTAAACCACTTTGCGTTGGGTGCCTGCAGGATTTGAATTCACAACATCTGACGGCAAATGTGGTGCTTTACCACTGAACTTGACAGGCCCTGTAATCTGCTCTTCATGGAAATCTCCATTCATCATGGAATGGCAGTGCACACCAATAGAATGAAAACAGATTTGTGAATTGATAATCAGTGTGGAGCAATAAATGTTCATAAAAATATTGGAACTTTCTGATTGTTCGGAAGTTGAGATTTTGTATGTGCCATGATGCTACAAAGAGAAAATATTCAAATGAAACATGGGAAGTAAATCCCTTAGTTTAGTACTGTGGGGAATAATTTTATTTTTACTTGTAATGTTATATTAAACAATATGCAAAGCATATAAATGTACACCCAGTTTATCTTGAATACAAGTACTTTCTGAGATATTCCTTAAAGAAGAAAAACAGTTTTGGGCCGTTATAGCTGTTAGTAATGGCTGTTCTGGTAAGATAAAACATCGGGCATCATCCGTGACCCATAATGAACATACGTACAAATTTTCAGAAAGATCGGCTCAGAAGTTTTGTCTGGAGCAAGTGGAACACATTTTAACCACGGACAGACACACAGACAGACAGACAGACACACAGACAGCATTTCTTCATTCCCATTGTAAAGTACTCCCTGTTCTGTGAGAACTGGGAGTACAGAAAAAAGAAGTGCTTGTCCACAGATATAATTTTTTTTCATTGGTGTTACAGTAAACACACAATGCGGGGATGGGAAGGGAGATATTAAGTACAGGCTTCTAAAAAAGAAGTTCACTATGTGGTTCACTATGTAAAATATTTGTACATTAATGATACTCTTTCTCTTGAGGCAGATCTTGGAAATATTTGAATGATCTGTTTATCATGTTTCATGTTTAACTGGTAACTTTTTTTTATTTTTAACTTATTTAGATGGTCTGAATCTTATCCGTTCTGCTTTTCCTGTTTAACTGCCAATTGTTTTCTTGAAACATTTAGACAGTCTTGCTGTTTTATGCTTCTTGTTCAACTTTTTTTTTTTTTTTTTTTTTTTTAAAGACCTGGACAGCCTGTTTAAGCTACTGTGTGGCATGTGACTTGTTTTCTCAAAGTATTTGGAGAATATGTTTTTTTTTGTTGTTGTTCGTTTTCTTTTTGTTTGTCTGTTAACTGGTTACTTTTTTCCTTTTTATTTTTGTATTAGGACAGACTTTTAAATTATGCTTTTTGTTGAACTGGTGACTTTAGTTTCTCAAAATATCTACACACTCCCTTTATCTTGATGTTCTTATGTTTAAATGGTGACTTGTTTTCTGCAGGAAGGAACTGATTGAAAGCGGAGACCTGTCCATGGCTGAAGACTTGAAGTTGGGCCGACTCATACTGACAAAGTTCCCCAAAAGCGCTGAAACTTTCATTCATAGGTAATCATATCTTGTTTGTTCTTCTTTTGACTGCCTCACCATTATTCAGTTTTTCTGACCCCCCCCCCCTCCCCCCCTCTCTCTCTCTCTTGCTTTCTGGCTGATATTTGTAATACAATTTGCTTTTTTTTGGCATGTTTCTTTTTCTTTTTTTTTTTTAAATTTCAAATTTTTTTTTAGTTTGACAAAATTTTTAATCCTCAAAGCCACACACTTAGTACATAGCAGTGTTTGATCTTTAGAATGGAAGAGAGAAGTGGAAGTAACATACTCATTGTGCTTCTTTGTTTGTTTGTTTTCATTAGTTTGGTCTTGTTATGTTTACCTGTCTGCAGTTTCTCCTGATGGGTGAAACAAATGAATGCAAGTTTGAAATTAATCAAACTGTTTGTTTCAGGCTAGCAGTCAAGTTAATATTGAGGTGTAAAACACAATATACTACATACATTAGGATTCACACATAGACAACAGAAACAGACAGATAGACAGGATAGGCAGGCAGACAGACAGACATACAGACACACACACGCACTCACGCACGCACGCACGCAGCACGCACGCACACACACCTCTCTCTCTTTCTCCCTCTCTCCCTCTCTCTGTCTCTAACACACACACACACACACACACACACACACACACACACACACACACACACACACACACATTCACATATTTCTTCCTAAATGAACCTGTGCCTTCACA
>CM065729.1:12679753-12722253 GCA_033310375.1 Conus canariensis
AGACACAACAGGCCAGGAATATACATAGTTATGTGCATAATGTACACAATTATGTGCATATCCAGACCTGTTCACTTGTGCATGTTTGGCAAAAGTACGATGAATACGACAAACTGAAAAAAAAAAGGTCAGAACAAAAATTCAGAAATAAGGTTCTTGAGCTGTTGTTGCACTTGCAGTGGGTAGCCATGATGTTTTTTTTTGGTGTACTTTGACAAAAGAGTGACCACTCTCACTGTCTCATGTGCGCAACATCGTGGCTCTGTCTGAATCTTCGACAACATGCCAATACTTTGGCACTACAGATCCTAGGACACAACACAACAACAACAACAACAACAACAACAACAACAACAACAACAACAACAACAAACCCTGGCAAGAGAGCATGAATTTGTGGCAAAGATGCAGATGAATCAGGTTTGAAAGAAATTTGTGTTTGGAGAAACTCTTTCTACTGTAGATATTGGTGTGCCTCTAACCTCTGCTTTGATGGTAGATGAAAATGAGCCCTCAATCTTCACCTTTGCTTTTTACACAAATTGGTAAGTACCCTGCCCCACTTTCACAAACATTTGGAAGACGATACACACACAAGCTATGTAGAAAATGCAGTCATTTTAGTGGAAAAGTACACCTGTTGCAGTTATAGGGTGAACAGGTCTGCATGTCATGCATGCTGGCGACAGCCAGGCTTGAGAGATGCAGACACCAGCAAAGCTGCTCAGTACATTTGACAACATTGTCGGAGACAGCTGCATTAACCTTTTCATTACCAAATTGTTTTGAGCAAAAGTTACTCGGTGAGCAAATTAATATTTTATTATTATGTATTCAACCCCTTTTTTTCTCTTCTATTTCTACAGAAGGAACGTGTTTCACATGATGATGACATCAGCAAAGACTCACAGCACGAAGACGGCCAGCGTATCCACACCCATCAACGGAGCCACTCAAAGTTCACTGGGTGCTGCATCCAGAAACGATGGTCAGAAGCGTTCTCGACTAGAAAGCCACTCTCCTCATGCGCTGCGGCAGCAAGAGATGGACAGCGTGCAGAAGACAGCACGGCAAACAAAGGACGCGTACCAGAAGGCACTGGCTGCAAAATATGTGGACTGGTTGGAAAAGCTGTTTCCCGCCTGCAAAGATTCTTGAACAGGGCTGAAGTCTCAGGATTTTTAGTAGTTTTCTGGTGTGACGGTGGGGGTCTGTGTGTGAGCGAAGATACATGTGCATGTTTGCTAGTGTTTAAGGCATGTGTAAGATAAGATAAGACAATGTGGCTTATAGCCCATCAGGGCTGTCCCCACGTTAAAATCAATAAGGCATGTGTGAGTACATATTTAGTAAGCATAGAAATATGTGTATGTGTGCGAGCATTACTTTTCATTATTTTTTTTTTAATTACCTTTGTTATTCAGCCCTCAGAGCATGGACATACCTGTGAGTGCATGCATCTTTCTGATTCTGTACATTGCTCAACAACATCACAGGTTAGTTATATTTCTGCTGCATTTGTTTACAAATTTGAAAGAAGGAAAGAGAAGTTACAAATGAAATGCAGCAATACGAATTGTAGTCAGTGTTTATGTGTTTGTATGCATGTCTGTGATATTGTGCATGTTACTCTGTGTATATGCATGCAGCGTATCATTCCCATTTCTCAGAATTCTCTAGGGAGAAGAAAAAGGTGATTTCCTCATCCTCTGAAATGATTTTATATTTAAAAAAACTTACTGAAGTGTACTGTGTGCTCTAACACAGTTCGGTTATCATTGGATTAGGAAGACAAGAATATGTAGTCAGAGTTATCTTCCCCAGTATGTCCTATATGGGAGTGACTCTGTACGCATTCTGCCTACATTTAAGTTTTTAAGCCCTTGATAAGTTAGCAGGAAAAGCATGTATATATGTATAAATATTCATGCATATGCACATGTGTGAGCATGCATGCATACCTTCCACTGTTTTGTGTGCATGTAATTTATCAATATGAATGTCAACTATGGGTGTGGTTCTGTAAGTGTTCCGGTGTCACCATTTCTCATTTGTATATAGATCACTGCACTCATACTCAGGAAAATAATATGTGCTGGAATTTGTGAATTTGTCACGCGGTCAACGATAGATTCAGGGATTACTTTTGTTGTGTCTCATAGCATGTTGCTCATGGTACACCTGTCATAAACTCAGCTACTTTTTTTTTTCTTCGTGGGTGTATGCTTGAATAAACTTGCGCAAATTTGTGTTCTTGCATACACATTTTTCCTGGCTAAGTAATTAAGAGGAGGAAAATTGAGAATGTGTAAGGCAACTAAAAAACACTGAAATGTGAGAGAGAGAGAGAGAGAGGGGAGTGTATGTGTGTGTGTGTGTGTGTGTGTGTGTGTGTGTGTGTGTGTGTGTGTGTGTGAATGACAGTACCTGACTATGGCTGCTGATATCATGCAAATGAAAAATAAAAGCCTCCTTACTTGAATCTTTGGTGTTGGATGTCAGAAAATGTACACTCGCCAGACCCGCTTGCCCTCACGAATGTTGTACAGTTGACACGATTTTTCACGCCCAATTACACTACTATGCTATTAACAGCAAGATTTTGAATCTTTGGCATCCTGAACCATGATATGGGTTAACTGCGGTAATGAGCCAAATTCTACAGTTTTAAAAACAATTCTCCAAAATTGGGCACAAGTTTGTACTTGTGAGCAGAATAGTGTAGGGGGTCTGTCAGGTTAGTGAAACATGATAATGTCCAGGTGAAAGTATGGCAATGATAGCAGTGGACTAAACACAAAGACAATCCGAGGCCTTTCTGCGAAACGACGTAAATCATCCTGTATGGTCTTGTGGTCAGTCAGGAGTGTGATGAATGAGTATGGGGCCTGTGCAGTTATGTAATGCAAACAATTCTCAAGATGGTTGAGTGTTGGGGTGTGAATAGATTTGAATCTCGCAATCAAACTGACAGAGTCAGGATGATTGTGTGAAAAAAAAAGAAAGAAAGAATCCCGCCAATCACCGGCTTCATTGTGGCCAGAAAAGATGAAATTAAGACCTCTATTTTTTTAATTAATCTATTATATTTACCTATATCCCAGTCACAACCCCAGTCTTCTGACATTCTTGATCTTTTGTATCTTGTCAGTGTTCTTTTCCATGTCTATCCTCTGGAATCCACTTCAAGCACACTCACGCGCGTGCACGCATGCATGCGCACACACACACACACACACACACACACACACACACACCTCCCTCTTCTATTTCTCTCTCTCTCTTTCTCCCCCCTCCTCTCTCTCTCAGTCACACTCATGCACCTTCATGCTCATAACAGTGTGGTTATTCATGTACAGAGCAGACGTTCATTGTGGAATAGTGCATATTCGATCAGAGGAGAAAATACCATAGCAATGATATCTTAATTAACTAGGAATGAAATGAACTGTAGTGAAACTTGACAAGAAGCAGCTCGTCGGCAGTAATGTCTTTTTAAGTTGGTATCAAAATACCACAGTGGACACAGTCACTGTTTTGAGGTGTTCTGTTTTTCCCCCTGATCTGGTCCGTACATTTACCCATTACCACTGTTTGTTAGGTTTTTCTTTTAAGGGTTTATAAGAAAAGGAATGAGAACAATTTTTTCTGATATTTTTGTTTGTTGTATTTCATTCATTACTTTTAACAAATCCAGTCTTTTTAGTGTTTATCATGCACAAGTTTGTTTTTTTTCTTTTTCTTTTTTTTTCTTTAAATCATCCTGAAATCATATGAGTTAAGAGAAAAAAAAATTAAACTCCATTAAAACAAAAAGTTAAAATGCATTCAAATTTCACAAGTGGCATATGAATCCTAAAAATCTAGTATTTATGAAAATAAAACGAAGCAATTCATGATCGTTGCTAACAAAACATGATAAAGGTGAGTGTGTGTGTTTTGGGTGGTGGTGGTCACTTCTCATTGAATGTCTAGATCTGTAGAATGTGAATATTACTCATTTTCACATAAGATTTTAAATTATTGTTGTCTTCATTCCTCAAGAAATTTCAGGGGTAAACAAGTCTGACTCGCTGACAGTGTTTTAACATGGAGCTTTATGTATGTTATGTATGTTTTATACAGCCGGTGGAAATAAATGACAAGAACCGTTTTCCATGGAATGAATTTCTGACAAGGGCAACATGCAGAAAACCAGTCGATTGTCATGGATTTCATAAGAAGCATGGCAATGTTCAAATGTTTTTTGTTTGAAAGATAATAGAAAGACAGAAGAATGAGATGATAATCCTTCCATGACTATCTCCATTAAGGAGGTTATGTTTTCACCTGAGTCCGTTTGTTTGTCTGTCTCTCAGCAAGATTACCCCAAAATTACTCAACAACTTTTGATTAAACTTGGTGGAGAAATGGAATTTGGCCCAAGGACAAATCCATTAGCATAGCTGCCGACCCTCCCAAATTTTTCTGGAATTTCCGTGGTTTAGAAATTCCTGAAATCCCAAATTTAGTGAAGAAGTCCAGGATTGAAACATTCTTTTTTTTTTACATAAATGTGGGGTTTGCAGTCATTTTTGTTTAGAGATGATATAGTACTGTAGAATAAATCCCGAATGATGTTTTATGGATGTTGGTGATTATGTAGGGAATGTGTGCTTTCTCTGGAAACCCCGCATTTGTCAGCTAAAACACAAGGGGGTAAGAAATGCTTTCAGGTGAAAACTAAACTGCACCTTCTTTACTCCACCCAACTCCTTCACCCCCTTGTTGCTGAATTTGACTCCAGAAGTTAAAAAGAAACGGACTTAGTTCTGCCACAGATACAGGCAAACAGATTACAGGACAAAACACAATGCATTTCGACCTCCTGGGTCTTCTTCAGGCAAAAAGAAACAACATTTAGGACAATGAAAATGAAGAACGAGAAACCACTTCTGATGTTCGACGCAAGATGGATGTTGGATCTGAATATGAGAAGATAAGTGGTTTCTCGTTCTTCGTTTTCATTGTCCTAAATGTTGTTCTTTTTCCGTGAAGAAGACCCAGGAGGTCAAAATGCATAGTGTTTTGTCCTGTAATCTGCTTGCCTGTATCTGTGGCGGAACTAACACCATTTCTTTTAAAATTTTGCTTCATTTTCGACCCGCAGTCACCTTGTTTTGAAATTGACTCTAGAAGGCTGGCAGCTATGCATTAGTAGTGCAACGTGAGGCCATGAAGTGCAATTTGGTGCAGACTTACCATATGGATCTTGATCAAAGAGCAGGCCCAGAGTCAGCTCTGTGAGTTTATTAGATTTTTTTTGTGACTGAACATGACCACTTTGGTGATATGACTGTTTACATATTGACTACTATCCGCAGAGTTGTATATTATTTATGGAATAGTTAAACTTTCTACTGATAAGAAATATTGACATTTTGTATCTTTCCATATCCTATTAATTAAAAAAGAAAGTACACAGGAAAGACACTCAGTCTGTTGCTGCTGTTGCTCCCCCTGGTTGGAAAGGAAGTTTTCACTCATGAAGTAAACTGAAGAAGGAAACAGAATTAGAAAAAAAAAAAAAAAAGAGCCAACCTTCCAACCTTTATTTTTCTCCCACAGTACAGTAAATGTACTGGTTTATTTGTCCGTTTGTTTATATTTATTTTAAATATTTATCATGCAATTTTTTGTGGATCTTGATCAACGGGTGAATCCAGGATCTGTTTGACGGTAACAGAAGTCTGTGCTCTCCTAAGTAGCCTTCTACTTTTTAGTGGATGTAAGGGGGTTTGTAGGCATCAGACCTTGAGGACTTGTTGTAACTCGTTAGTCTGGTGATGGTGGCACACACTGTCAAACCACATGACAAAAACAGCAAAACACAAAGGTTAACAGTCTCCTCGTTCGTGTTCCATTTTGTCTGAGTCTCTAAAACTTCCATTTTCAGATACTGCTTTTGTGTCTTCTGTCAGCAAAGCATGGGTTTGATTCATGTGAATAGAGGAGTTACTATACCTTTGCCCATTTCTGTAGACATTGTAAACCTCCCTCCTTCACCCTTTCATTGTATAACCAGGATTTTTGATGTGATAAATGAATTTTGTGTCGTGAGTGGCCTATGAGTCAGAAAGGCAGTCAGATGCCTTCTCCTGCTCCACTTTTCTTTCTTGTCTTTTCTTTCCCTTGCCTCTTCTCCCTTTGGCTCCTTCATTTCGGCTGCAGAAAGTCAGTAGCTACGGAACATGTGCAGAGAAGTGGGGGCTGGAATAGCCTAGTGGTAGAGCGCCGGACTCGTCTTGGGGTTGCGGGTTCGAATCTCTGCCAGGCCATTTTGGTACAGGTGGATTTTTCCCTCGGAGTTAACATTGGTTCTGACTCCATTTCCCATACAGTCCTTAGAATGAGACTATAAACCAAGGTTCCGTGTGTGAACGTACGCATAACATCTTGCACACACGTAAAATCCAATCACCAACTTTCGGAAGAGAAGGCCAGTTTGACTGTTGGTATGGATGACACGTTACACATAGCATGCACCTTCCCCGAAGTTGGAGTATGGCTGCCTTAATGGCGGGATAAAAAAGGTCATACACACAAAACTCCACTCCCTTTGTAGGGTGGATGGGATTAATCCTTGCCTGTCTATACAGGAGTATCAGCTTGCATATGCAGAAAAAAATGTGCAGAGAAGTGATCAAAATTTTATCGCGTAATCATGATACTATGAAAGACCTAGTGCAGTTTGCCAAATTCATGAACACAATTATATGCAGACAGCTTTGTAAATTTTTCAGTGCAGAGGGCACCTAAGTTCAGCACAAAATATGTGCCATCAGCTAAAAGGTTTTGATACAACCTGAAGCCTGCGTCTAGGTATTGGTGTGTACTGCATCTATTGTAGATGAATTGAACTGCCATAGGTCATGGTTAGCGCTTGGGATAACGAACTTGGTGAGCGGAAAGTGGTGAAAAGCTCCTGACAATGGAATGGGTTAGACTAACCAAATTTTTCACGCCATATGGCCCATCATCCAGTTGAGTGACTCTCACTGATTCCATGACCTTGCGTTCATCTTTTGTCTCCTTGTCTCATATCAGCTGCCTGTGCCCCCTCCCCCTTCCTCCCTCCCTTCACCACCACCACCACCACCACCACCACCACCACCCTCTCCCTGCTCTTGTGTTCAGACACAGAACACAAGCAAAACTGACTATGAAATATTATGTCAGTACTGCAGTGGAATGCGGTAGAGGCCAGCAAGAAGTGAGTGCAGAAGATGCTGTGACTGGCACTGTGCAATAACAAAATCTAAAGCCGAGACGCTGTAGTTGGAAACGTTCTGAGTGGGGCCAGTACACTTTAGTCGCCTGCCAGTTGGTTGTGTTTTCTGGGCTGTGATGTCTAGTTACTGTGGTAGTGTATCGCTTCATGGCTTCCTGTAATAAAAAATGTTTATGTCGTCAACAATAAGTGTAACAGAAAGGACCACAGGGTTCATTTACTTGTGAAACCTTTTTTGGGGGGATTGAGTGGTGTGAGGGGTTGGTGGTGGTTTGTGTAGAAAAAGTTTGAATCAAATATACCTGTGTGTGTGTGTGTGTGTGTGCGTGTGAAGGGTGAAGGGTGGAGTATATTAAGGGGGTAGGAAGAGGGAGGAGGTGGCTTCAGCCTATTTTATTGATTTTGATTTTTGTTTGTTTTGTGGTGAGGGCTTCCAAAGACCTTTTCTGATTTTCCCATCCTTTTCCATTGTTTTTTGTTGTTGCTGTTGTTTGTGTTTCTTCTTTCTTTTTTTTTTTTTCAGTTTTAGAAATGTTAGTCCCTTCCATCCTTTCATGTACACTATGTACAGTTAAGTCAGCAGAAATTACTGTTTGTCAGTACAATTCTTTGCTGTATGTTACTTGGTGACATATATCATCGAGTCTGTCATGAGATTTTAATTGAAATATAGTCTACAGGCACTGAATAAGCGGAAGTGAAGGAAGAAAACCCAGGAGCTGGTTTCCAGAGATTGTGCCTTCTCATTGGTTACTGATCAGAACATCACAGATGACTGGCTGGTTGTTGAGCACTCTTGTAGAGCTGATACAATTTGATGGTATGGTAAACCATGGCAGTCATCAGTACTAATTTGTTTTGACTTGGCAGACAATTGTAGGAGTTTCTTTACCAGAAAACAAACCCAGTGACTGTAAATTCATACAGAATTCAATTTAGCAGAAACAAATTCCGCTAAAATGTAAGGACTGACTTCACTGCAGTTCCCAACAATCATGTGTGACTGGACGCAGACTTTGTACATCTTTATGTAGTAGGCATGTGTTTTTTTCTTTTCTGCTGCCTTACATTGATGGGTTTGTTAGTTACAAAAGCTGTCTTGTGCCAGTGGATTTGTTAGTCGGTAAAATCATCAGATTTTCAGTTCTAGTGTCTACGAGTTTGTTGTTAGTTATGTGTGCTTGAATGTGTCTGCAATTTTTATGCTCAGATGTACATGGGTTTATAACATTTTGTTTTTCTATTTGGCATGCATGCGCATGTGCATTTTTGTATATGTATGAATGTGTGTTCATGTAGCTGTGTGCAGGAAAAGGAGATACTGTTTCACTGTGAAATGAACAAGAGCTGTGCTCTATTGGGATTTGGTGGATAGTTGTGAGTATTTGTATTACTTGGTATTTGTGTGTGCACATATTCTGTGCTCAAAAGTTTGCAAGGTGCCTTAATCTCAGTATCAGCCATCTGAGTGTTATTTGTCACTGATTAATTGAGTTGACATCTTTAATTAATTGAGTTGGCATGTAGAAAACCATTCTATTGCCAGCCAGGGAGAGTATGTACTTTTGTAATTTACAACAACAAAAAAGACCTGGAAATCTTCATCTACTGATTACAATATTCATTTTAGAAACATATGTGTATGTCATGAATTTTTCAGCACTTAGTATGTTACTGTTGACAGCATTGTGATGTTTTCTTTGTATCTTTTATTCAGTGTTTTATTTTGTTCTGAAAACATGACTTCTTAAACAATAAAAAACAACAACACAACACCAACACACACACACACACACACACACACACACACAACACACACACACAAAGAAAAAAAAAAATGGATTCATGGTTAAAAACCTACAACCTCTCCCCCTCACCTTCCACTCTCTCTCTCTCTCTCTCTCTCTCTCTCTCTCTCTCTCTCACACACACACACACACACACACACACACACACTCTCTCATACACACACACACACACACACACACACACACACACACACACACCACACACACCACACCTCAACACACACACACACACACACACACACACACACACACACACATTGCAAACATTAAACACACTCCCACATCAGCAGAAAGTTATCGTCCCTTGTGTATGGGTGGAAAGTCGATGCTTTTACAACAAAATTTAGTAACAATGCCTCATGTGTTTGTGGACAGAACATCACAGCTGATCATATTCTGTCATGTGCCGCTATCAAAGAATTTATACGCATGCTTTCTACACATAAATTAGAAATATTTTTGAATCACCGGTATTAACCTATGAATTTTTTCTTTCTTTATCAAAGAGTCCAGTAAGTAAGTACTTATAGTTTCCCACATTTATCATCTCATACTTATGAGGTTACTTTTAAGTGAGTCAGTCATATAGCTACTGCTAAATCTACATAAAATATACGAAAGGACCATCTTCATCCGTCCCCTACCTCTCATTCTTCTCTCCCACATCAAAACCATTTGTAGTTTTCTAGCTTTATCATTAGGGTTTGGTTTTCGGGTTTGTTTTTGGGTTGATGAGGGTTTTTTTTTTTTTTTTCATTTATTGTCACCTAGAGTGGATAGATGTTAAACTTGAAACACACACACACAGCACACACACACACACACACACACACACACACACACACACACACACCAAGGAAAATGAAAAAAGTTGGTAAACACACACACACACACACACACACACACACACACACACACACACACCCCACCCCAAGGAAAATGAAAAAATGGTAAACACACACACACACACACACACACACACACCACAACACACACACACACACACACACCCACAGAAGAAAATGAAAAAAGTTGGTAAACACCCACCCCCAACACCCCCCAAGGAAAATGAAAAAAGTTGGTAAACATGCCACATTGGAGGTATTGGAACAAAGAAGAACAGGTACACAGAATTAGGCAGAGAATGAGACCCCCAAGAATGGAGCAGAAGAAGATCAATCAAGAAAGGAGCAAGGGAATGGAAATCAGCAATGGAACAGAGAAAGAGAAATAAAGAATGGAATAGAGGGAGAGAATTAAAGAATGGGGCAAAGGGAGAGAATTAAAGAATGGGGCAAAGGGAGAGAATTAAAGAATGGGGCAGAGGAGGAGAAATAAAGAATGGAATAGAGGAAGAGAAAGAAAGGAACTTGTGAATAGAGAGAAAGCAGTAGAAAAAGAGAAATAAAGAATGAGGCAGAGAAACAGAAACTTAAAGGAGATGGGGTAAGAAAGAGAAAAACAAACAAAATGGAGAGGAAATACTAAAATAAAGAATGTGATAGGAGAGGGAAGGAGAAGTAAAGAATTCAGCAGAGAAACAGAAATTAAGTATGCAGTAGAACAAAACACTAAGTAAATACAGCTTAAATCCCAAGATCTGTGCATTTTGTTCCTGTTTTTGCTCACAGTTAAAGAAGCACACCTTGCAAATTAACACCTGAAGTAAATAAATGAGAAATACACTACTTATGAGAAGTTAGTTGTTAACTTAATGAGGAATACATTACACATGAGAAGTTAGTAGAGTGTATGGACTTAGATATTTGTTTGACCATCCTTTGTGATTATGTCTCTTAAATCTGAACAGTTCAGGAGTGATAGACCATTTCAGAAATTCAACAACTCACTGTTCAAAGATATGACATGTATTAATGAAATGCAGGGTTTGGTTTTGCAAAGTAAGACAATTCATGGTTCCAAATTACAATGTTAATGAAATACGAAAATATCCCTGATGAAGATTTCACTTTCTGAAAAAAAAAGTGATCATTTGTTTGTCTAAACACTACTCATTGACAAAAACACAGATGATATACACACTAAATAAAAGATGTAAGTACAAGATGTTGTGAGATTGACTTATCGTTCAATGAAGACAACACTTACTTTGATATAGTTACGATTACCTCCCTTTAAAGTTAATGTTAGACGTGCACACAAGACAACAATGGTCAGACATGCCAGCGGGATGAACACTGTGCTGTTCACGAAGTCTCTCCTGCTTCAAGATATACTCGCCCACTACCACGAAGCCTACCTACCATGAGACAAGAGATGGATATCAGTGATTTGTACCTCATACAAAAGCTGTTAGACTTGTTATTGCAATTAATGCATCGTTAATACTAGCAATAGATAGAGTCAGTTTTGTTTCGCTCGTCATAGATTGCAATTGACGCTGTTGAATTTTAGACATGCAATAAAATATGTATGTTTGTGTGTGTGTGTGTGTGTGTGTGTGCAGGAAAACTTCTCAAGATAGATGATGTAAATAAGACTCTTTCATGTCCATCTAAAGTCTTTTTTTTTATTGTTCGGGAATGTTTGTGTCCATGTCTACAGTACACCTACCTCCCATTAGAGTCCCGTATCTTTAAAGATACAATTTCTAAAGATTTTTGGAGGGCAGTACAGCATTGCTCTGTGATTAGATTTTTTTTTTAATTTCCAAGTCAGTCTTCAGTCATATTGTTATTATGATGATTTAAGGAATGAGAGTAGGTGTAACTCTTAATTCCTGATCTTATGCTCATTATGATGAATTAGGGATGGGGATGTATGTATCCCTCTTGATTCCTTATCACAGTCTCTTAATGATGATTTGCGGCAGAGAGTGTATGTATCCTTTTGAGTTCCTAATCACACTCTTATGATGAAGATTTGGGAAAGGGGGAGCATGTGTGTATTCCTCTTAGTTTCCAGTTGTATTAACATAATGATTATTTAGCAAAAGGGGTGTATGCATCCCTCTCATTTCCATGTCATATGCTCATATGATAATCTATTGAAGGGGACGACTGTATCACCTTTTCGCCTGTTATTGAGCATCTCTTTCAGTCTTTGTAATTTTGTTTGTGTGTGTTAGTGTGGTGTTCTTGAATGATATCTCAAAAAGAGTGTTGCAGGCAGAACAAGGCTGTTCAATAACGTATGTGATGACACATTGCCAAATGGTGGCCAGAAGCTGAGAAAATTGTATGGTTGTGTGTCCGGGGTTGTGTTGAGGTGTCTCAGATGGAATGTCGCTGGCAGAGTAAGATGATTCAATAACGTATGTAATAACATGTTGCCAAATGCTGACCAGATGCTGAGAAAAATGAGTGGTTGTGTCAGGGCAATGCCACAGCGGTTATGATATGTGGAATACTGATGATAAGGATTTGTAAGAGTGTATACTATGATTACTGACATGCTTCTTTTTTTATTTATTATTTTTCATTTTTTCCTAATTTACTTTTTGAAGAAATAGTGGACAGACATTGAACTGTGACTCTTTTAAGGTTGTAATAATGAAAGTGATTGTTGGTTTTTGTCCTTACCTGAGTCCTCGGAAGGAGATGTTGAATTTCAAATTGTTAGAGGACATACACATGGAAAAGAGCCATGCACCTAGATACAGGTCCTGTAGTAGCCTTGATATCATGTCCAACTGTAGAAGACATAGTTTGCACTTCCTACCTCACAGAATTCTGGCCGAGGAATGGTGTCGACTGTTCTGTTGCTGTGTGTTTCCACCATTCTTCCAAAACAAGCAAGTTGGATTTTTTGTTGTCCCAGTTAATTGATTTGAAATAGAAATAGTCCTGCCTTTCTGTCTTCGTCTTACATACATACACGTACGATTGGCAGTAATGATCAATCTGCACAATGTAGTGTTCACCACTGTAAGGATGTCAGCAGTGTAGCTGCCATGTTATTAATGGGTTGTACATACGTCAACATTGTATTTCTTTCTTTCTTTTTCAGGGTGGGATTACTCCCCACCCTTCCTCCCCGAAACTTGTTGACAGACAATAAAAGGCCATCTGACTTTGGCTGGGCTCTAATAGTAGAACTTGATGAAGAATTTGTTTTTGCCCACCAAACAGCTTAAAAGAAGAGATTGTGTTTTGGCCAGCTAAACTGCTGGAATCAGCAAGAGATTGCTCAGAAAAAGGTGTTGACTACTGGCCAATAAGGAAATCTTGAATGAGGCAGTGAACAGTCAACATTGAATAACAAACAAGTAGAGTAACTCTTGCTCCCATGATGAAATAAACATACGCCCATAGCACCAAACAAATGTTTCCTTGTTTGTGCTGTGTGCTGTCATGTCTGATAGGCGATTCGGTGTCGTATGCAGCATTCGGTTTTTTGTTGTTGTTTTTTTTAAATTCAAATAAGTTCATATAACACAACATAATGGAAGATAAAAGAAAAAAGAACAAAGACCAAACAAATGGTGAATAAAGAAGAAACCGACATATCAAACATAACGATAATTACGTGGTAAGAGAGAGAGAGAGAGAGAGAGAGAGTCAGCCGTTTGGTATTATGGGTGTATATTTATTTCATCTTGGGAGCAAGAGTTACCCTATTGTTTGTTATTTACTGGCCAATATCAGAACAAATCAGGCATGTGAGCTCCTTTTTTTTTTTTAAACTCCCCCAAGGTTATGTTTTCTCTTTCATCTGTTGGTTTGTCTGTTTAGCAGCATGACTATATGAAAACTGCTGCACTGGTGATTAAAAAAAAAAAAGAATTTGCTAGAAAGATGGAATGTGGCCCCAAAAGGAACTCATTGAATCTGGATAAGCTTCCTGATCCGGATCCACACAAACTTAGTGGAGTCGTCTTTGAACCACATTTCATCTTTCCACCAAATTTAAATGGAAAAAAAGGAGAAAAAAACAAACAAACAAAAACACAAGAAAACCTTTGTGCCCCTGTTGAAAATTTTTGGTGGGTTAAAATGAAGTAGGTTTTTCGCAGTCTTGCTGACAGAGAAACCAACCAGCAGATAGTGGTGAAAACATGATCTCCATGGCAGACGTTACAGTTAGAAACACAAAAAAAATGAAAAAGACGAAGAAAAGGCATTGATATGCAGTTGATCCTTGTGTTTTAGTTCGAATACAGTATTCTGTGCGCTTGTGGACTCGGAGATTTCCTTGGGGTGGGAGGTGTGGAGGTATGGGAGGGGGGATGGAGGGGGGATTGTTGCCCTTACTGACCATCCTTGCCACGATCTCAGTAAGGAAGGAAGGTACACCCTTTACTGGGAAATTCTAATAATGCTTGCCAAATATTGGCAGCTTTGTGTGTGTGTATGTAGTAATTATGGGGAGGCATGTCACTGCCCCTTTGGGATTGCCTTTCTTCCATCTTTGGACATGAAAAGCCTGCCATCATCATCAACACGGTCATGTATGTTATTCAGGATAGTTTGGGTAATTCAGTTCAGGCGACTTCATATAATAGGGCTGTGGTCTACTGTCACAGTGTAAAGGCAGTAAATGCCATTGATCCCATCCTTAGTCCTGAAAAAGTAAATTTTCTAAGAATTTGTTCTGGAATGATTTTTTTTTTTTTGCTGTTGTGCTGGCAACCATTTAAATATTTAATCTTTTTTTTTTTACATGTAAAAGTGAAGAGCAGTGTCTTCAACAGTATATTCAGTAAAGTTTATTTTCACAAGAATATGTTTGAAAAAAAAAATGTATATGGAATTACTGTACTACAGATTTTCAATCAATATCATCCAATTTTGTTAATTTTCAACACAGCTGATGAATTTGTTCATGTCAGGAATTGTTAAACTTCTAAGATAAGGCACCTTTATACACACACACACACACACACACACACACATATATATATGTATGTATTTATCATATTTTTATTCTTTTTTTATGCATGGTATATCAGGCAGCTAGTTTGTCAGTCTTCATGTTGCTTTCTTGAGTGGAGCTCTTGCCAATGGGGCGTGGGAGGTGATCGTATGTATTGAGCCCAGTCTGCACCATTGTGCTAAATTTTTTGTCCTTTTGCAAAAGTTGGCCTCCAGAGAGGAAGAAGGATGGTTCAGCTGGTTCATGATCAGCGTACAAGATGTTAGGAGCCCCCCCCCCCCCCCCCCCCCCCCCCCCCCCAAACCGACAGCATTAGCTTTGACAAATGAATTGGGGAGGGGGTGGGGGATGATGGTGGTACTAATGGGTTTTAGAATGTTCCACATCACATTCTTTTTGTCTCAGCCTGTTCTGAAGAGGGAAAAAGTACAAAGTCTCCCAAACACATTGGCCTCGCAAGAACAGAACGAAACAAAACAAAACAAAACACCTCCAATACTAATAGGCATCAGAATATGAAGGCAGTATTGCCCTTCACTTCTTTTGTTGAAATTTACCTTAAATAATTTGAAAACGATATGCTTGAATCTTTATGGCTTGTAAAGAAAGGAAAAAGAGTTGACTTTTGAAAACCTTCAGCATGCCAAATATGAATAAAAAGTATACTTATAAATGTCATTATACAACAAGTTCTTAAGTGTTCCCCTGTTTGATTGAGATTTGGGGACACAGATGGTCCCCAAACTACGGCTCAGTTTGGCTCATTGTGTGGGATAGTGTCATATTGAGGCGGGTTAGATGTGGCCATAGGCTAACATGGCAATAGTTCTCTGGGTGATAGCCCTGTGCTCACCATACATCCCACTAGTCCAAAGTGGCTACAATCCAACTGTGCCATGAGCTGACCATTCAGTATTCTTTTAAAGGAGAATGAACCTCAAATTTGGCCAGAAATACTTGGTTTTCATTTGAAGATAAAAAAAAAGTTGGTTGTATTATGAATTTATTCTGTTGGAAGAATGAAAAAAAAACACCACCACCTTTTACAGGCTATTTTTTTCGTCTACAGTGCCAAGTGTCTACACAGCTGATTAAGTCATCAGGCAACTTTGCCAGTTTGTCATTTGATATTCGAAAGGAGTAGAGAACGAAACAAGGAAGATGATTCAACATGAAAATTTACCATGAGCTGTAATCATCCAATACAGGTTTGCATATGAGCCACAATGCCAAGGCCGATCTGTACTGCTGCATAAGATTACATAACAAATGGCAGGCAGGTATCCCGTTTTAGTCAAAGCTACAAATGGGAAGAACTTGGACTGGAAATTTCTTTTGCTTCAACTTAACTTTTAGCCACGTGATGTATGTTTCGACTGGTTTTATGTTACCAAATGTTGTCAAGGAGAAGAGAATAAAACAAAAACCCTTTTAACGAGAAGATATGATGAATCAGCTACAATTATATCAATAAAGTTTCCAGACAGTTCAAAGAATTTTTTTTTTTAATCCGATATTTTTCTTCAAGGCATCTTTGAACAATTGGAATTAATTTGGTGACGCTCCCTGAAACTGGTGCTGTCATTTACTGCGAACACATTTTGACATGGAGAAGGGGCAAGAGACAGCGAGCATGAAGGGGGGGGGGGGGGGGGGGGGGGGGGGGGGGGGGGGGGGGGGGGGGGGGGGGGGGGGGGGGGGGGGGGGGGGGCGGCAGGGTAGGTGGTGGTGTGGTGGTTGAAGGGGAGTTTTGTCCTGGCATACATTATTGGCAAATAGTGGCATACCCCCCCCCCCCCCCGTTCACTCAAAACCACTTGTTATTTATGAACAAAGAAAAAATAAATTATGATAAAATGCCAGGGCATCTTTTACACTATGAGCAACTCCTCGCCAGAACCTGGTTACAAGAAAATATCTGTACTTATAACTAGATTATAGCTAGGAGTTGTTGCTTATGACTTGTAGATATATTTTTTTGTGTTGTGATGGTTGGGATGTTATAGTTTTTAATTTTTTTTTCTGATCACGTGTTGATATGGTCAGCTGAATTGTAAAACTGTGTGTAACGAAATGCGTTTGTGTGTGCATTTGTATAAGCCATTTGTATTTGTTACAAGTATTGTTTTGGTTTGTGTGTGTGCACTCATCTGTTTGTACAATTGTTTTTTCTCATATGAATATTGTTGGTGATTTCATGTGTTTGTGCGTGTGATTTTCTTCTTTGAAGATCTTTGTTGGCATTTTGTGTTCATTTGTGCGTGTAATTCTTTTTTTAATTTTATTATTGCGTGTGTGTATGTGCACACATTTCTTCTTTCGTGATGATTGTTGATGTTGGTTTAGTTGTTGGCTTCTGGAGGTATGCAAGTCAACACAACGAAAAGGTTTTGAGGTTTCTTTCTTTTCTAAACAAACAACTGGTATGGATCCTGGTGAGTTCTGTGATGAACACTTTTAATGCATGCATTATTGATATTACATTTTTTTTGTTGTTGAATGTCTTTGATGTGTTTTACTTTTTTACATGAGGTTTGGGTACTTGTACACATAGAAGTTACATTCGATGTGAACAATATGTAAAGCTGCTTTTTGTCTTTTTTCTCTTTTTAAACTATGACTTTTAGATTTTGTCTTTTGCATATGCTGTAAACATCGATAATTTTTCCAGGGAAGTTCCTTTTTTTCCTCCTTTTTCATTGTTCTAATATTTACATCAAATGCATATTCAGACACAAATTTTTCCCTCGTTTTGCACTAATTTGTTTGTTCACTTACGGAAAAAAACAAACAAACAAATTGTACCTGTTTTGTCTTGAACATGAAGTATAAATGGCTGTTATATCCTTAAATCATTCCCTCTGTACCCTAACAATATAGAATGTGTGTGCAGAAGTGTACAGGAGACTGTTCAAAACTGAATGGAACATAAACCAAGAAATCCTTGAAAACGGGGTCTAAAGAGAGAGAGGAGTCTTTAATCAGTAGGTTTTCGCTTTATGAGGGGTCTGCAATCAGATGGTTTGAGACGGGGGCCGGAATAGCTCAGTGGTAGAGCGCCAGACTCGTAATCTTGGTGATCCTGGGGTTGCGGGTTCGAATCTCCACTGGGCCATTTCGATACAGGGGGATTTTTCCCTCGGAGTTAACATTGGTTCCGACTCCATTTCCCATACAGTCCTTTGAATGAGACTATAAACCGAGGTTCCATATGTGAACGCGCGCATAACTTCATGCACACACATAAAATCCCATCACCAACTTTCGGAAGAGAAGGCCAGTTTGGCTGTTGGTATGGATGACACGTTACACATAGCATGCACTTTCCCCGAAGTTGGAGTATGGCTGCCTTAATGGTGGGATAAAAAACCATCATACACACAAAAACTCCACTCCCTTTGTTGGGTAGATGGGATAAATCCTTGCCTGTCTGTACAGGGAGTGTCCTCAGGAGTATCAGCCTGCGTACGCAGAAGAAGAAGGTTTGAGAATTCGGCTGTGGATTGATGGCCATGAGTTCAAACAACTTCTGGAGGCAAACAGAAACTGAAGAACATACACACAGTGACATGTGGAAAGCAAATATTCCATGCACAGATGCACTCACCACAGAACAGATAATATACACACAGACTTGACATATTTCTTTTTTTAATTACAGGGTTTGCAAACTGACATGTCGTACTGCAGTCCAATAATTGAACGTTTCCCTGAGAAAACAATCATGAGTAAAAATACACTTTTTTTTTTCACACAATGGATCAGAAAATCATAATCACAAGATCACGTATCATACAGATCATAAATAAAATGGTGGTAATTACAATCAATCATTTCTGAGCATGCAGTACATAACTGCACACATACAATAGACCGTTATCATGAATGACTGGGAATAATGTGCAATAATGGCTCGTGCTTACATGTCCCATTAAGAATGTAGCATTCACAGACAGTTGATCAGTATACACTCAATACTTCTGTTTAAAAATCAAAATCATCACACATAACAAAAACTAATGGCCAGAGCTGCTTTATAAAAGTTCTTAGATTTTTTCTGTCTTTATCCATGCCCTCTCTGTGCATGCACATTACTCTTACGCTGTTCATTATAGCTGTCACATGCATGCCCTTGCTAGAAATCCTTTTTTTTTTCCCCCCATGTACGCAGGCTGATACTTCTGCGGACATTCCCTGTATAGACAGGCAAGGATTAATACTTCTGCGGACATTCCCTGTATAGACAGGCAAGGATTAATCCCATCTACTCAACAATGGCATAGGAGTTTTTTGTTTATGACCATTTTTTTTATCCTGCCATTAAGGCAGCCATACTGCAACTTCGGGGAAGGTGCATGCTATGTGTAACGTGCCATCCATACCAATGGCCAAACTGGACTTCTCTTCAGAAAGTTGGTGATGGGATTTTACATGTGCGCAAGATGCTATGCGTGCATTCACACACGGAACCTCGGTTTACAGTCTCATTCGAATGACTGTATGGGAAATGGAGTCAGAACCATTGTTAACTCCAAGGGAAAAATCCCCCTGTACCGAAACGGCCCGGTGGAGAGTCGAACCCACAACCCCAGGATCACCAAGATTACGAGTCTGGCACTCTACCACTAAGCTGTTCAGGCCGCCTACCCTATAATGATTCTAGCGATGTCCATCCACAGAGTAATCAGTACTAGGCAGTCATGAGGCAGTCTACCATAGGATAAACTGTACTGCTGATGATTCATGTCAGTACTGCTCAGTGGTGCCTATTTTCATCCAACACGCACAAACCATCACCTAATTGGTCCTATATTGATGGCAGGAACTGCTTAGACATGGTGCCAGTCAGCTAGCTTCCACCCCTTTGAAGGGTGACACCAGATCTAGCCAACAGTGCCTGTGACCTTGCTGACACCAGAGCCTTTATGCAAATTCCTGACAGGTCACTGAGAACAGGTCCCAAAAGGCCACACAGTTGAACTTTTTTGATGGTAAAGATGAGGCTATGGAGATCCATTTTGGTTAGACACTACATTGCTAGGCTGTACTCTATGCTTTCAGTATCTGACCATCTATCAGACCTCAGAGATGAAGAAACCTACAGTGTTGATCAGAAATTTTGACGAACACTCTCAGACACATGTCAGTTAAATGGATCAAACTCCAAAATGTGGTCTTAGTCTTTATATTTGAGTCGACAGCACACATATTACTCTCAACAACTATGGGTAGGAACTGGTACTGTTCCCACAAATACATGACTCTTACATGACCCTGATCAGGATCGTCCCCACGACCCCCAGCCCATAACCCATAATGTTAACCCAGCAGCTAGTCAATTGAATGTTGAAAAAAACAGTCATTCTAAGTGAACATGATACATACTCAATACTCAAGTAGCATGCTGCTGACAAGTAATTAATAAAAATCTTGATTATCTGTACCCAAACACCTTTCTGATTGCATTATTTCTTATCAAAGAGTTGCTAGTAATAATTGTTCACACCTTCTCTCACCTTCAATAAAAAAAAAAAAGGGATAAGAATTCCCCAACATGTCTGGTGTAAAAAAATACATAACTGTGCTCAAGAGTTGGGTTTTTTTTTTCTGAATAGTGGAAACTCGTATTAAAAACACTGAAATCAGTAAAAAGAAAGTAAACAACTTACATCAGCACTCACAGTGAAACAATCTGATTTAAGCATGAAAGTCTCGAGAAATAAGAGCTGTAATATTTTTCCTTTCATGAAATGTCATTCACATACCTCTACCTCGTTTACAAATTAGAATTGTTCCTTTCAAAACATGAGAAATCCACATTATATAAAAAAAATATATACAAGCACCTTAATGTTGTAACAAAACTTTACATGATTCACACACAAAAAGATTCAAGTCTAGGATTTCAAATTCATGAGAAATGTTTGTCTTGATATCTATGTACTCATTTTCATAAGCAGACGATTACCGACATATTCTACATGAAATTAAAACTTGCCTTTCTTCTTTAATTTGCATGCTGATGAAGCACAGCAGAACATGAAATTTTGATTTTTTTTTTTTCCAAATGATTTTTCAACGGTATAATACAGATCCATACAGATATATATATATATGATACCTATCTAGATAAAATGTATATACATGTATACATACATTACCATGTACATATATGCTTTGTGGGTTTAATGACAGCCACCATGTGCACTAATTACTTCATAAAAATGTGTGTCTTGGTGTACTTGAAATACAAGCTGAACGACCAAGAAACCTCACATTTTGAAAGTCTCGCCTCCATCCACACAAAAAAGGCATCCAAGTTTCAAAGCAGTGAAAAAAAAAGCACATGAACATAACTCAATCATGTTGGAATATAGATAGCTCATAACATGTCCATCTGGAAGAGAAACTTAACATATTCAATGTTTTCTAGCAGCAAGTAGGATATTGTGTTGAGTCCTATTTTCGTTTGTTTATTTGTTTTTGTTTGTCAGTCTGTCTGTATGGAAGACAAATAGATAATTAAGAGGCCCATCATCAAATTTTACAGGGCTGTTTGTTTGTGAGATCAATGTCCTGCTTTGTCAATTACCTCAAGTCTTCTTTAGAAAACATTAAAAAACAAAACAAAACAAAACAAAACAAAAAACCCAGTCAACAGACAAATCTGAGAGCAATCTCAAATTCTATCAGTTTGTTGAACGCTCAAACACATTCTCTAACACACACACAATCCTTCTGGATAAATCAAAATCTCATTGCAGAACAAAGTATTCTAAGAGATGATTCATGATCACATCTTCCTGTAACAGACAAACGTTAACCCAGTTTTGGCCTCGAGCCCAAGTTGCAAAGTATTCTAAGAGATGATTCATGATCACATCTTCCTGTAACAGACAAACGTTAACCCAGTTTTGGCCTCGAGCCCAAGTTGCAAAGTATTCTAAGAGATGATTCATGATCACATCTTCCTTAACAGACAAACGTTAACCCAGTTTTGGCCTTGAGCCCAAGTTGCAAAGTATTCTAAGAGATGATTCATGATCACATCTTCCTTAACAGACAAACGTTAACCCAGTTTTGGCCTCGAGCCCAAGTTGCAAAGTATTCTAAGAGATGATTCATGATCACATCTTCCTGTAACAGACAAACGTTAACCCATTTTCAGCCTCATGCCAAAGTTGTTCTGTAATGCTGGCTTACGCTAGACACATCATTTACATGAAGGACATGTACATGTGACATTTTTTTTCCTTTTCTTACCATCTCTCTTTCAAAAAAACTTTAGCTGAATTGTACCTGAGGCACTGTAAATTGATGTCATGATCAAGATCCGTAAATAAGAAAAAAAAATTTCAATTACTATTGACAAATTCCAGCTTGATCTTCACCTGCCCTTAAGATTTATCTTAACTCTGAGCCCTAGTTTGAGTTGAATACGTCCTCTGCAAATAAGATGTGTTTTTCTTTTCCCATTTCAAAAAAAACAAAACAAAAGGAGGATGATTTCTGACTGTGTCAACAAACACTGTCATGTATGCTAAAGGCACAGCATTCTTTTTGTTGTCAAGGAGAACACTTTCTCACAAAACAGCCCAATAAGTTGAGAACTGTGTCTTCCTCTGTCTTTCACAATACTTATCTCACAAAAAGTGTGAATGCACTTTCCACATGAATACTGATGGACTTTCCACCTGAATACTGATACCTGCTGTTAATAATTAAACCCTTTCAAATCACTTCTATAACAAATTCATCCGTAGAAAAAAAAAAACACAAACAACTTGGTGTCTATTCAATTAACATAATGATAGGTATACTTGAAGCTATTCCTGGATAAAAAAAAAATTGAACAGTTGTATTAATAAAGAACAGTGTTGAATGTGAACCCTATTGCAGACGGCAGGTTGGTCTACAGAGCGTAAGGTAGAACAGGCACAATGGCAAAGGTTGGTCAAAGGTTAGCAGTGCGTGTAGCCCAGGACATGAGTTGGGTGGCTATAGTAAGGTTGGTCAAAGGTTAGCAGTGCGCGTAGCCCAGGACATGATGAGCTGGGTGGCTATAGTACGGTTGGTCAAAGGTTAGCAGTGCGTGCAGCCCAGGACATGATGAGCTGGGTGGCTATAGTACGGTTGGTCAAAGGTTAGCAGTGCGGGCAGCCCAGGACATGATGAGCTGGGTGGCTATAGTACGGTTGGTCAAAGGTTAGCAGTGCGGGCAGCCCAGGACATGATGAGCTGGGTGGCTATAGTACGGTTGAATGACAAATCGAACTGAACGTCAAGTCCGTCGGATGGGGACTATAAGCGAGTCGGACCCGTGTGCCTTCCTGGCCCCCTGCACACGTTAAAAAACCCACAGCAGTTGAAAATCGAAAAGAGCAGGGGGGTTCCCCGCTGCCCTGGCAAAATTGATGTAAAGTAAAAGATAGCCGCCTGGTATTTCTTACCAAGCCTCAAAAATTGTCACTGACTTATCTGTGCCATCGTGCACCAGTGGAAATGGAGGACACGTATAAAACATCGTATGCATCCTACGTGAGAAACTGGAGGAATAAATGAGATAAATGAAAATGAGTGACTGATATTTGAATGGTACGGGAAACGACTGAATGAGCGCCAGTAGGCTGCTCTTCGGCCGGCTCTACCTGGGTAGGCAGCCCGTTGAGTGAGTGAGTGAGTGAGGTAGTGTGTTTATTGTAAAGCGCTTAGAGCTTGGTCTGTGACCGAGGATAGGCGCTATATAAATACCCAATATAATAATAATAATGAGCTGGGTGGCTATAGTACGGTTGGTCAAAGGTTAGCAGTGCGTGTAGCCCAGGACATGATGAGCTGGGTGGCTATAGTACGGTTGGTCAAAGGTTAGCAGTGCGTGTAGCCCAGGACATAAGGTGGCTATAGTACGGTTGGTCAAAGGTTAGCAGTGCGTGTAGCCCAGGACATGATGAGCTGGGTGGCTATAGTACGGTTGGTCAAAGGTTAGCAGTGCGTGTAGCCCAGGACATGATGAGTTGGGTGGCTATAGTACGGTTGGTCAAAGGTTAGCAGTGCGTGTAGCCCAGGACATGATGAGCTGGGTGGCTATAGTACGGTTGGTCAAAGGTTAGCAGTGCGTGTAGCCCAGGACATGATGAGCTGGGTGGCTATAGCGGTGGGGGAGGAACAAAGAGGCCATCCGGGTGCTGGCCAGCCAACATCTGCGTGACTTCTGCTTTGGAGAACCAGCGAACATCTTCCAGCTCCTCTGGGTCCATCTGGAGGGGACAACATTAGGCAGTGATGATTCTGAGCAACAGGGGGTCAGAGGGGTATGTGTGGGGAAATGTCAATGACGTTCGGGACACAAATATGCTATAAAAATACATTCTGAGAATCTTCGGTCCCTTCTTGAAGATAGTGGCACTTCTCCTACATCCACACCCTCAAGGATAACAGCATGGTAATGTTTTCAAGTATGCATGAAAAAAAAACACCACCACACAACAAATAATCACACCTCTCTTTCTCAGACTAGTTATTGGGTCACTTCAAGAAAAACCCTGTCATTCACAGCATATCCCACCAATTGCGCGCGCGTGCGCGCGCGCACACACACACACACACACACATGTGAGAGGCATAGATGTGTTTATGAATCGTCTGAATCTGGATGTTCATGAATCATCTAAAAATGCATTTTAATACAAACCTTTTCATTCTCAACACAGAGCGGCCAATCAAAAACATTTCACATTCATGTATGTAAACACACACACACACACACACACACACACACACACACACACACACACAGTCCATGCATACACATGTGCCCCAGCACACAACACGCACAAAACCCAAAACACAGAGACAAGCTAGAGCTTCAGTCTCTACGCACCCCATTCACCTGCCCCCTACCTGGATCTTCTCTGTGCGTGCATGGGCAATACAGCCCAGCATGAGGGTGGCTGGAAAGGGCCAGGGCTGACTGGAGTGATACTCCACCCGACCCACCTTCACCCCGCTCTCTTCCTGCACTTCACGGCGGCACGTATCCTCTATACACTCCCCTGTCCAGAAAGACATTAGGTCAGTAGTAACAGGACTTGGGACCTCCACTCACCATTGTATTATTCATTGGCACATGCCTTGGCTTAAGGCTGTGTCAGACCAGCTGACATAGGCTAGAACACCAAGGCTACATCAAAATGTTATGCTCTGCATAGTTATGCGGGAATTGTCTTCAGTCGTGACAAGCTCCTAGCATAACATCATCAGTCTAAAAAATCCCTCGAAGTCAGAGTGTGGCTGCCCACGTGGCAGCATAATCAAAACCTCATCCATAGCTGATGCATTTGTACCATAGCGACGTCCAAGTACTTCGGCTGTTCGGATGATCCCTAGAGTCTTTTAGCCTGGGTACGACAACAACAACATATGCTGGTATGTAATTTTCAAAGTTATGGATGCTAAGTACATCTCATTTGATACTGAACATGTCATTTATGTATGCTGCACCTTTCCTCTCACTTTCAGCCATGAAACGTTTCCAAACTGAAACCGGAGGGAAGTGATAGAGGAGGGGTTGGGGAAAGTGATTCTCACCTGGCTCCATGTAGCCGGCTAGACAAGAGAACATCTTTGGAGGGAAACGCGCTGCACGACCCAGCAGACATCGTTTGCTGTCAGGGGACAGAACCAGCATGATCAGAGAGGGGTCAACGCGAGGGTAACAGGTGTTGTGTACTCCTGGAAAAAAAAAGAACAATAGAACATGTCTTATACATCTATCAAGCAATCGATAGGTGATTTCAGTTGAGTGTGTTTGTGTCTGAATATACATGTATTGTTTTGTGAAAAAGTGTATGTGTGCATTTATGTGCATATATATGTGTGTGTATATGAAAGGGTGTACATGCATGTGCAAGCTTGTTTGTATATGTGTATACATACGCACATATAAGTGTGAACTTTCAGCGCATGCCTGACTATGTGTGTGCGTGTCTGAGTATGTATGTGTGTGCGAATATATGCGAGTGTGTTTGTATGCATGAGTGTGTATGTGTATGTAAACTGAACCAGTTCTAATGAATATGTGCATGCGTGTGAGAGAATAAGCATGTGCATGTGTGCCCACATATGTTTACTCCCTCATGTTTTATAAGTGCATGTGTATGCATGTCATCTATGTGCATGTATGTGAGTTTGAATGTGCAAGTACAGGTGTGTATGTGCGTGTGTGTGTGTGTGTGTGTGTGTGTGTGGTGCATGTGGAAGTGTGTGTGCACATATGTAAGAGTGAGTGTTGTGTGTGTGTGTGTGTGTGTGTGTGTGTGTGTGTGTGTGTGTGTGTGTGTGTGTGTGTGTGCATGTGTGTGTGTGTGTGTGATCCCAGCAGAATAATCCATGTATGTTAAAACAATGTTGTGGAAAACAACACTTGTACTCCACTGCTTCACCCCATCATACTACCAGCTGAAGTGTATGCAAAACACATCTTCTGCATTTCATTCCATTTCAGAATCAGAATGCCATACATGATTAACAACTAGGTCATGTTCTCTCTCTCTCTTTTTAAAAAAAATCTGTTTACCAAAGGCAGACATATTATTATAGTGTAAATGTCAAGGGTAGAGAAGTTTGAAAATTTTCTCTATTCAGTCAGACTGGAGCATCAAATTTCCATAAAGGTTTCACTAGCCTGACATTTCAAATATTCTGTCCACATATTTGTTTTCCTTGAGCAGGTAACAAGCACAAGACTGAAAGTAAACAGGGTTTCAGATTAGCAGGAGCCCTGGCCAAGCAGCCTTGTTTTTGCTGGGCTGATTTTAGTATAATAATGGAAACGTTTTTCGATCCAGATAATAATCCTCTGGACCTGTAAACAGTAAACAAGTTGGGTATTTTTTGCTCCCATAAGAAAACCTAACACAGAGTAACTTTTATTCAAGACTGGCACAGCCTTTTAAACTTGAATAAAGTCAGACAAATACATAGACGAACAATCTAATAGTGGGGGAAAAAACAAGCGCAGGCCAACAACTGAACTATCTTCATAGTAATGACTTGGCAAAGATTTGGACTTAAGGAGGGGGGAATTTGAAGATGGAGAAACTGGGATCATGAAATTAAGAAAATATGTTACTGATATGAAAACTCTTCACTAGCTGCATAAGGGAACCATCACAATCCCTTTTGAAGGCAGATATATTTGTATTGGCTGCTCCGAGGCCTTTCGTCTGCTGGGTCGGACTCATCAGGGAGACACGGCTGGTTGTGTCTGCGCTCCTGGCGTCAAATAGAGACACACCACAGTCCATAATACTGTGGTGTTCTCACCACCAAGGGTGCAAAAAAGAATCCAATAGCACCCCCAAAGCAGCCAGCGAAGAGTAGTAAATGAAACCAAACGAAAGTGTGGGGAGGAAAAAAGTTGCTGAAAAACTAAAGACATTATGCAAATAGTATAAAATGTAGGGGACAATCTTTGAGCCTACGCTTGAGGATCTACCCAAAGATGCAAGGGAGATCAAAAGACAAACACACAGACGGACAGAAACAAATACAAATAACCTCAATTTAATCAAAACAAAATCGGAAATGAAATGAAGCAGGGAACAGTAAACGATAAACAGTAAACAAGTTGGGTATTTTTTGCTCCCATAAGAAAACCTAACACAGAGTAACTTTTATTCAAGACTGGCACAGCCTTTTAAACTTGAATAAAGTCAGACAAATACATAGACGAACAATCTAATAGTGGGGAAAAAACAAGCGCAGGCCAACAACTGAACTATCTTCATAGTAATGACTTGGCAAAGAGTTGGACTTAAGGAGGGGGGGGGGGGGGGGGGGGGGGGGGAATTTGAAGATGGAGAAACTGGGAACATGAAATTAAGAAAATATGTTACAGATATGAAAACTCTTCACTAGCTGCATAAGGGAACCATCGCAATCCCTTTTGAAGGCAGATATATTTGTATTGCCTGCTCCGTGGCCTTTCGTCCGCTGGGTCGGACTCATTAGGGAGACACGGCTGGTTGTGTCTGCGCTCCTGGCATCAAATAGAGACACCACTGTTTTGTGCCATTTAACCTCACCCTTCGTCTGTCCACTTTCGCTTACTGTTTTCAAACTATGTTCATGAAGAAGGTTTTAGAGGCATTTACACACTATCATACTAGAGTGAGGTGAATTGCTTTGTTGTCCACATAGTTTCCACTTCAGTGGCAAAGCCAACTTAAGTCAAGTCAAGTCAAGAACACTTCATTATCTCCTAAGAGAAATTAAGAGTGGCCATAAAAACAACAAATCACAAATCATGTATCACACCCACCCATCCACCCACTCAGACATACAGAATAATACACACACCACCACACACACACACACACACACACACACACACACACACACACACACACATACATACACACACACACACGCATATAAAACAAAGAAGCTTTCTGAACCGGATCTTATTGAAAGTTTAGTTATGATTCAGGAGTTTGATGGAACTGGGAACAAAACTGCTTTTGGTTCTACTTGTCTTGAAAGTGAAAACTATGTGGACAACAAAGCAATTCACCTCACAGACAAATAAGAGTTGACCAGATGACACTGACGAGAAGCTTCAGTACAACTTACAACAACTTGTCTGTGGAACCTGTCATATTATTCTAATTGTATCAGCTCCGTGCAAAACAGATGAAAATGATGAGGTTTATGGCCATTTTGAGATTAAAATTAAAACTGTAAATTTTCAGAGATTCTCAGGGAAAAATTACTGGTGCAGATATCAGATTAAATTTTGTCTGAGGGGCTATTCAGTTTTGACTCGCTTAAGGCAACCAGATTTGTCAAGCCCTGAATATACCAGACTGACATTTGTCAAATGTGCCAAAATCGACAGAAATGAAAAAACAAAAAAATGCTTTGGAGGCAACATACAGTAGTTTGTGTGTGTGTGTGTGTGTGTGTGTGTGTGTGTGTGTGTGTGTGTGTGTGAGTGTGTGAGTGTGTGTGTGTGTACGTGTGTGTGTGTGTGTGTGTGTGTAAGTGTGTGTGTGTGTGTATGTGTGTGTGCGCGCATGCCTGTGTGTGTGTGTGTGAGAGAGAGAGAGAGAGGGGGAGGGAGGGAAAGAGACAGAGAGGCACAGAGAGAGAGAGAGATTACCTCATTTAATCTCTTAAAAAAACAGGAATAATTTGAATTGGACCTATATTGATATATGATATGATACACCTGTTAATATCTGATGCAATGATGGAGTCTGCGTTAAAGAACACAGTGTGCCAGTAGCTCATGAACCACAGCGACAACACACATACATGTGTATGTATGCGCACACAGACATCAGATTCTTCAACATTAACCCGTTTTCCAAATCATCAAATTGTGATTATCTCCCTTACCCACCCCTTCTTAGAAATAACAAAACAATACTTCTGAAATTATTGTTCCACAGAAATGCAAAGGAACACCACATCAGTATCGTATCACAATGACAAACACGAGTCATATTCCTATGTCAGTAAAAGTCTGCTAGTAATACATTTCACTATTCTGTCACAGTGACTCAAAACTACGTCCGATTCTTAAATTCATATTTTGCACATACAATGCTCACATACACGCACATGTACAACAACACAATACCCTCAAACATACATTTTTACGACACATAGACACACATGTATAACAACATAATACCCTCAAACATACATTTTTACGACACATAGACACACATGTATAACAACATAATACCCTCAAAATACATTTTTATGACAACTGATCATCACAAACTTGTACATGCTTAACATAGCATGCCACAAAAAAAATCTTTAAAAAATTAGAAAAATAAATAACAACGTAAATCTTTGAAAAAATTAGAAAAATAAACAACACAACCTAAAAACTGCCTTACCCTGATGACTTCTGCACTCCTTGTCATCACAGACCCGCTTGTACCCTCCATCTTTAATCTGAGTCGAGCTTCCACAGGTTGCACAAAAGCGGTACCGATCCAGCCACTGCAGCAGCGAGTTAGCTTCAGCAAACACACCCGCCTGGGCGTCTTCCAACATCATCACGTCTCTCCCGCGGGGAACAGCTCTGCAAAGTAACCCTCTGGATAGAGCTCCTTGCACATGTCTTCCTCTCCGGCGGGCAGTCTCACGACAAACCATGCCGACGAGTGGGGATCCCAGGTCTCCAATCCTAGGAAAACCACTTCGGGTTTCTTGGCAAGGCAGGAGGCTAGCTGTGTGTAGGTCATGGTGACCAGCTTCAGTTTTCTGCCCTGCCCTTTGGTAAAGAACGGCTTGAGGTTATTGGAAAATATCACAAACTTGGTGCTCTCCTTCTGTCTTGCTGCCTCCAACCATTCCGAGTCTTTGCGCAGGTCTGATGCCCGGTACAGGGGGTTCTGGGAGTAGTAGTTGACTGCCTGGTCGAAAGGGGAGTGAGTGCTGTGCTTCTGCAGAAAGGTGGCGCAGTCTGCATGGCTCCAGAAGGAAGCAATGTCCAGCGCCGTCTGTCCTGAGGCGTTCATGATGTTCACGCTGCACCTATCGACAACATCAGCAAAACGTGAAAACTCATGGGCACCAATCAGAAGACAAATATGGATGACTTCTCTCACTTGTATGACTTCCACACTAGAATTAACATACGTCTGTGAAGTGAAACTCCAATGATGGTACACTATGTTTCGCTAGACTGCTTCCTCTTTCTTAACTGAAGGTGCCAATTTTGCCAACAGAATATGAGAAGACTAGCTCAGCAAAGAGTCTCTTTCATATCATCAGAGCCATGAACATGCCTGTTTAAAGTATTTGAGGAAGAAGAACTTTACTCGAGCACACGTTTTACCTTGCAGAAGTTACATGTGAAAATAATTTCATAGACAAAACTCAACAAAACAAACCATGGTTATAAATGTTATGTTTTAGATATTAGCACTTTATATACACATTCACACCACATGGGTACATTTTAAAAAATTGATTACCCAATCCCACTTTATGCCCTACCCATTTTAGGTACAGCTGATAAAAAGACAAAATTGATTGATCTATGGATATGCACCATTTATTCAGTCTCAACCTTGCCCTGTCCTAGTCTTTGAGTACACCTTTTACGAGGAAACCTTTGACCTCTTGTGCTAGCTTTGGGATGTGCTTTATCAGCCCATAAAGAAAGCAGTTTTGCCAACCAGCCTTTGACTAATGATGTAAACAGAAAAATGCAGAATATAGAAATTAGGAGCCACTATAATATATATAACCTACTGCTGCTCTATGCAAAAATATGCAGGATTCCACCCACAAAGGCCCCTAGTGATGACAATAACTGCTTGGTCCCAAGCCAGAGTGAGCGTGTGTTTTCAGTCCCCTAACACTCACCAGTTCAGCTGAGCTTGATGTGAATTCACTAAGGGCACAGATGAAGACAGGAAACTGAAACTAAAGTCATTGTGAGAGCAGGGCATGAAAGGCCATAACATTTGAGACTTCATGCTTATCGATGAGCGATGGTGATCATGACATGGAGTTCCAATTCTTGTCCAAGACTGTATGACAGGGACTGTACTCAATGTTTCTTTTCATAACATATGCAGCGCCAACAGGCCTGACAGAGGCAGACACCTGCAGTGTTGGCCAGGAAATTCGAGCATCATTTTCAGAGAAGCATCCGTTAAGCGGAGGAAACTTGACTGTTAGGAGAAAAGGATATTTTTCTCAGTAGGAGGAAAACAGCCATCGACTGAAACAAGACTGAGATATATAAGGAACTGTGAAGAAGATGTAGGAAAAAGTCAGAGAGACAAAAGGAGGGAAGGAGGATGAAGAGATGGGGAGAAGTGTGGACAGGAGTAGAGGGAAAGATGGAAGGACAGAAAAGGAGTGGGCTGTCAAATTCAAGCTCACCCTTTCTCCACCAAAGCCTCAACAACTGGAAGCTGTCCATTGCGAGCAGCAAACATCAATGCTGTCCACCCACGCTCATTTTTAGCATTTTTGGCAACAGCTCCTGCCACAGAAAATACATGTGCTGACGTTACAATGCATGCAAAGAAAGCGTGATAACAGACCGCTATAGAACAAACAAGAAGGTTGGTTTCATACACACCAAAACACACAAACAATCGTTAACACAGATGTATTCACAAAGTGACAGATACAGATATACAGAGATTAATTCAGAGACTGTTTTAATACCAAGTTGACATTAATTCTATGGTCCTGTACATGCACCTTCACACGCACACACACACACACACATATACACACACACACATACACTCTCTCTCTCTTTACTTTGTCAACTATTTCGCATAACATTGTAAAAAGACATAAAATTACAGAATCATACTACTGTTAATAGTACCACACAAAATACAGTTACTAATTCCCTTAAGTAAAAAGATGACAATGAAAATCAGAAAGATAAGAATTAAGATGTTGACAAGATGATACTTAGGTTTATGGCTGGGCTTATGATAACAGTCATTTATATCAACTTGAATCATAACTGTCACCTTCATAATCTTATTGATTAATTCAAACAAAAGCATGTAATATCCATCTGAAACTAACAGTAACAATACATACATAATTTACACATTGAAGCAAGAGAAAAATCTTGATGTCTGTAAGCAGTTAACACACCCACAGACAAGACAACAATGACAACATGAGCCAAACTAACGAAAACAAACATCTCTGACAAATGTGCACAAAATCACACACACCACACACACACACACACACACACACACACACACACACACACACACACACACAATACACACACACACACACAAAACACTTCCCCTCCTCCCTCTACCAATGGAAAACTATAGCAACAAAACAGATGTCTGTATTTACATTATCACAGTGTAAAGCCTTACAGTTAAAATATCTGTAAGCATTAGTGCATCAAAAACCAAAGACACACATAGGCACTTGTTTAATCCGTCAAGTCTAAGAACATCACTAATAAGTTGTATATAAGCAAAATTACAACAACAAAGAAAAGAAAAAAGAAAGAAAATAAAAAGAAAGAAAGAAGGAAGGAAAATATGGTAAAGAGATGCTCAAAAGAAAGGATAAAAACTGAATCAAAAGAAAAAGTTAAGGAAAAAAAAAGAAGAGAAAGAAAAGAAAATGTGATAAAATAAAATGAATGGTGCCAGACAAAGCTTACCATTGAGGAGAGACTTGACCTCTTCCACATTTCCTGTGGCGGCACTATCAAAAAACCTGTTAGTCAGCTGGTCAACCAGATTCTCTGTTTTGTCTGCTGAGGCTGACGAACTCATTCTGCCCAATATAAGAACGCACACAAAGCAGTTAATTTCTGTCTGTAAATTTGCTATCCTACTTAAGTTTAACCTTGAGTACTTAATAATGTCTACAACTTTATAAAGCACAAAACAGCAAGATGTTGAAAAGAGAATGCAGATTCTGCAAAATCAGTGATTACATTGTCTTGATCTTTAAAAACTGTTGTCGTTGACTTGTTTTGTTTTCAAACTTAAATCCTCTCTCTCTCTCTCTCTCTCTCTCTCTTGCACACACTCATACAGAGTTCTTGGGGGAGAAGACAGTCAATGACTAGGGGTGGGAGGGTGAGGGGGGAGGAGAGGTAGGATAGTGGCGCAAAGTGCTACTCATCTTCTGGACTGGGTAGATAGGTGGATGTAGCCCAGTAAGATACGGATTTTAGAGCAGACCTTGCTGGGTTGTGTTGTTGCTGTTTTTGTTTCATTCTGATATAATTGCTTCTTCGTTGTATGTAACGTATGTCAATAAACCCTACATATTCTTTTTCAT
The DNA here is from genome assembly GCA_033310375.1 of Conus canariensis. Taxonomy (NCBI): domain Eukaryota; kingdom Metazoa; phylum Mollusca; class Gastropoda; order Neogastropoda; family Conidae; genus Conus; species Conus canariensis. The sequence continues at coordinate 12,713,492 of CM065729.1, forward strand.
GTAATTAAGCAACTGTTGTCAATGTACTGATAAAACTGCAGCACTTACATGAAGGGGCTCAGGTGCATTAAAGAAAACAACAACAAAATCCTACTACTGATATCACTACCACAACCCTAGACAGTAGAGAACTGCAACATGTGCATTTAATAGCAGGCACAATGTTTTTCAATCCCTAGCACTGGACTTGGAGCCATGTACAGTCTCAGGCACAGCCTAGTGCAGCAACCAGACGCGCAAGCTGCCACACTCAACCTTAGGGGAAAAAAAAGCTCATCCCCACCCCAAACCCCTACTGTGGAAGTTTATTGGTAGCAGGCCATCCTGGACTGTAAGGCTGCAAGGGATGGTGCACTTGCTGTATTTACAGGTTGGCTGATCCATTCTGGAGTAGTTCTGGAGAAGAAGCTCTTTTGCTAGTATGTGGTCCCTGATGATGGATTGTCATGGGGTAATGCATGGGACTGGCAGGTGCAGCGTCTCTGATGACTGGAAGTGGGGGGGGGGGGGGGGGGGGGGGAGGGGTGTAGGGATATTTCACTAGTTCGTTCCCACTTCCATACTGTGACAGAGCGAGAGCATACATTGTGTCAGTGTGTGGCTGTATGCAAGAATGTCTGATTGCGCATCAGTACATCAAACTTCTGCCTTACCTTGGCGTGGAGGAGTGGGGGCGGGGGGGAGGGGGGGGGGATGGAATGAGTGGTTTTGAGGACCGGGCAAAGTCGGGTTAAAAATGCAAGTATATGCCAAAGTAGGTATACATTCCGTTCATCATTTAACGACTTTTGATTAAACTTTGCACTTTTGACCTTAATCATTAAGTTCTAAAGTGCAGTCTACCTTCATCGTTAAGTGTAAAGTGCAAAGTCCAATCATTAATGATTACGGCACTGCGCACGTTTTGCGTTCAATCATTGTTTGGCTGATTTGCCACATGCTCCGCCATTTCAGTGTGTGATACGAGCATTCAATCAATAACACAGCATTGACCATGCTGAACTTCAAGCCACGTCGGAATATGTGTCCGCACGCGTGTCGTCTGCTTTCAAGAAACTCCTAAGCTAGGACTATGGGAGTTCAAACGATTTCAAATTCAAACGCTGTTTCAGCATTCAGAAAAAAAGGAGGACAATGAAGATATGCTCAAACAAATGAAAGTTTTACCTTGTCAGACAGCGTAAATATTTTCCACGAGTTGCAAACGCCTTTATAATTTTTGAGGTGTTCATCGGGTTTATGAAAGAACACTTGTAAATTATAGTGGTGTCCCTTGTCCTTTTGTGAGCGGCAGGTGTCAACGCCACAAATACTACCCCGCCAAAAAACATTACCAATTGACATTATTTAATAATGTTTTTGTGTGTTTTGATTTTTGTACCAGCTGAAAACGTAACAGCCCCCAACTTCCCCATGATAATATCTGTCAAAATATTAAGGTCTGATTTGTTTCAATAATAAAAGTACCAGCTTGTGTGTGTATGCGTCTCTCTCTCTCTCTCTTGTGTGTGTGTGTGTGTGTGTGTGTGTGTGTGTGTGTGTGTGTGTGTGTGTGTGTGTGTGTGCGTACCTGTGTATGTGTGTGTGTGTGTGTGTGTGTGTGTGTGTGTGTGTGTGTGTGTGTGTGTGTGTGGTGTGTGTGCTGACATTTAAAACGATTAACGGTATTTCCTGCCAGGCCAGCTGCATTCAGTCTTCTAAACTTTTCCAAATATTCACGGAACGCATCATGACTGAAGCACTTGAACATCATGTCAGTACGGTCTGCGCTGGAGGGAGAACCATCACAAAACCCTCGGCGCAATTGCAGAAGACATGGCCTGCGTGGCAAACACAGGAACTGTCACGGTCCAAGCTCGTTAAAAGGATGATATACCATGGAAATCATGTATGGGAAGACAAGTTGGTGGCCAGCAGCAACACCACCATCAGAATTTATATCAATACATATTCTTGGACAGAAGCTGGGAACTGCTCAACATCCATTTTGATGCCCAGTTTGAGGAGATAAGTGATTGTTCGTTCCTCGTTTTATTGTGTTAAATATTGTTTGTCTTGCCCGAAGAAGACCAAAGAGGTCGAAACGCGTCATGTTTTGCCTTGTAATTTGTTTGTCTCTTTCGTTCAGCGGAATAGTATTTTTTTTTCTTTTGAGTCTGTTTAACAGTGAACTAACTTACCTGGGATCTATTATTAGCAATGAAAGACTCTAACCAGAAATCCCACTCTCGAGAGCAGCAAAGACAGCATCAGCACTGTCCCGATGGGACCCAGTATAGAAAGACAATGACTTCTCACAGGCTCCTGTGTAGCACGATCTTCCTATTATGTATGTGAGACATGGACTCACACCACAAATCCGGAGAGAAGAATCCAAACCATGGAAAGGTGATGTTGGTGCAAGCTTCCGAACCTGAGATGATTATACTGATCGTGTCACCAATCAATACGTGTGCCAGACCATCAAGCCGAGCCATTCGGACCATAATTATGAAGATCTGCTGACTTCACGGTGGAGCATAATTATAAGAAGAGAGGAAACAACGCGGCTGGTGTGGCCACGTAGGAAGATCCTATGGTCTGGCTGAAACAGTATCCAGTGAAGTGTTGAAGAAAGGAAGATGCCCCCCCCCCCCACCCCACCCACCCACACACACACACAACACCAACACACACACCAATGGATTGACAACAACGTAGAATGGACAGGGAACTCATTTGTACAGACCTCGGCACACAACCGAAAGTGCCGGAGGAATCTGATGAGAATGCAGTTCTTCAGTGTGGCGTTACGTACAGTGATTATTTACGGAGTTAAGGGAGGAAAAGATGATGATGAGGAGGAGGAGGAGGAGAAGGAGGAGGAGGAGGAAAGAGGAGGAGGAGGAGGAGGAGGAAGATGAGGTGGAGGACGAAGAAGAAGAGAGGAGGAGGAGGAGAAGGGTAATAATAATGATAATAATGATAACAATTATGATTATGGTAATAATGAACATGTATGGCGCTTAGTCTTAAACTACATAAGCCCTAAGCGCTTACAACAACAAAAATACAAATAAGGACAAAAACGCAGAAACCAAACAGCACAGGCATAAATAAAATGCTTTTTTTTTTTTTTTTTTTTTTTTTTTTAAAGCAGAAACCACTCAACTGTTTGGCTAAACACGATTTTTTTTTTTCTTGGGTTCGACCCGATTCTTTGGAGTCATTTTCGTTCCGCCGACCAAACAGTAAGCAATAATAAAAAAAAGAATTTCCTTGTAAATCTGACGATAAAGACTGCACACGATTTGTGATATTATAAAACCTCAATAGTTTCAATAGGTCATGTTGACCCCCCCCCCCCCCCCCCTCCAGTTTAATGACAATAAAACAGGAATTTGAATCCCGAAGACAGTGACAACTGTTTCACATACACAACACAAATGAAAAAACAATTACGTTCATGTGAAAATGGTTGATTTGTTGATAGATAGCAGTTATTTTCACTGTTTTTGAGACTTTGCACACGTCAGTGACGGTCACGGAGCTTATCAGGGCCGTAAGGTGGGTACTGCCGCGCCAGTGATGAATACAGAAGCAGTCGTCTGTCACGCATTGTGGGTACTTCGGTTCTGCGCAAAATTCTTGCTGTGCCATATGTCATTGTTGTCCACTATCCACCTTTCTCTGTCGTTTGATAAAAAGACACCCCCTCCCTCCTCCCCCGCCTTCCTCCATCATGCAGTTCCTTCTTAATTCAAAAAGCCGTGAGCAGTGAAAAGGGTAAGTATGGTAATTTCTGCTTGCACAAAGAGCTGCCCTTTTCCACCACGAATGCTATTGCCGCATTGCACTCACGTATTTATTATTTTAAAGAGGGAGAGAGAGAGAGAGAGCGAGAGAGAGAGCGAGAGAGAGAGAGAGAGAGAGAGAAGAAGAAGAAGAAGGAGGAGGAGGAGAAGCACCTAGCGCAGACTTTTAAGTTATGGTTAGCTGTCTTCATGAGTCAAAATTATCTCTTTGATAAATCATAACTATCTGTCTACCTACCTATCGGGACACGCCTGAAAACACAACACAGTGCCCTTAGCAAAGCAAGATCAACATTTAAAAGAGCAAAAAGAAGAAAAGTCAAGACTGCTTCTTCAAAGACCCCTTCCAGTTCGCCAAGAAGCTGTTCGAACAGTTGGAAAACAGACAGAGGCTTATTCACGGTGAACAAAGAAAGTCTTGAGCAGCATCACGGGCAAATCCTATTCCGACCCCCAGACCAGAGCACCTACCTTGAAGTCCATAGCTTGGTGCCGTCTGCAGGGCGAGAGAACATGTTCGATGACTAAGCCACTATCACTGGATGAAGTGACTGAATACAGTGGTTATCACCCTGGACCTAGTGAAACACCGGGGCTCAGAGTCCCCTGTCTCATCTTGTGCAAGGAGTGTCCCAATGTTCTTGAGTGACATCCACAAACTGATAAGATCACCTTGGAAGAACTGGAAAATCTGCGACCAAGGGTGTAATTTATACTCCCCTGTTACGGGAGACTTCTTCTTCTTCTTCTTCTCTCTCTCTCTCTCTCTCTCTCTCTCTCTCTCTCTCTCTCTCTCTCTCTCTCTCTCTCTCCCTCCCTGTTTCTCTCTCTCACTGAGCGCACAAAGAAATCTGCAAGGGGTTGGCAGGTCAAACTGGGCGTTGATCAAGACGAGTTAACCTGGTGTATAGATACAGTAGCCGAAGTTTCAGTGATGCCAGTCCATGTTTACAAGAGAACATATGGAGCACTAATGCCACCGGATAGAAATCTGTATGACCCAGGAGAACAAGCACTGGCAGTGAAAGGATTTGTTCACATGACTTTGTCACGAGGAGACTCACACATTGAAGAGAAAGTCTACATTGTCAAAACATCAAAGCTGCTACTGGGTGCTCCAGCCATCCAAAGCCCGGGTCTCATAAAAAAAACCTCTCCAGGGAGCTAAATCTCCTGTAACAGGGGAGCATACATTACAAAGGGACGTCAGTTGATGGGGTCTTCTGTCCCAAGGAACACAACTGGAGTGACATCAGCCACTTAGACCAGTATCACATCTTAACGTTAAGAAAAAAAAAAAATCTGCTCTGTCATGGTGGCAAGGCTGTGTCTGTTTGTGTGTAAACAAGTAACATCTTACGTGAAAAAAAGTTTTAAAACAGAAAACTTAGATCGAGGAATACAAAAGCGTATATTTCTCAGATAAAAAGGTTCTGGACAACTTCTCTGTCTCTGTCTCTCTGACTCTCTGTCTGACTGTTTGTCGGTCAGTCTGTCTGTCTGTATGTATGTCTGTCTACTGTCTGTCTGTCTGTCTTCTCTCTCTCTCTCTCTCTCTGTCTCTTCTCTCTCTCTCTCTCTCTCTCGCTCTCTCTCTCTCTCTGTATTAAATGAACCTGTTGTGAAATCACTTATTCAAAAAGGGGAGGAAGGGGGTGGTGGCGGCTTAGAATTGCAAACATACCAAAGAAAAAAAGAATGTAATGTTGTTGTTGTTTTGTTGAAGTAGAGGACTGACAGAAACCCTGTACACTCGATACACGCCTATCGTTTCTCTCCTTCGTGTGCCGTCTCCGTGAAGGAACAAGGTGAAACTCATTGGAAATCTTTCTTTGCCAAGTCATTACTATAATGACTGAAGAATTGTTAGCCTGCACTTGTTTTCCCCCACTACTTAATTGTTCAGCATTGTATTGTTTGGTCAATCAGTGGGAGATTGCATCTCTTAGGAGATCCAAGTAAAGGTTGTTCTGTACAATTCTTAGCCGCTTACAATGCTTGGGTTATTGAACAGCAGAGCTGACCACTCAGACTGTTCCACATCTTTTGATCTCCCTTGTATCCTTGAATGGATCCTCAAGCATAGGCTCAAAGATTGTCCCCTACATCTTATACTGTGTGCATAATGCTTTTAGTCTTTCAGCAACTTTTTTCCTCTCCACACTTTCGTTTTGTTCCATTTTGCTACCCTTCGCTGGCTGCTTCGGGGTTGCTGTTGCATTCTCTTTTGAACCCTTGGTGGTGAGAACACCACAGAATTATGGACTGTGGTGTGTCTCTATTGACACCAAGAGCACAGACAATCAGCCGTGTCTCCCTGATGAGTCCGATCCAGCGGACGAAAGGCCTAGGAGCAGGCAATACAAATAAATGTGCCTTCGAGAGGGATTGTGATGGTTCCCTCAGGCAGCTAGTGAAGGGTTTCTCATATTTATAATATATTCCCCCCATTTTCTGCATCTTCAATTTTTTTTTTTCTTTTCTAAAAGTTCAAATCTTTCTTTGCCAAGTCATTACTATAATGACTGAAGAATTGTTAGCCTGCACTTGTTTTCCCCCACTACTTAATTGTTCAGCATTGGAAATCACTAAGTGTTAGTTTTGCAAATAAGTAAGAAACATCCAAGGTCACTATGATTTATATTTGGATGAATTAGTCGATCATTCTCCTTGAAACCGAACTCATTTAGTAAAGTCAAGAGTAGTGTGGCCCCCAATCTCCGGTTTAAGCCTACCGTGTTTTTGTGCATGCTTGTCGATTGTTAGAACATAACGTTAATTAAAGACTTGTGTTTGTTTGTTTATTTTGTTTTCTAGTCTTTTATTCGCCGGGCCAGTGATGCGGTTCTGAGCCGATAAAGCCAGCAATTCTACAGTCAACACCTTGCCAGCATGGGTGGTCAGACCTCGACCACCCACGCGATAGCATCATTTCTGGCATAGCGTCACTGACCCCCACAGGGCCAAGAGTAATGCTGCGCCGACGTAGGGGGTCCACTCTTCACCACGCTGGTGGTGTGAAAGGTGAAATTAACGTCCCATCAGCCCGAGACTCTTTAGAATGCTTTTTGAATCCAAAGAATGTTGGGGGTCGGAGGACAACACGCTGATTTGGATATAGCGTTGATTTATCGATGAACTGACGTGATAGCTGTTGAACGCTCTCTCTCTCTCTCTCTCTCTCTCTCTCGGGGGAGGTTCCAACCTTCGCGGTTTCTATAGGTTGACTTAAGGCGAAGAGTCTTATACTTACTCCTCCGGCTTGCACCTTGTGACTGATATTATATATACATGTATATGTGGAGATACACTTGAGGCAGTCACAGCTCGTTGGTAAATTTCGGTGCCTATCAAACATGTTGTGATGTTTTCTTCAGTGAATCATGATCTGTTCATTCTTCGATTTTAAGACTGGTATGGATTTGTTTGTTTGTTTTATTTAAGCAAAGAAAAGTAAAATGTTACACACACACACACACACACACACACATCAACAACAACAGTGGTCTGACTGGCCATCGTACTGGGCTAATGCCAAGTCAAATCCATGAGACCCCTCCACAGAATGTGTTTGAAATAAAATTTATTGTGAACAGCCCAAACTAAACGTCATCTTGGTCGCGTAATCTGTTTTATAAAAAGTTATCATGAAAGAATTTTAATATTCAAACCTACTTTTGAATTCTGTGCATCAATACCAACAACAACAACAACAACAACATGCTCGGAATGACTTTGTTTCTAAAAAAAAAATACAGCTAAATCTTCATTTACATGGATTATCACGGTTGTTCCTTCTCAGGCGCTTGGACAATTTGTTACCGACTTTTGTTTGAAAGCAAATCTGTTTGTCCCTTTTTTTAATTTCCATATGAGAAAAAAATTGCAATTTTTATGGGATGCTTCGTTTTTTGTTTGTTTGAAGCATACATTAATGTACTCTGTTTAATGTATCATGTATGTTGCTGAGCCGACGAGTGAAGTCTGTGCAGAATGTAACGATTTTGATTCGTCATGGAAAGGTTTCTGACTGGTATGAATTACATGTGATGTGTAACATCTTTTTTTTCATGTACCTCCTTGATATTTTGACATAAACTTTCTTGTCTTGTCTATTTGTCTTGTCCCAAAGCAAATCTTCTATGTTGATTTCTTCTCAATAATTACGCATTGTAGCGCCATGGCAGACATGGTGTAACAATATGTGGACTACATAGTCCACATACAGTGACACATCCGAGACTAAACTGAAAGTAAGGATATATAGTCGTTAGTGTTGTGATTTAGCATTCATTCACATATTCATCTAATAAACGAGAAATAAGCGAATGTGCTGGAAGGTCATACACATAACCGTTCCATTATCCATAAAGGAGTGTAATAGAATTGGAATGTGATACATTATTTGTTCAGTTAATCAATCATTATGGACCATCCCCGGTCAAGTCAAAGAAGTTAATCTTCTGTTATTTTACATAGTGTTTGTGACTCGTTTTGATCGCTGTTCTATGTCTTTAAAAAATGATTAAGACAGAGAAACTACTGCTTTCGCCCGATTCTAATACATGTAAAATGTCAGATGATAAGATTATAGACTAATTCATTCCTAGAGACAAAAAGAAAAAAAAAGCCCTTGCAAATCATATTTTCTTTTTAATGATCTCCACGAACGTTTGAACGTTTACGTATGTAGGCTTCACCATGGTTGGAATGTATTAAAAAAACACACACAAAAAAAACCATTTGTAGGAATCTTGATCATTTTCAGCTCAAGCAATTCCAATTTGTACAGACATGTGTCCAAGAGTCTCAACACAACAAACGAACAAACAAACAAACAAAAACAAAAAAAACAAAAAAAGAAAGAAGAGGGGATGGGGGAATAGTGAAGGGGGGGGGGGGGGGGGGGCGCTATTGTTTTCAGCACGACGGGAGACGGGAGAGGGGATCTTTGAAGGAGTGTGAAAA
>CM065729.1:12724753-12727253 GCA_033310375.1 Conus canariensis
TGGGGTCGGATTACCTAACCGTGAGCACGGGTCACATTGTATTTTGATTCTGTGTCTCCACTGCGGTGCGAAAAGGCATTTGCAGGCACACCGCGACTTAAATCACAATGATAAACAAAAGGTGATTTGTTAGTAATTCGAATCAACGGTTCATCCACGACATTTGGTAGTATGGCAGCCATCATGGCGTTGTTTCGCGAGAGGGTACGCCATTTGAGAGGCTGTAGCTCTGATACATCGTCCAATTTTCTTTGAATTAAGAATAAGCGATGATGTGTGGCCATACGCCAAAATTAGGGTTTTGCACTTAATCACTATACAATCCATGTAAGCGTTTTGAGGCCTACCGTAAGATTGAGCCAGCAAACCGATAATTGATCAAAAGAACAACTCCCCACCAATCACCTTCCCCTTAGTTGACGTCACATTTCAGGCCTTTGCACTCACCCGTGACCCTATCTTTGCGTTAGGTGGTAGGCCCCAAATAGTCCCATTCCTTTGATTTTGATTTGTTTGCTTGGAACCACCTGGCTTGTACCATGATGGCCATAAGAAAGAAAACGAGGAGAATCAAATTTCAGACACGATAAAAATTCTATAAATACTCGATTCCTTAAAACAAGGCCTTGGCGCATTACATTTTTGGCGTGCAGCCTGTTAATCACAGTCGGCGTCAGTTACAGTGTCGCTGCGCGAGAAAGTACACCGTTTGAGGAACTGTAACTTTGAGATCAAAGTCGAGACAGTAGACAGTACACCGTTTGAGGAACTGTAACTTTGAGATCAAAATCGAGAAAGTACACAGTTTGAGGAACAGTAACTTTGAGATCAAAATTAATCGAGAAAGCACACCGTTTGAGGAACTGTAACTTTGAGATCAAAATCGAGGAAGTACACCGTTTGAGGAACTGTAACTTTGAGATCAAAATCGAGGAAGTACACCGTTTGACGAACTGTGACTTTGAGATCAAAATGAAATGCGTCAAGCACACTCGAAGGAACTTTCAAGTCTGGTCCTTTTTTTATTCCTGGGAAAGAAGAGGATGAGGGAGGAACATGAGGGTGGGTGGGTTTGGAGAAGCACGGGGGTAAAACTTACAAATAAACTGCCTTTAGACATGAAACATGAGTGGATCAATGGAGCTTGCATGCGCGCGCGTGTGTGATGTGATTTGATGTCATTGTGTGTGTGCGTGCGCGCGTGTGTGTGTGTTCGTTGCATATCAGTGTAGGAGCACTTCATCTGCCTCTTCTAACTCCATGAAGAGTCACTGGAGCGCTGCACTGAAGAACTGCACACCAAGTTTCTCCAGCTCTGTTGGTCGTGCGTGACGGCCTGGGCCTCTGCACATGTCATCACTGTGCAGTCTGCACTGCTGTCATACCATCTTTTTTCTGTCTTCCTTTCTGCCTCTGTCCCTCAAGAATTCCTCGGAAGATTCTTACAGCAAGGCCATTAGCTCTTGTTACATGACTATACAAGCCAAGTTTTCGGTTTCTCACTGAAATCAGCAGGTATTCACATGATGGGAATGCGCTGCTTCAAGATTTGACACGGCTTTTCATCGGTGCTATGATCAGCATCTCTGATGTTTAGTACCTTCCATGGCTTTGAGTCTTCTTTGTAGATCTGCTGTGACGGTTCATATTTCGATGCATACCAGACGATGGAATATAGCAGTGCACGCCGGGGCCTGATTCAACGGCAGCTGTTCTGTGAACACACCTGGATCTCCGTTGGTCTGTTTGTTGTGGACTGTAAAGCAATATTCAGTTCCCCCTTTTGTGATGTCTTCCTTCGTGGCCATGTGAGGTCTGAATGGATTTGTATTCACTTTGCTTCTGTTTGGTCAAGTCTTTTGCCATCCTGACAGTATTCTCTGTGTCGATGTTGTCTAGGTTTTTTTTTTTCTTCTCAGTTACCTCATGTTATTTTCGATCCATCTTTCCTTTGCATTCTTCATTTCTTGACCAATCCTCCTGCTTATACCACTGTGCCTCTCCCTCCCTTCCTTCCTCTGTTTGTGTGCGATTTGCGCTCCTCCTTATAGTGTCACACATGTCCAAGATATTGTTCGCGATCCATCCAACACTTGAACCTTCATCCACGATGGAAATTCAAGCCATGAAAATCCAGTCCATGAATGCATATGTGAATTGTTAAATATGGATGGATGTGTAGGATGTTGAACCTGAGTGATGCACGGTATGTCCAGTTCCAGAAATGAAGACGCAGTACCTTCCGCTGGTGTGGATTGCATTGCAGCTGACGAATGGAGCGGCAGGTTATTGGGAAGGCGAAGTTGTCCAAGGTATGTGATCACCGGCATCAGGTTGAATATTATTATTAGCAGCGGTAGTACATGTAATAATAGTAGTTTCTGTTGTTGGTCTAAAGTGCTAGAAATTATTTGACTTGATTCCCGTCTACACGTTGAACAGCGTTGTGATCCTGCGTAGATTTACCATATTGGGGTAACAATTGTGAAGCCAAATTGGC
>CM065729.1:12732253-12742253 GCA_033310375.1 Conus canariensis
CAAAATGTCCCAAACAAACACAATTACAAAGAACGAAAGACTGGAATTGAAGATCGAAAAACAAGTAAACATTGCTTTAAATGCTTAGTTTTATGGTCATAACAGTGGACACAACAACAATGGAGACAACAGTAGCAGCAGAGACAACAACAGCGGAGACAACCACAACAGAGGAGACAGCCACAACAGAGGAGACAACCACAGCAGGGGAGATAACCACAGCAGGGACAACAACAGAGGAGACAACCACAACAGGGGAGACAACCACAGCAGAGACAACCACAACAGGTGAGACAACCACAACAGGTGAGACAACCACAACAGCGGAGACAACAACAACAGGGGAAATAACAACAACAGAGGAGACAAACAACAACAACAACAACAACTGGCAAGGCAACAACAGCGAAGACAACAAAAACAGGTGAGACAACAACGACAACTGTCGCAACAACGAGTGAGACAATGACAACAAGGGAGGCAGCAACAACAGATGAAACAACAACAACAAATGAGGAGACAACAACAGGAAAGATAACAACGGAGAGACAACAACAGCGGCAACAACAACAGCAGAGACAACAACAATTGGGAAGTCAACAACAACAGCTAAGACAACAACAACAGGGGAGACAACAACAGTGGAGACAACAACCGCGCGCACAGCCACAGCAGCAGCTGACAACACATCAGCAGAGACATTTGGCTCAGCTACAGTGGAGACAACAACACTGAACTCAACGTCACCGCGGAATCTGCTCATAGATCTGCTACAAGTGTAAGTATTACGTTGTTGTCATTACCTCTACGAGGGAGATAACGATTTCTTCCGCATCCTTACTTTGTTTGTTTGTTTGTTTGTTTGTTTGTCTGTCAGCACAATTAAGCAGAAACCGTTCAACTGATTTGGACGAAACTTGGTGAAAAGATGGACTTAGGTGCAAGAAAGAAACCGTTACATGTTGATGCGGATCTGTGGTGAGGAACTGGAGGAAACGGCGGATCCAGCATCCGTTCAATTTATTACAAAGTTTCTTCTGAAGATGAGCGGTGGGAAGTTACTGTTCACGGAATGATAACTGTCTCTGAAATGATGTATTTTCGACCGTTAAAACTGCCTAGTGATGTAAACACCGACATTTCGTATTTGTTATGCCCTGTCAAACAAAAAGGACATGGGAAGCAACTCTTGCAGACCCGTCGGTCTACGCATTATTTCTATTCCTGATAGGGAACATTCTTCTCAAGGATCTCTCCGACCATGTAAGAGGTCTACGCTTCTCCCGGTTGTCCTTCTTTTAGCTTTTGCTTTTTATACAGGTAAACATACTGCACATTGATCCATTTGCCATATTATTATTATTTTTTTTTTGTACAGTCGTAAAGGCTTATTGATTTAAGTAGGCTAAGATGAATCCCTTAAAGATGAAACCACAAGAACAATCTTCAATGCTGCACTGTGCCTATTCACAATTGCTCTTATTAATTCAATTTCAGCCATTCATCAATAATTATAGTCTCCCATTGATGTATCGGCCACGATATGTATGTGATACTTTTAAGCATTTGTTATTTCAAAGTCTTTATTCACACACCTTTTCAAAAACAACAACAACATCATCAACAACAACAACAACAACAACAACAACAACACAAAAACGACGTCCTGTCTGCAACTCTGTCATTATACAGCTGTGTGGAGATGATTTTGTACATTTGATTGTTAATGATAATGATGTTACTAGTTTCTGAAACGTCCGGTTCTAGTTTCCAAGCCCACGTATATGGTAATACACAAGCATTCTTTTTCTCTATGACCACATTATCAACAATATAAAACATCGCACATGCACACACCACACGCACTGTTCATATATGCATACATAAATACATGTATACGTACGTACATGAATACAAACATGCATACATACGAGCATACGCAAACACGCTCGCTCGCGCACACGCGCGTGCGCGCGCATACACACACACACACACACACACACACACCACACACACACACACACACACACACATTCCACACACACACACACACACACACACACACACACACACACACACACACATACACACGCGCGCACGCGCGCCCGCGCATGTCTGTATTTATATATACAGACAGATATAGATTTAAAAGCGCCACCACTACCAACAACAACAAAATCCAACATAAATGTACAAAAATTACACATTTACAAATATACATACATACATACATACATACATACATACATACATACATACATACATACATAGAACATACAGAGAGAACAATGAAACCTGACAGGAATTTTACAAACATGCAGCTGTACAAAAACTACATAGAACTGAAAACAATAAGAATAACATAACTTCACAGGAAATTCAGAAATGTTCCTTCCAGAACAACACTGACAGTGTTAGAATGGGGAGTGGAGCACATGCGTGGAGGGGTTGGTTATAAATGTTGCCTGTAGCATCATTGAAACAACTGGCCTTTAACCATAAACTTGAAGGACGTGTTAATGTATCTTTGTATCATTGCATGGAACTATTGGGGTGTGTGTTGTGTGTGTGTGTGTGTGTGTGCGTGCGTGAGGGCGCGCGTGCGTGCGTGTGTGTGTGTGTGTGCGTGCGTGCGTGCGTGCGTAGCTGTGTGTGCGTGCGTGCGTGCGTGTGTGTGTGTGTGGTGGTGTGTGTGTGTGTGTGGTGCGTGCGTGCGTGCGTGCGTGCGTGCGCGCGCGCGCGCGCGCGCGTGTGTGTGTGCATGAGAGAGAGAGGGAGGGAGGGAGAGAGAGACAGAGACAGAGAGAGAGACAGAGAGAGAGAGAGAGAGAGAGAGAGAGAGAGAGGGAGAGACAGAGACAGAGAGAGACATAGAGACAGACACAGAGAGAGACAGACAGCTTTCAAAACGAACATACCTATTTCAGTTGGTTTGTTTGTCCGCTCGTGTTGCCCTAGGCCCAGACATCACTCTCCCCTCTTGCCTGTCGTCATAGTGACCGGTGTCAACGCGGCAGCGGCGTCCTTACTCATTGCACTGGCAGTTCGCCGCAAGAAGAGGAAGCAGAAGAACAAGGTGGTGCCCATTGTTGTGAAACCCTATGCTGCTGACGTCGCCTGAAGTCCAGTGATCTTCCTGATTCCTTAAAAGTCTTGGTGAATTGCGCCCATGGCCAAGACAAGTAGCTGAGCTGAGACAGGCCTCCTGAAAGCGGAGGCTCAACACGTGATGCACAATATTCTCTCGTGATGTTACTCGCGTATCTGCAAATGATTTGTTTCTGTGCTGCATCCGTAATTGATTTTTCTTATAAAGGCTACGAGGTTTTGGGTGAAAATCTAACTTTTTTTGTTGTTGTTGTTGTAACGATCAAAACGTGAATCATCGATATTGATAACTATCAAAACGTCAGATGTAGTTTATGTGGTGCATGCATCACTACCACCGCAGTAACTTTCAAACTATCAAACATGAATCGTGAATACTGACTGATAACTATCGGAATGTCAGGTATAGTTTATGTGCACTACTACCACTGCAGCTTGCTCATTTCGACATTGCTAGATTATTAAGGTCTATCTTTCAAGTCTGATCTGTGATAATTTAAATGTATTGATTCTGTATATAGATTTTAAATGTATTGATTCTGTAGATGATTTAAATTATTGATCTGTATGATAGATTTTAAAATGTATTTGAACTAACTGTCCCAGACAACAGGGACAAACGAATTACTGCACAAAACACGACACGTTTCGACCTCTTAGGTCTTCTTCAGGCAAGAGACACAACACTCGGGACAACGAAAATGAAGAACGAGCAATCACTTAACTTGTCAAATTCGGCACAAGATGGGCGTTCTGTGTGATAGGTTGTATAGGTGTAATGGAAATAACTGTAATTTTATATCTAGTGATCGTTTGAGAAACTGTCACCTATAACAAAGACACGTACGTTGAATAAAACCACTGAACTGGACTGAATCCGAGACCTAAACATGTCGATGATTGGTACGACACCCACAGGTAACATTTCATCGTCGTCACCGTCGAGAAAGTTACGTAGAAGTTTAGGTTGTTTTACAATTTAAGATTTATTAATACGTTCCTATTTTTCTCATTATTATTATTATTATTTTTTGGTAAGATGTCATTATTGATTATAGGATAATTGTAGCTTCATAAGGCCTTAAAAACTGTTTTTAACCTATTTCGCCGAGGAAAACAATTATCATTATTCAAGAAAACGGTGACAATAGTTAATTTCCTCGGGAAAACAGTTATTATGATCTAACAAACCTAGTATACTCCAAAGCCCAAGATAACTGTTATCCCTGTGTCCTTTTTTCCCCCGAGGAAAACAGATATGTTTCCATTTTACATCAGATATTTTCTTTGCATAAGGAAATTGTGATACCCAGAACTGAAACAGTTTAAAATCTAATTTGTTCACGCATTTCGTCATATGCTTCTTTTCCTTTTTGATAAAATTAATTCAATTTTAAATTAAACATTTGATTTCCAAATTGTGTCGTTGCAGGCTTATTTTTTTCTGTCTTTTTTTTTCAAACAAATCAAACATTTAATATTACACATCTGATTTCCCAATTTTGTTTAAACTACACATGTATCTACATTCAAATCATAATGAAAATTAGTTGATCAGTGTACTTTTTTCCCTCAGGATTTGTGTCTTGCAACGATATACTCATAACTGGTCTTTGCATGGATGAGTATGCTAGGATGCACACCATTTTGTTGTTGTTGTTGTTGTGTCGCATGGTTCTTTGGTGAACAAGTTTTTTTTCATTGATCTATCGCATTTTCAAAAAATTCACTCAGGTACCACTATTGAAGCTAAAAATTTTCAAGTAAAACAAAGTATTTATTTTTTCTGTTCCGTGTCTGGCTCAGTACCTTTTTGTATATTGTTAGCTTAGGTGATTTTTCTGTCACATTTACGTTTACCAATATGATTACAATAAAGTAAATCAAAACATTCATTGCTGTAAACAGAGTAACATGAAAAAGTGTAATGCATTTATTACAGAGAAACATACTATGTATTTACATCTGTTTTTGTATGAGCTTTTTCTAGAAAGGATTTATATATGTGCATCTTATGAATATGTATTCTGTGCTGTATATTTTGATTTATTGTTGACAGTCATGTTTAATGAAGTGACAAAAATATTCGCCTTTTTAAAATCATAGCTGTATAACCTAGAAACATTGATTCACATATTGCTTCCATTCATGAACTCAACATATAGCACAAAACTGCTATCTTCCATGCGCATATGGTTAACTTAACCTGTTTATATTCGCACCCCTTGATTAGTATCCGGTAAAATATGAGACCGACTGATTTCTTCCCATTCAGAAATAAAATTTTCTTATTTCTATTGTAAAATACTTCATACACTGAAAACGTTCCCCCCCCCCCCCCCCTCCACACCCCCCCCCCCCCCCCCCCCCCCCTCTCTTTTCCCGACCTCCTTCCCCCTCCCCCCCCCCCCCCCCCCCTCCCTCGCCTTTTTTTTTCTCTTTTGGTATACAGCAATGCTATGGTTGACTTTCAGTAATGAGTTGTAATCCTTTTTGTTCCCTTCCTTTAAAGCCACCCTGATTTTTGAGGTAAAATGCACAGCAACAAAAATCTTGAAATGTAATGCTTCTTTCATGCGTTTGTTTTCATACAGCTTTCACTCTTAAAAAAAAAAAAAAATCATGCGAACCATCGAGAAAATCCTTGGGTTTATTGGGCACAAGCGTCCAAAGGTACACGACTTTTGATAGCATTAGGGACTTAAAATTTGAAATTATCCGTACCTGAGTAAAATTGAAATTATCCGTACCTGAGTAAAAATGATCTCGTCATTGTTCGCATAGCTGTTTCATTTTTATGCTTTTTCCATGTTTTAAGTTTCTAAGGTTGATAGGCTTACAACGAGCTGCATTCCTACTGTCTGAAACTTATTGCAACTCAAGATGTGGCGTATGCATTTTGTTGACTTTCTTTCTTCTCATCTTAGCCCTAGTATAAATTTCTTCTTTCAATTCATCTTTAAATTTTCAAACTCGTCTAAAGATCTCTACGATCTTTATTGTTTCTTTCAAAAGATTATTCAAACCTCCATTTTGCAAAGACTGCATGTCATCAACAAATCAGAATATGTTTGCTCGAGGTTACTTTACAAAATATTCCTTGCCACTTTCACTCGTAGAGAAAAACTACTATTCCGCTGAACGAAAAAGACAAACAAAAAATTACATGACAAAACACGGCGCGTTTCGACATCTTTGGTCTTTTTCTAGGTAGAACGAAAACATTCAAGACCATGAAAACGGAGAACGAAAAATCACTTATCTCCTCAAATTGGACGCAAAATGGATGCGTGCGATCACTCTGACTTTGCTATGTCCTGTTTGAGATACATGTCTCCGTAGAGTAAATCTCATTATTATACTATTCCATAGAACCAACATTGATGACTGACATCGCTTTGCATAATGTGGTACGAAAAATAAAATTAATGCGACTATCTACATACACAGACAGACAGACAGACAGACAGACACACACACACACACACACACACACACACACACAAAACACGCGCGCGCGCGCACGCACGCACGCACGCACGCACACACACACACACACACACACACACACACACACACACACACACACACACACACACACTCACAGGAGGTCGGACGCGTTGAAGGGAATCAACTTCTATCGGAGTTCTCATAAAATGCTTGCATTATTCCCTTTAAATTACACGCTTATCTCTCTCTCTCTCTCTCTCTCTCTCTCTCTCTCTATCTCTCTCTCTCTCTCTCTCGTGCGCGTAATTGAGAGTAGCCCACGCGCGGGCACACATACACACACAAATGCGCGCGCGCGTCCCGCTTACGCTCTCTCTCTCTCTCTCTCTCTCTCTCTGAGTGTGTGTGATAGTGAGCACACACACACACACACACACACACACACACACACACACACACACACACACACACACACACACACATATACGCACGCACGCACGCACGCATGCTCGCACGCACACACATACACACATTTTCTATTACTCGCACACTTTTTTTCTGCTACTCTCTTTACATCTGTCTGTCTCTTATCTTTGCATGTTTTCTCCCCATTTGCGGCTTATCTGTTCTTTCTCCATACCCCCCTCCCCTCCCCCTTATTTGTTTACTTGTTGTATGCATTTGTCTTCGTCCCGATTTTTCGCAGTTTGCACTTGTTTTTTTGTGCCAATGGATGGATGTAAGAAAGCATACCTATGCTTTTCAGACTACCCTCTTTAAATAAAACTTGGTTCATTCGTTCGTTCTCTCTCTCTCTCTCTCTCTCTCTCTCTCTCTCTCTCTCTCTCTGTATGTATGTATGTATGTAATTTGAATTTTTGACATGTTCGTTGTCTTTGTTTATCGGTTTTTCGCACAGATAGCTTAGATCAACATCATCTCAAAGCTTCTTTGTCTTTATTTGCCCGGTTTGTCTCACAGACAGCTTTACACAACAAAATCTCAAAGCTCCTTTGTCTTTATTTGCCCGGATCGTCTCACAGACAGCTTTACACAACAAAATCTCAAAGCTCCTTTGTCTTTATTTTTCTCAGATTGTCTCACAGACAGCTTTACACAACAAAAAGATGAAACAGACTCCAACGTCACTGGAACATACAACAAACAAACAAGCACACAACAAGTGACGTTATTTTATTTACAAAGGACACCACGAAAGTTCTGGATATTTCGGCGAAAGCGCCTTTTTCAACAAACACAGGACAAGAGAGAAAAGAGATCAAAAACAATAGGCCTATTTCCCTTGCACAGCACAATCCACACAACACAATCTCAAAGCTCCTTTGTCTTTATTTGGCCGGTTTGTCTCAGAGTGGAAAAACAAAATGCGACAAAGGACGACTGGGGTAGGTAGCAAGATCAGGAAACAAATGCGACAGATGTGGTTAACGAGACCCGCAGGGAATGGAAAAAAAAGGGGAGGGCAGCAAGACTAAAGGGGAAAATGGGAGATGACAACGACTGGAGCAGAACACGGGTGATGAAAGGGGTGTATAGAGTAAAGGGTGGCAAGATTCCAGACATTGTGGGGGTGGAGAAGAGGATGGTAAAGCTGGAAGACACACGTGAGACAAGGGAATGGGGACGGCAGGGTCAAATATCTATACAGCGACAAAGGTCAAAGGTCAAAGGCCAGCTCAAACTGTCCCAATCGGGCACACCAGAGCGGATTCACGACTACACCCCCCCCCCCCCCCCCCACCCCCGAAAAAAAAAAGCCAAAAAAAAAAAAAAAATTGTACTGATGATTCGTAAATACAGGTTTTTTTCTTCTTATTATTAACTCCGACGATTATTCTATGATGACAGTATTAATTTCAATGAGATTTGGACGGTTTGAAAGCGGGTTATTAACTTTTTCACCACGTTGTGCTCCTTTTTTCGTCGATTCGGTAGATCTTTGTACGGTTCAACCACAATACTGTCAGAAATAATCTACGATAAGAGACAAGCAAAGATGTATTCTTGACGACAACAGATTATTATTCGCCTTTCACTTACGATCGTAGAACGACTGCAAAGAAGGGGAAGAGAGCGGAGAATTGGAATCTGGATCGTACGAAGCAAAAACCCCAAAACAAAACCGAAACAAAAACAAGAACACACACACACACACACACACACACACACACGCACGCACGCACGCACGCACACGCACGCACGCACGCACGCACGCACGCACGCACACGCACGCACGCACGCACGCACACACACACACACACACACACACACACACACACACACACCACACACACACATTATCACCACCGTCATCCTTTCCCGTCCCACACTCACCCCGTTTCCTAAACCGACACCATTTTAACGTCTGTCTGCCTCCGCATCAAACTGTGACCAGTACGTCTCTTTTACGTGGTGTTCATGACCGCGTGACGACTTAGTGTGACACGCTACGCTGCCATTGGTGCGGAACCATGAGGTATGGTGCCGTGTGGTATGCGATCAGCCAGCCGTGAAACAGAGCGTCAAACCATACTGACCATTCTTTCTCCTCTGATTTGATTTTTTGAGATAATTACACCCTTAGAAGTCATATCATATGGGGAAATGTATTTCTTTATGTGTGAGCGTAGTGGAAAGTTTTCGGTGATCCATTTTGAAGGCATTCGAGAGTCTGTGGTCATCGTGGTGATTTACTTGATTTCTGATGATCTGGCTTTGTCTCGGGTTGGTTTTTTGGTTTCAAAACAAGGTGACTGAGGGCAGAAAATGAAGTGAATTTTAAAAAGAAAGGGATATAGGTCCGGCGGATTATATAGACAAGCAGATTATAGACAAAACACAATGCATTTCGATCTCTTGGGTCTTCTTCATACAAAAACAAACAAGAACGAGCAATCTTCTGATATTCGGCGCAAAAAGGGGTGTTGGATGAAACAAGAATAGGTTTCTTCATTTTCATTGTTCTAGATGTTGTTTGTTTTTGCCTGAAGAAGACCCAAGAGGTCGAAGTGCATTGTGTTTTGTCCTGTAATCTGTTTGTCTGTATCGTCTGGCGGACTTAATACCCTTTCTCTCTAAAATTTGCTTTGGTTGATTTTTGATAATAAGGTCTATGCCGTGGTCGAATAGTTAGAGTGTTCAGCTGTGGAGCCGAGGGTCCAGAGTTCGAACCTCTGTCGTATGGCTTGAACACCTTCTTCTTCTTCTTCTGCGTACACAGGCTGATACTCCTGCGGACACTCCCTATATGGACAGGCAAGTATTAATCCCATCTACCCCACAAAGGGAGTGGAGTTTTGTGTGTATGACCGTTTTTTTTTATCCCGCCACTAAGGCAGCCATACTCCATCTTCGGGGAAGGTGCATGCTACGTGTAACGTGTCATCCATACGAACGGCCAAACTGGCCTTCTCTTCCGAAA
>CM065729.1:12749753-12752253 GCA_033310375.1 Conus canariensis
TTAACACGCACAACGGTTTTTACATAAATAGACAAGAAGCATTACTTGCTTTTCACGAGAAAGTGTGGGCAATGATTTGTGTGTGTGTGTGTGTGTGTGGTGGTGTGTGTCGTGCGTGCGTGCGTGCGTGCGTGCGTGCGTGTGTGTGTGTGTGTGTGTGTGTGTGTGTGTGTGTGTGTGTGTTCTTCGTCTCTGCCTGTGCACTGACACTCAAACAGCAGTGATACATTTGGGGATATCCTAACTTGGACCCCTACACTCTCCTTGGTGTGTCGTCGACACTGTGGATTATATTTGCCGATCATTCGTCCGTCTAGTGTTTGCCGTTCGCAACTCCAGACACAGCCGAGCTTTCGCCACAAAGTCTGACGTGCCCTCCTCTAAAGAGGACCCTGGGTTGCAGAGTTATTCCCGCGCTCAGCAGGACTTTCCCTGCAGTCAGTCGGTCTCTCCTCACTGTCAATAGGCCTTTTTCTAGAACCGGCTGATTTACATGCATCATGATATATGATATATCGCGAACAAGAAATGAAGGAAAGAAGAAAGAAAGGGAGAAAAGAAAGCAGGAAAGGAAGAGAGAAGGAAAGAAAGAAGGAAAGAAAAGAATGTGGAAGAAGGAAGGAATACAGAAAGAGAGGAAAGTGAAAAGAAATGGAAGAAGGACGGAAAGAAGAAAAAGAGAGCAGAAAAAGGACACAGAGAGAAGAAGAAGATAAAATGAAAGAAAGGAAGGAGAAACGGGGAAAAAATGAGGAAAGAAAGAAAGAGGAAAATGACGAGTAAAAAGGGGTGTAGAAAGAAGGAAAGACAGAAGCAATGAAAAAGGAAAGGAAGGAGAGAAAGAAAGAAAGAAGAAAAGAAAGATAGACAGAGAAAAAGGAATGAAGGAAAAGGAGGGAAAGACGATGACGAAAGACAAGAAGGAAACTGAGGAAGCAAAGAGAAAGAGGAAAGGAAAAACACACACACACACACACACACACACACACACACACACACACACACACACGAAAAAAAAAAGGAATGAAAGGAAGAAAAACAAAGAGGAAAGAAAGGGATGGTGATAGAAAGAAAAAAGGAAGGATCCAGGGATGGGACGGAAGAAGAAGAAGAAGAAGAAGAAGAAGAAGGAGAAGAAGAAGAAGAAGAGGAAGAAGAAGAAGAAAAAGAAGAAGAAGGAAAAGAAGAAGAAGAAGAAAGAAGAAGAAGAAGAGGATGAAGAAGAAAAAGAAGCAGAAGAAGAATACGGAACAAAGAAAGAAACAACAACAACAAGAACAACACAAATGAAAGAAGTGGCAAAAATGTGTGAGCAGCCCGCGGTGAAACGAGCTATACCATTGTAGCCACGACAAGTACCCTGCGGTGAGGCGACGCATGAACAGGGGGCTCTTTTTCCACAAAGGCCTCGTGCACACTTACCCACTCACAGCAGCAAGCCCTCGACAGCCGGAGACCAAGGACCCTCTAACGCCGGTCCCCCCTGAGGTGATGGAGTCCTCCCACCGACAATATGTGTAAACCATACATGTATTGTTGCCCCGTTCCATATTACCTTCAAAATGTGAACTGGCTTATTTGATTGACCAAGTTCGACGTCGTATGGCTACGAGCTCGTGGGAGCGTTCGACCAGTAACAGGTTCGTTTGAAACGTTCTTCTTTTCTGTTGTTGACACTAATTTCCTGCTAAGGAACAAGACAGGGCATTCTTTTGGGGTAGGGGCATATTTGGATTATCGTGTGCATCTCATTCACCGTACCCGTTGTCCACACTCGCTGGCATTGAAACATGGCCACGTTTTCTTTCGGGTGAAACATTCAGAGGGATTTTCACAGAAAAGAATAGGAAAGTTCTAGGGATATTAAGAAGCTTGTAGGTGCTATGTTTAGAAATTGTACAAAAAATGCTGTAAAAACAAAACGCTTAGCAGATACCAAACAGACGTGCATATTGGTGTGCTTTGAAATTTACAAAATGCTCTCAAAATAGTAATTAAAACAAAACCCACCACGCATATGGATATGGATAACAAATACCATAGAAATAACGAAGAAATAAATTAGCTAGTATACATGCAAGCTTGTGTATTATTCAAAAGATATGAATATAAAATGTTCCAGAAACGTCAACGAAAGATGCAGGTATTATGTTTACAATGTTACACAAAATACTCTAGAAATACTATAAAAAAAATGCAAATCAGTGCACTTAAGATTTGTGCAAAACACTTTAGAAATACGAAAGATTCATACAGATGTGTGTGTTCAGAAAACATACAACATGCTCTAGAAATACTTGAGTAACATGCAAGTTAGTTTATTTCGAAATTATACAGATGTTTAAAAAAGCAGCGTAAGATGACTGCTGGGATATTAAGAAATGACATTAAATGCTCTAAAAAAAATACAAAAGGAACGTGCAAGTCGGTAGATTTGAACATAATACATAATGCTTCAGAAATGCTAAAAAAACAAAAACAAAAACAAACAAACGTGGAA
>CM065729.1:12757253-12762253 GCA_033310375.1 Conus canariensis
CCTCCCTCATCCCCCTCCCTCCGCTGCTTTCCTGGTGCGAATACCCTTACATCTTGATTTTGAGGGTCTGTTTTTGCTTTTACCCGGTAGAAGGTTAGGGCTGTGTGTGTGTGTGTGTGTGTGTGTGTGTGTGTGTGTGTGTGTGTGTGTGTGTACGTGAGAGAGAGAGAGAGAGAGAGTGTGTGTTGTGTGTGTGTTGTGTGTGTGGTGTGTTGAGTGTGACTGAGTATGTGTGTGTGTGTGTGTGTGTGTGTGTGTGTGTGTGTGTGTGTGTGTGTGCTTGCTTGCATGCGTGCGAGCGTACATACAAGCATGCGTGAGTGCGTGCATGTATGTATGTATGTGTGTGTGTGTGTGTGTGTGTGTGTGTGTGTGTGAGAGAGAGAGAGAGAGAGAGAGAGAGAGAGAGAGAGAGAGAGAGAACGAACGAACGAACGAACGAAAATGTTTTATTGAACATCGGCCACGGGCCACCATTCAAGTGGAAAAAAAGGGGCGGGGGAGGGGGGCGGGGGGGGGGGGGGGGGGGTGAAAGGGACAAGGGGATGAGGAAACGGGTCGGGACATGAGCCTGCGCATTACAAATTCGAAACAAGAAATAAATATAAGATTCGAACCACAAAGAACAAGAGCATAAATACGTATATGATAAACTCCTCGGAAACTTCCTATTCGATCAATATAGATGATAGTAAACATGAATGCATTTGCAATTATGTGGGAAAAATCATTATCTTACTATCATCATGTTTTCATGTATTATCATTTAAGCAGTCAGGCTCTGTCTCCTTCGAATTGACAGAAATATAAATTTTGAAAGTGGAAGGGTTCTTTGATACTGATGTGCCTGAAGAAGAGTGGACATTGGTAAATGAAGAAGATTAGGTATAAGTGCTGCACGAAGATCTGTATACAGTGGGCAACTGTATATCAAATGATATTCATCTTCTATTATATTAACACAATTAGGACAATTTTTGTCATAAGAATTATCACTGAACCTATGAAGATTATTGTTCAGAGGTAGAACATTAAGTCTGGCATGAGACAGAGCAACCCTAAAACAATATACATCAATATTACAAAGATATATTTCTCGTTCAAAAATAGATTTGAACGATTTGTAACACGCGTACCTTTCCCTGTCTCTTATAGATCCTGCCCATTCTTGAGTAAACATATCAACTAGTCTTTGCCTAAAAATTGCCAAGAATCCACGAACATCACCCACACCCTGTTGTAGCCATACAAAGTTAAACCCAGTCTCGCATAACAATTCTCTTATTTTTGTCACCCAGCATTTCTTTACGTGCTGATCTAGAGTTAACTGCATTTCGTATGCTTGACGAGGAAGCCTTTGTTGGTCCATTCTAAGCAGCTTAAACCAATATCTCATAGCACATATATAGGAGTTGATATATAACGGATATCTTCCCAGTTCCCCATATACCATTTTGTTTGGTGTCTTACTTGGGACACCCAAGAAACATTTGCATGCAATCAAATGAATCTTTTCTATGCATTCCAAACGGTTAAGGCCCCAAACTTCAGATGAATATAATAAGATTGGTTTAATTTTGGCATCAAAAATCTTAAAGTAGATCTGATAACTAATATACTTATTTTTCTGGAAAGCCCTTACTAGATTAAACATAACTTTTTTCCCCTTGGCTACCAAATGTTCAGTACCGATCCTCGGGCTGATTTTAGTGGAAAAAAATGAAACCCAGATAACAGTATTTGTTTACTACTTCTAATTTAGTATTGCCAAATAACCATTGTTCGCTTTTACCCAGAAAACCCCCTTTTCTAAAGACCATGACCTTAGTTTTGTCCGTGTTAACTTTCATTTTCATATTGGTGCAACATGTCTGAAGTACGTTTAGCTGGTTTTGCAGACCAACAGGAGTAGATGCTAATAGAACAATGTCATCTGCAAAAAGCAGAATAAACAGTTCCATCATGCTAGGTACCAGTTGAATGCCATGTCTACCTTTTTCAGATAAGTGATTCGCTAGCTGGTTAATAAACATTTCAAATAGCGTTGGACTCAACACACACCCTTGTCTGACTCCCATTGGGCAGTCAAAGAAGTCTGAATATTCAAAGTTGGATCTTACACAAGATACTAATGATTTATACATTGCTTTTAAAGAACAAAGAATTTCCCCTTAATGCCTTGGTTTCTAATACACTGCAATAACTTATCGTGTCTTACAGAATCGAAAGCTTTTCTGAAGTCTACAAAAGCAACATAAAGCTTTTTACCACGCTGAGACAAGCATTTTTGAACCATAGAATAAAGACAGTAGATATGGTCTATTGTAGAATAGTTTTTCCTAAAACCAGCTTGACTTTCAGAGATCAGGTTATTATTTTCAAGCCATGCGTATAGACGTTATTTAGAACAGTGCTATAGCATTTTGAAATTGAGCTTAATAAGGATACACCTCTATAGTTATCTACATTCTCCGTATCTCCCTTTTTGTGGATTGGAATAATGATAGCCTTTGCCCAAACTTTAGGATAAATGCCTTTTGCAAATATAATGTTGAAAAGCCTTTTCAAAAAGGGAATCGTAATTGCACTTCCAGCCTTCAGCATTTCAGAAATGACTCCATCTGATCCACATGCCTTACCTGACTTTAATTTGTTCACAGCAATTGAAATTTCACTTTCGGTGATTTCAGCATTTAGCATGTGCTCTTCGTGCTCAGTCAAATCAATGTTGTCACAATGTTCACCATCCGAATTACTATCATCAATTGAAAATACATTTTTAAAATGATCGTACCATTTATCAATTGAAAGGTCATTTGTATTTTTTGCTCTTTGCTTCCCACACCCCATTTCGGTTAACTGTTTCCAAAATTTGGATGAATCAGAAATATTTGACGCTAACATTTCGGCCTTCCTTCGTTTAAAGCTTCTTTTTTTAAACTTCAGCACATTTTTGTACTTTTTCTTTGCTTGTACATGCTGTAATCTGTGTTCTATTTTTCTAGTTCTTCTGAAAATTCTGAGTGTACGTTTACTGTAACGTTTGGCTTGTCGACACTCCTCATCAAACCATTCTGAAGACTTTGGTGAGGCAACCAAATAGACTTTCTTTACCATGAAGCTGCTAGCCGATAGCAGGCAACTTACAAAAAGATCTATTGCACCATCAACATCATGTTCCAAAATGGCGTCCGCCCGTTGTAATCTATCATGAATGTCTGTTTTTCTCAGATTCTCTAGAAAGTCTTGTTCACCTTGTTTATCCCAAACATGTTTTTCGATAAAAGAATTGCTCTTACTTTCATGTTTGCCGCTTTTGCTTGGGATGGTCAAAGGAAACGAAAGTACAACTGGCAAGTGATCAGATTCGACAGAATCTTCAACAACGAGTGACATGCCATATTTGCGCATTAAGTAAGTTTTGAGACATAACAAAATAATCAACAGTACTGCATCCTAAACTGGATATAAAGGTGTAACTACCATCGAAACCATGTTCACAAAGCCCATTCAAAATGACAAGGTCCAAAGAGTTGCATAGTTCTAACAACTGATCACCAAATACATTTTCAGATTCATCGTGTGAAGTCCTACAATATGGCGACTGGTCATAGTTCTCTATAAAATTGTCATCAACATCGATGCCGACATTATTTTTCGAGGCTGTTCTTGCGTTAAGGTCACCAGATAATAACACATAAAAATTGTATGATTCATACAAATCCAACAAACATTGTTCTAATGGTTCTATGCCAAACCCATTCGTGTTATTTCCCCAGGCATTTGACTCCATTGGAGGTATATATGTACAAATCCAAAATACATTCATGTCGCTATCGAAAAGCTTTCTTATCAATATTCAAAATGATCGTATTTTCAGACTTATACTCAATCCGTGTAACAAAACTAGAAAAAGTCTTTTTAATTAAAACAATTACTCCTCCTGAATATCGTCCTTGGTGGGAAAGCTTCTTTGCTTGTGAATTATAAATCACGTAATCATTGAAAAGTGAGGATTCGAAATTCACACCAACAAACGTTTCAGTTAAACACACAAAATCATGTGATTTGATATAACTTACAAAATCGTTGTTCTCCAACTTAGAAAGCAAACCATTTACATTAAAGTTTAGAAACTTGATTGAAGTGCTATTATTTTTAGGTATTTCTTGAGGACAATTATTTTCTGTGGACTGCTTTTCAGTAAAGTTTGCACCACCGTTTTTCTGTTCAACTTTCAAGGCCCCGCCGATATCCTATTTGGAAAAAGAATTAAGCTTGGCGCGGGACCTTGTGCGTCCCCTTTCCGTAATGTCCCTGCCACGTTCCTTGGACTGTGCACGTTTGAAACTGTCCAGTATAGTGTTCTGACTGGCATCCTTTGGCCTGGATTCTCCCTTCTTTAGGCGCTGTTTCTGTTGGTTGTCATCTCCCTCAACACCAGGATTTGAAAGTGCCACGTCACTGTTGTCGTTCGCCGTATTGTTTGTGTCAACAGATGGAGTTGCTATCTGTTGTTCTGACCGCTCACCATCCTGTCTGTCTGTCCTGATAGCTGTATGAGAAGATGGATGGGCCTGTGCTGAGTGTGTATTTTGTATGTCTGTGTCCCCATGGGTATTTCCTGGATCCCCATGTGTGTCACATAATATCGCCTGTTCATTCTCTGTTTCACTTGGTTTGTTGATAGTAGCCCCCTGTTCATTCACTGTGAGTTCATCATCATTCTTCTCTTCTACTGCATCAGGTTCAATATCATGAGAGATTCTGCAAGTTTGAGTCACAGTAATCGCAGGGGTTGAAGTGACTTCTGTCTCGCTTGCAGTGCCACCCTGCACGTCTTTGTCGTTGACGATTGGCACTGGAAATTCCACCTCATTTCCCCTTAGTCACTGAATTCTCACTGATGTCCTGTCTTCTGTCGGGACTGTTTAGGTCACCATTCAGTATATTGTCCTTGTCAGTATGTCGTGAGTCTCTGTAAACGTCAGGCTGGTGAG
>CM065729.1:12772253-12774753 GCA_033310375.1 Conus canariensis
GTGTCTGTTGTAAACAAGCTCCGTTTGCAAGTGACTGCGCAGTGGTTCGTGATGCTGCCTGAAAATCAGAAGGTAATGGCCGTGTCTTTGGCCTGAGAAAATCTCAGATGAGTACATACATTCTTTGCCCCCCCTCCTCTCTCCTCTGTCCAAGTATTTTTTTTTTCACAAGAAAATATGAGAAATGACCAAACTAGTAAAACGGAATCTTGAATGAGCCAGAGAACAATAAACAGTAGGTAAGGAACAAGTAAGGTAACTCTTGCCCTCATGATGAAATAAAAGCACGCCGACAACCCCAAACAAATGCTGCTTACGACACCGAATCGCCTAGCAGAAAACACAGAACAGACAGAACAAACAAGGTGATATCGCAGGCGTATAAGGTGTCTTTTATCATGGGAACAAGAGTTACCCGACTTGTTCGTTACAAAACAGTAAATATCAAACATTTTAAGTCAGCGCCGCCACAGTCTGCTCTGGTTTGATAGTCATCTCCCCTTGTCGCGGGAAAACAAACCGGTGCTTGCTCAACGCGTTGCTCCCCCACAGAAAACGCGGTTGGAGGGATCGCTCAATTGAGGATGAGGCCTAGTACTGGCACATCACCCCTAGTAGTAGTGACAGGGGGAAGAATAACTGGGAAATGACAAGTAGCAGCAGCAGCAGCATCGGCAGCAGCACCAGCATTAGTAAGCTTAGACATAGCAGTAGTTGTAGATTCACAGCAGTACCAGCAAGGAACATGAAAAGAAAAAGAGTAATAAATAGTGTTGGCAGCGGCAGCAGTAGAAGTAGTAGAAGCAGCAGAAGCAGCAGCAACAGCATAAATAGTCGTCGTCGTCGTAGACAACGTCGACGTCGTAGCAGCAGCAGTAGTAGTAGTTGTAGTAGTAGTAGTTGTAGAAGTAGTAGTAGTGGCAACTGCAGCAGCAGTAGTAGTAATAATAGTAGTGGTATAGAAGAAGAAGAAGAAGAAGTAGAAGAAGAAGAAGAAGGAGAAGAAAGAAGAGAAGAACATAAGCATTAGTAGAAGGTGAAGAAAAAAAAAAAAAAGCAGCAAGCAACAACATGCAGCAACTGTAGTAATAGCAACAGTAAAGGAAGACAGTGATACGGAAAAACGACATGTAATCAATTTCTTTCAAGTGAAAGACACCGACACTGGTTTTGTTGGATTAGTTCGCGTTAGCATACACACACACACACACACACACACACACACACACACACACACACACACACACACACACACGCACGCACGCACGCACGCACGCACGCACGCACGCACACACACACACACACACGAGCAACTTCGCTTGAAGAAACAATATAACACACAAGCACGAAGCCTCTACATTGGTATCTTTCTGTCTGTCTTTCAGTCAGTCTGTCTGTCTGTCTCTCTGTCTCTGTCTCTGTCTTTCTTTCAAACACACACACACACACACACGCACGCACACACACACACACACACACACACACACACACACACACACACACACCAGCGGGTACATTTTAAAATCACAGCAGGGCAGAAGAAACCAATCTAACGCAGTCGTGCATGGCAGGCCAACCCCTGGTAAACACAGACCACCCCCAAACCCGACCTGCCCAATCCAAACAGCGCACGCGCGCCGCACGTGCCGCCGCCCGCACGTCCACGACGATCCGCACCGCACCGAGCCAAACAAATCCCGGCGGCTCCGATCTCGCCAACTCGACGGTAAGTAAAGCGTGTAATAGATCGTTCCGCTACGGGCTTCGGGCTGGTTGGGCTGAGGTCTTTATCAGTGGCCTTCCACCTGAAGAAGCCCGGCCGGTCTAATTGTCCCTTATCCCCTGGGCCCGTCCCGCTTAATTGATTCCCCATCTGCCTTTTCCACTCTGCGTGCAGCTCAGTCGTCGTCGTCGTCGTCGGGGGCGGAGGACTACTAGTTACCCTGGGAGCGGGGCGGAAGGAAGTCGAACAACATCACGTGATCAGCCACTTCCCGCGCTGTTCGACGAGACCGACAGGGCACCAGAAGGTCAGGAGCTAGGCTGATGGTGGAGTGCTGCCAGCCGAACCACTGCTTCCACTGTTGGTGTTGTTGTTGTTGTGGTGGTGGTGGTGGTGGTGGTGGTGGTGTTTGAGGCCCTTTTGCATCGCTGGTGTCTGGTTGGACGAGCCGCTTTTACGATACTGGAGACTTCGAGAGTCAGAGAAACTTTTGCTGTGATGGTGGCGTTTGAAAGTTTCTGCTATGATTTTGTGAGTCGTGGAGATTTATTTCTCTTTTGGCAGAAACTTTGGTGTTAGAACTGGAAACAAAAACCCGACACATACACAAAAACAAAGAAAGAAAAAAAGAAAAGGAAGAACCACCATATTTAATGCAGCAGACTGAATTAATGCGTTTTTTTTTTTTAAAACAATATTCATGTGTTATGATTTATTAGTATGGGGAAACATTGTTGAAAACTAAATAGCCATTATAACGTTTACAACTCGACAAAC
>CM065729.1:12792253-12819753 GCA_033310375.1 Conus canariensis
GTTTTGTAGAGGTGGGGGGCCAGCGAACTGCTTTAAAGTGCTGCAAGAACAACTGAAAACAGCTATGCCCGTGGTTGAATGGACTTCATTTACACAACACAGCCTTGCACCACACACACACACACACACACACACACACACACACACACACACACACACACATACACACACACACACACACACACACACACACACACACACACACACACACACACACGTGCAACATTCTTCAGCACTCGTTTGTGCGATCAAGTCGCAAAAATCAGAAATTGCAGTCTGCTTTGTCCCCTCCCCATGGTATTACGAAAAGCGTCTATTGCCTTGCTGCGTGTGAGGTCCGCCTTAGCTAGCTCCGTCGGCTTACACACTCCCCCCCCCCCCCCCCCCCCGCCCCCATACACCTCCCCCATTCCCATCCGATCCCATCCCTCTCCTCCCTAATCCTCCTACCAGTTCCTGGCACCTCCCACCACCATCACCCCCCCCCCCCCCCCCTACCTCTATGCATTAAAAAAATCAATTCACAGCCATTAATTTGATCTATTGTCTGCGATTTGGACCTTGAGACCAACATGAAATTTCAAGGTTTTCTTAAGCATTTAGAAGACTAGAACATCGTTTGTAATACGCTGTTTCAGACCAGTCTTTAAAGCTCGAGTCGACTGAGTTTTGTCTCACATGTATTAATAAATGAACATGTAATCACACAATTTCGGAATGTTTGCGAGTGCGTTAGTGTGCTTGCATGCCTGCGTGCGTGCGTGTATGTGTCCGCCGTGAGAACCTTTAACACTGGCATTTCCTAACCAATGTTAGGCATAAGCGTTACTAAACTTCGCAGGATGATGGATATTATTCAGACCTCTCCAGCCATTCCGTCGGCGAAGATGTCACCGAATTGTTACAGCCGTAAATATGAAATTACCATTTTCGGCAATAGTTTCAATACAAAACAAAATTGTCATTTTCTTTCAACTTTTGGCTTCTGACAACGAATGCTTTGCACACAAAGGAAAAGACGTGTTAAATGATGTTATCTCCAAACATACTCACATAATGTTAAGTTACATTTTGTGAAGAAAGAGAGGGTGTTAGTTACCGCCAATGACATTGACAAACAAAGCACATGACAAGACACGATGCATTTCAACCTCTTGGGTCTTCTTCAGGCGAAAAAATAAATCACATTTAACATTTAAGACAGTACAAACAAAGAACGAAAATGACTCATCTGTTGTTGTCCATGTGGTGGGGAGAATAGCCGCTATTCTCCCCACCACATGGACAACAACAGATGAGTCATTTTCGTTCTTTGTTTGTACTGTCTTAAATGTTAAATGTGATTTATTTTTTCGCCTGAAGAAGACCCAAGAGGTTGAAATGCATCGTGTCTTGTCATGTGCTTTGTTTGTCAATGTCATTGGCGGTAACTAACACCCTCTCTTTCTAAATTTTGCTTCGTTCGCCGCCGTCAGTCACTCCATTTTGAAATTTTATGAAGAGTCGACCATTTAATGTTATGTATACCAGGCACAGCTGCTGATTGAAAAAAAAAAAAAAAACGATATGCAGGACCAAGATAAGCCACCTAAGCCACTTACAGACATACCTTGCCAAATACAGCTGAGTACGACAAGATGGGTTGATAGTTTATAGTGAATCATGAAAAGATCGATCGATCGATGTAATGATTGATTGATTGGAAATTGTACGGGAAATGAAAAAATCAATCTTTAAAAAGCACAAAGGTTTTTATCAAACCAGTGTGAAAGTGTTAAAGAAACATTAATTAATTACTCAATTAAGAAAGAAAGGACCCCAGTTTGAAACGTCACATTGTGCGCATCAACAACTCAGTGCTTATTCCTCATACATGCACACTGGTATCACTCTAAGTGTTTTCATGTTGCAGATGAATTGAAAGATCTAAAAAATGCCAGCAACACCACTTACAAAACGAACTGTTTCTTCGTCTCGCTTTATTTTCTTTCTTTTTTTTTTTTACCGAGGGTTTTTGATCGATTTTGCGTACATGTGTGCTTGCATGCATACACAGATATACAGATACCTATACGCAGCCACACACACACACACACACACACACACACACACACACACAGAGCCACACACACACGCACACACAATATACACACACACACAGAGCCACACACACACGCACACACAATATACACACACGCGCGCGCGCGCGCGCGCGTGCGCGCGCGGGCACGCACGCACACACACACACACACACACACACACACACACACACACACACACACACACACACACACACACACACACAGATAGCTGGATCTGTGTGTGTGTACGGGCGCGCGCGCGTGTGTGTATGTATGTGTGTGTGTGTGTGTGTGTGTGTGTGTGTGTGTGTGTGTGTGTGTGTGTTCTGCATATAATTAGTGCCTATATGCGTGTGTCTCTGAGTATGTGTGCATGTAATGTCCATCATCATTAAAAGGCAGTCAGTAGAGACAGGTGTGTAAGGTCTAATTAGCGCAGGTGTAAGATTCTGAGGGTGATGGACATCCCCACAAATGGCCTGGCGCTGTGCTAGGTTCGTCTTCCCACCTTCTGTCTTCCACTCGTCTTCCCACCTTCTGTCTTCCACTCGTCTTCCCACCTTCTGTCTTCCACTTGTCTTCCCACCTCCTGTCTTCCACTCGTCTTCCCACCTCCTGTCTTCCACTTGTCTTCCCACCTTCTGTCTTCCACTTGTCTTCCCACCTCCTATCTTCCACTCGTCTTCCCACCTTCTGTCTTCCACTTGTCTTCCCACCTCCTGTCTTCCACTTGTCTTCCCACCTTCTGTCTTCCACTTGTCTTCCCACCTCCTGTCTTCCACTTGTCTTCCCACCTCCTGTCTTCCACTTGTCTTCCCACCTTCTGTCTTCCACTTGTCTTCCCACCTCCTGTCTTCCACTTGTCTTCCAACCTCCTGTCTTCCACTTGTCTTCCCACCTTCTGTCTTCCACTTGTCTCCCCACCTTCTGCCTTCCACTTGTCTTCCCACCTTCTGCCTTCCACTTGTCTTCCCACCTCCTGTCTTCCACTTGTCTTCCCACCTCCTGTCTTCCACTTGAGCCCCAACAGTTTTCTTCATTGCTTTTGGCTCCTGCCGCTTTTCCGGCCATTATGGTTCGGATGAGGAATTTGCACAGGCCCTCGATGCCAGGCGCCTGAAACTCAACCTGCCACGAGCAAACGAAACTGAAGATTGGGAGAAACTGGATGCAAAAATCGTCCAAAGACTCGATGCACTGATAGGGAAAAGCACCCTGGAACACAAACTAGCCACATATGGGGACATTGTGTATGCCACATGTAAGAGACGCCTATGGAGCAAAACTACCCAAAGAGAAAACACCTCCAAAGAAATCCAGATGCCAAGAAAAGATGGACAAGATCAGGGTCCAAAAGAAAAACCTCAAGATGCAAATGAAGACCGCACTGCCAGCTGAAAAACAAGGCTTGGAAAAACTGTGGAAAGACCTGAAAGAAAAACACAGCGCCCTCAGCAAAGCGGAATCTGCGAGGAAGAGGAAGAGCAAAAAGAAGAAGACACAAGAGCGCTTCTTCAGAGACCCCTTCCAGTTTGCCAGAACACTGTTTGAGCAGCCAAAATCTGGGACCCTAAGTGTGGACAAAGGAGTTCTTGAGCAGCATCTGAGGAAAACATAATCTGACCCACAGAGCAAAGCACCACTCGACATTCAAGGTCTGGTGTGGCCAACCAACCCTGAGGAACAGTTCAATCGCACGCCTCCAACGTTGGCGGAAATCAAGAAGGTGGTCGACAAAGCCAGAGCCAAATCATCACCAGGGCCAAACGGAATACCCTACCAGCTTTACAAGAAATGTCCCAAGGTGCTGGAGTGGCTCCACAGGCTGCTGCGATCAGCTTGGAGAAACCAGAAGATCAGCGGCCAGTGGATGACGGCAGATGGTGTGTACATCCCCAAAGAGCAAAACTCAAGTGACATCAGCCAGTTCAGGCCAATATCACTACTGAACGTCGAAGGGAAAATCTTCTTCTCTGTCATGGCAGCAAGGCTGACCAAGTACCTGATGGAAAACAAGTACTTGGATGTGTCAGTCCAGAAAGGTGGCATCCCAGGCGTGGCTGGCTGTGTAGAACACGCCACAATGATCTGGGACGCAATCCAAAAAGCAAAAACAGAAAAGAGAGACCTGGACGTAGTGTGGCTTGATCTGGCAAACGCATATGGATCTGTGCCCCATGAGATGATACAGTTGGCTCTTGAGATGTACCATGTGCCAAAGAACATCCGCAACATGCTCAAGAAGTACTTCAATGGCTTCTCAATGCGGTTCTCTACCAAGGAGTACACAACAGACTGGATCAACTTGGAAGTGGGTATTGCAATGGGCTGTGCAATTTCCCTAATACTGTTCGTGCTGGCAATGGAACTCATCTTGAAAGCAGCAACAAACAACGCGAGACAAACAGAACTTGGCGATGGATACAAGATGCCTCCTCTCAAGGCCTTCATGGATGACACTACAGTGATTTCATCCAGAGAAGACGAGACACGTCATGTGCTGGAGAGGCTGGACGACATAGTTGCCTCATCCAGAATGAAGTTCAAGCCAAAGAAATCACGGAGTCTCTCACTGGGGAAAGGAAAAGTGGCCGGATCTGTGGTCTTCAGTGTTGCCAACCAGGCCATTCCAACAGTCACAGAAGAACCAGTCAAGAGCCTTGGAAGATGGTATGATGATACGCTGAAAGACACACAAAGAGCAAGAGAACTATAAAATGCCGATTCTGGCTCACCCACCTCCGCCAGCTCCAACCGACTAAAGCCGGTTGGAGCTGCTGCTCCGGCGGGCGATCCAGAATAGGCATTTTATAGTTCTCTCTATAAGTAAAAATAAATTCTTAAATAAATTCTTATACAAGTCATCATCAAGTTCTTAACAAGTACTTAAATAGATTTACAAACAAACATAATGTGTAGGATTATCTGTTTTTAATACTAATTTAGAAAACTTTTCTGTCTTCAGTTTTTGCTTAATCCTTTGTTTTTCTTGGGAATTTTCAATAACATCATTTTCTTTCATACATTCATCAAATGCGTCTCTGTCTTTCATATGAAATAAAACTACAGTCTTTAACTGTTCTCTAAAGTCTTTTAAAACTGAGTTATATTTTTGACATAAAATCCACACCCAGCATGTCTTCCACTGAAAGCCAGTTTCGGCCGAACAGTCATCTATAATAAATAGTGTCTGCGTTCCCCCAAACAGTCTGTACTACCAGTTGGTTGACTGTCAGCTTTTTGGCGTCATATACTGTACCATGTCAGACCATAGCATTCAACGGCAGTTAGCCAGCTCTGTCAGGCCGAATTTTTCCGTGGCCAATGCAGTCATAAGACAGTCACGTGCAGTCACGTGATGTCACCCCACTTCCGGCCCCGGAAGAAGCCAGTGTCAACTTCCTCTACGTCATTTTCATCTTCGGCCTGCCGTCAAAGCAAGATAAGTCTTGAGCTGTGTTTTGTTTCTATACTTGATTCAGTTGTGGCTTGCACTAGACCCTGAGTATTTTTGCCGTGTGAGGCTCTTGGTGGGAGCGTATTTATTAAAAGATTTGTCTCTTTTACCGGCACTCTCGGGAGCGTATTTATTAAAAGATTTGTCTCTTTTACCGGCACTCTCGCGACTTTGTTACTCGCGATCCTCGGCACCGCTCGCCGGTCGTGTTCCCCCACCATATTGCCGAGCCTCGGGTTCAGCACGCATTTTGTGCTGGTTCCGCTTATTAAGGTTTAGTGCTCAATAACTATCACACCTGTACTCTTTACCCTTCACAGGTAGAACGTGTTCGAGTAAGGGTGCGTGACACTGATCTGCTTATTAAGATTTAGTGCCCAAGAACTATCACACCTATACACAGTGATACTCCACGTGTAGAGATTGCTATTAATAGCCATACCAGTCACACGACCGGTGGCGTGTACGGGTAGTTCGAGTTTTCAGTCGATCTCTCGAGCACTTTGCACGACACCACACGGACGATCGAGATTAATTGATTTTCTCGATCGGCCACCTTGTCTCCTCTTTGCGGTCGTGTGTTCCGGGTTTGCTCTATCCACCTGTGCCCAACATGGTGAAGGACACCGCCGGGTCGAGCCACTCCACTGCTCGGAGTTCGCTCAATTTCCCGGAGAACCCGCGGGTCGATTCCATCTCGGAGCAATCCGTTCGCACTGATGAACGTACGGTTCGGGTAGACAGAGACGACTTCTCCGCGGAAGGGACGCGTGATCTTTCCTCGTCTACCAAACCGACGGACGCACGACCGCGGCGTCCCAAGGCTGATAGGCAAGCGGCCACCATTTCAAAATGCCTTTCATTTGATCTGCCTGCAAAGTCTAAGGGCAAAGCTCCCCTCAAGGTGCTGCCCAGAAAGTCTAAGGGCAAGGCTCCCCTCAAGGGGCCCTGCCGAGCAAAGACTAGCCAACGGAATTCGCCCTCCCCCACCCCTTCTCCATCGGCCAGCTTGCCCTCTAGCCTACGGACTGGCTCGGAGACTTCTAACTATCATGCTGAGTCACGCGAATCTCGGCCCCCGGGGCACCTTGCCGAGCCGCGGACCAGCACGGGTGACGGATCTGGGATGGAATCACCATCCGTCACTCGCCTTGATGAGTCACGTATCTCTTTTTCCCCCCAAATTGATACGTGCACTCATAGCGCTCGGCCCCACCGGGCACAGGTGCAGCCAACACCTGAGCTCGAGGAGCGCTTCGACTCCGGAAGCAGCCTTATGGTCACCCCGACGCACGACCTCGGTGGTGTCCATAATCCTGGGCGTGCGGGCACGCCGCGCCATGGGCCCGGCCGTGCCCATGCACAAGGACGGTCGACCTACCCCGATCGAACGTCACCTTCTTCCCTAGGGGTATTGGACGTTGGGGAACCGACCTTTTCGGATCCCCATTTGGGCAACGTCCGCGGTCCCGCTCCTCCGGGGGGAGGATCTACCAGCGGGACCAAGGGTAACCTGACATATTCCTCCAGGGGGAGGAACACGGGACCGCATCCTGACCAATCCGCACTTTCGCGGGTTGGGGGCTCGACTTCCGCATCCTCCTCCATACCATTATGGCCCTCCCAGGCCCATTCCAAGGACGTGGATGGTGCAGTGCACGGACCTGGACGGGGACGACAGGCCACGGCCTCTCAAGACCCCCCCAACAGTGATTCAGGTTACCCGGGTCCCCGGGGACTTTCTACCTACACCCCAGGGCCGCCACAGCCCGTTTACCTCCCCGGGGACCGGTGGCTCTATGCCCCCGAGAGAGACCAGTGGCTTAACGCCAACACCCAGCACGACCAGCTATATGGTCGAATGTGGCACCCGGCCTCACTTGCCTGGGTCGACCTTGGTCTCCCTCCTCGGGCGCTGTCCGATCGGCAGGACGATGTCCCGGCCGCCGATTATAGGGCCACCGGGGACACACTACAGGCACCCCTCGACTTACCTCCTGATGACGGGTGCTATGAACCCTCTCAGGACCAGTACCTCCCTGAGGCGGACGATGAGGAGGAGCTAGCCCCCACCTCATTGTACGATGTCCGCACGATAGAACGGTGGCGACCAGACCTCGTTAGGAGGGAGGCCGCACCCGCTGACGAAGTTCTCTCCCTCTCCCATTTCGCCGGTCCCCCCCCGGCCCAGAGATCTAGACCAAAGATCGTTGCCCCCCAGTCCCTCTCCTCAATTTGGGAAGGCCCAGCAACTTGCGCCAGGGGTGCGCATGCCGTCCCTCCACCAGGACAGGGACCCCTCTCGGCCCCACATGCAGCCCAGGTCGGTTTCCTCCTCGGGGACCGCAAGAACCCTCAGTCGCCTCCTTGTTTACGGACAATCCCGTGACCAGGGAGATGGGCATTTCCCAGTCGGACCGTCGGTTGATCCCCCACCTGCCCCCCCTACTTCCGGCACCATCTCCTTTAAGAACCTAAAGGAATGGGACCGAGTAGCCAGGATGGGCATCCTCCACACCACGGCGGGACACACCTACTTGGGCATGCTCCTTCAGCGAGCGGAGGCTCTATGGCCGGAGGACGATGGTGCCATCCCAGTACCGGGGGACTCGGGCTCTGAGGCGCACCAAGAGCCTGACCCTCGCTTGTTCAGCGATCCTTTCATGCGACACCTAGTTAACAGGATTTCGCATCACCTTTCGGCTGCGGCGGACAGCGCAGCCAGAAGCCACTTCAACTGCTTGTTGGTCGCGAGAGATGCCGTGCTGGCGCGGACCTCTCTCTCCCCGACGCTTAAGGCAGCCCTGCGATGCATCCCGGGCCAGGACCAGTCGCTCTTTGGCGACTACTCGGCTGACGTCATAGCACAAGCAGTTGAGGAACGCAAGCAGGCTGTGTCCTTTGCGCCCAGGCCACCGCCACGCCCTGCTAGACCCCCACTTCGTTCCTTCCCCAGGCACAGACCCTATCCCAGGCAATCGCCTTCCCGCACCGCACGGCCCGCCAAGCGACCTAATCTTCTCCCAAGGCCTAAGCCAAAACCCCATCAGCAAAATTTTCGGTTAGGCCAACAGTCACGCTCCCGGAGCTGACTAGGGAGACAGCCCGAGGGGGACTTAGATCAGGTAGCACCCCCCCCTCGCCCTATCCCCCACCCACCAGCCCAGACCCTCGCCCCCCCTGGCGGGCAGCCTCTCCCGGCATGCCCACCAGTGCAGACGTATGCGCCTCACCCCTGGATAGTGGCGGTGCTACAGGAAGGGTTTCGCCTTCCTTGGGCCCACGAGCGTCCCCCCCCTCATGCTATCTCCCCCTCCCTCCCCCAACGAACCCTCCCCCGCCAAAGCAGAAGCTCTTCGCACGGAAGTCCAAGAGCTCCTCAAAGAAGGGGCCATCTCGGAGGTTTCCCACCCAAACCCCGGCTTCTACTCTCACCTCTTTGTGATCCCAAAAGCCTCGGGAGGATGGAGGCCCATTCTAGATCTTTCGCCCCTCAACAAGTTCCTCAGGCCCACCAAGTTCAAGATGGAGACCCCCACCCAGATCCGAGACTCCATCCATCATCTCGACTGGGCCACATCCATAGACCTGAAGGACGCCTATTTTCAGATCCTGATTCACCCGGCCCACAGACGATTCCTACGGTTCGTCTGGCAGACCCCGGAGAGGTCTGCACACATAGTGGACCTCATCTCCCGCCTGTCACAGGCACCCCACACCTCGGCCAGAACCCTGTCCTCCCTCCTAGGAATGATGGAGTCCCTGTCTCCCCTCATTCCCCTGGGGCGGGTCCCCAAACGCCAACTTCAGAGGGAGTTCCGTCGACGTTGGTCACAGACCTCCGACCGCTGGGACCAGGTCATTCCCCTCGGACACTGGTTCATTTCGGCGACGGAGGAGCGGCTCACTCCAGCCACTCTCTCCACCGGGGTCCCCATCTCCCTCCCAACCCAACCACTGGAACTTTATACAGACGCCTCCAACTTGGGCTGGGGGGCCCACGTGGAGGACAGTCACGCCTCGGGGGAGTGGGACTCACAAACTGCACGCCTCCACATCAACATCTTGGAGCTGGAAGCGGTCAGGCTAGCCCTTCTCCAATTCCAGCACAAGGTCGCGCACCGACTTGTTCTCCTCCTCACAGAGGCCCTCCTTCGCTGGTGTCACGCGCGGGGAATCACCCTCCGCGCGAGACACATAGCAGGGAGACGCAACATCCTGGCGGATTCCCTCAGCAGGTCGAAGTCTCTCCTCCTCACGGAGTGGACCCTCAACAGACATACCCTGTCGGGTGTATGGGAGCATTGGTTTGTGCCCATGATCGACCTGTTTGCCACCAGGTTCAACCATCACCTGCCCCTGTACGTCTCCCCCGTTCCAGATCCCCAGGCGGATGCAGTCGACGCACTATCCCTCCCCTGGACGGGCCTACTGGCGTATGCCTTTCCCCCCTTCCCCATCCTACACAAGGTGATCAGGAAGGCAAGGCTGGAAAGACCCAGGCTGATCCTCGTAACGCCATGGTGGCCGACCCAGTCTTGGTTCCCGGACCTCAAGTCCCTCACCCACGTTCCCCCCCTCCGGCTCAGCCCTCGCTGGGACATGCTGAGACAACCCCGGTCAGGTCTTCCTCACTCCAATCCCAAGATGCTTCGCCTACACGCGTGGCTTCTATGCCAGCCCAACTGCGAACATCTGCATCTACCCCCCACTCGGAGAGACCCCAGTCCGTCCTAGACACACTAGCCGGGGCAGGGGCCTCTCAGGGATTACGGGACTTAGCCTCGGCATCTCGCAGAGCCAGCACCGAATCCCTCTACAACTACCGTTGGGAGAGATGGATAACCTGGTGCTCAGATAACTCTGTTCCCCATGACTGCCCCTCCAACATCCAAATAGGAAATTTCCTCTCCCACCTATCCTCTTCCCTTAAGCTGTCGGCTAGCTCCATTCGGGGCTACAGATCAGCTATCTGCACCACCATTCGTCAACTGGGGGGCCCTTCTTTTGACAATGACTTTCTGATCAGAGAGGTGTCTAGAGGAGTTGCTCTACGGGAAGCTCAGTCCCCTAGGCGCATTCCCCTCTGGGACCTTTTTACGGTCCTCGATGCCCTCAGAAAACCCCCTTTTGAACCCATTGCTTCTATTCCTTTTGACCTCCTCTCCTTTAAGACCACCTTTCTCCTCGCCCTGGCCTCGGCCAGAAGACGAAGTGAGATTCACGCCCTCAGCGGTGACCCCAGAGATATCGCCTTCCACAGGGACGGCTCAGTCTCTCTCAAGTTCCTTCCGGAGTTCTTGGCAAAGAATCAGGAACCGGGCACCCCTCTCCCTTCCTCGTCATCCGTTCCCTGACGGACATCTTGGGAAAGGGAGAAAAAGATGGAGACATGGACCTTTGCCCCTCCAGGTGTCTCAGGTACTACTGGGAACGCACACGCCCCAGGCGCTCCTCCCAGAGACGACTCCTTATCTCCCTCAACCCCAACAATACTAGAGATATCTCGGCGGGAACTATCTCCAGATGGCTCTCCAAGACGGTGAGATCTACCTACGCTCAGGCGTACAAGGATCTCCCTGTCCTATCACCCAGGGCCCACGAGGTCAGAGCACTGGCCACTTCCACAGCGTTCCAGTACTCTGTTCCCGTGCGCCACCTGCTGGAGGCAGCCTACTGGCGTTCGGAAAATCCCTTCATTAATTTTTACCTGAGGGATATCCGCATGACCAGAGCTGATGGGTCTAAGGGGATTTCCTTTGTGGGGCGGCCAATGCAGCCATATCGGTCAACCCCAAGAACCATTAGGGCGCTCGCCCTCCTCCGATTCCTTTAAATTCTGCTATGGTCTGACATGGTACAGTATATGACGCCAAAATGGGGAGTTTGTGTTATACTCCCTGTTTGGCTAATATACTTACCATGTCAGACTCTAATTCCCTCCCTACCTTCCCCTCTGGCGCCAAGGTTCTCGGGGTTACCATACACACAGGCCTCGCTGAATGACGTAGAGGAAGTTGACACTGGCTTCTTCCGGGGCCGGAAGTGGGGTGACATCACGTGACTGCACGTGACTGTCTTATGACTGCATTGGCCACGGAAAAATTCGGCCTGACAGAGCTGGCTAACTGCCGTTGAATGCTATGGTCTGACATGGTAAGTATATTAGCCAAACAGGGAGTATAACACAAACTCCCCATTTTTGCAAGACCAAGACAACACGCAGTAAGTCAGCAGGCCGAGCGTCCTGTTTACAAACTGTGTGTCTCCCTATGTTCTGACCTAAAAATCAATAAAACACGCCTCGCGCGCCTACTGCGTTTCTTCTTTCACCGGGCTCGCGGCGCGGGCGTGCGCTAACACGTTCTTTGCTATAGCGTGAGCTGCCTCTTTCTCTGTTCTTCATCGCGCTTAACTAGTAGTTGCAGGCCAGCCCGACAACGCAGCGCCCAGGCACATCCTGTTCAGTCACAAAGCAAGTGGCTGACATATCAAATGGCAAGTGGTCCTACCAGTTCCACTTTTCACCCCAAGTCCTTAATTAAGTCACCCCAAGTCCTTAAGTCACCCCAAGTCCTTAAGTCACCCCAAGTCCTTAAGTCACCCCAAGTTCTTAATTAAGTCACCCCAAGTCCTTAAGTCACCCCAAGTCCTTAAGTCACCCCAAGTCCTTAATTAAGTCACCCCAAGTTCTTAATCTAGTTCTTAATCTAGTTCTTAATCAAGTTACCTTAAGTTTTTAATCAAGTTACCTCAAGTTCTTAACTTAA
This sequence comes from Conus canariensis, assembly GCA_033310375.1. Lineage (NCBI taxonomy): Eukaryota > Metazoa > Mollusca > Gastropoda > Neogastropoda > Conidae > Conus > Conus canariensis. Next base: position 12,804,562 of record CM065729.1, read on the forward strand.
GTTACTTTAAGTTTTTACTTAAGTCATCCTCTAAGTACAACCAAGTTCTTATTCAAGTCAATTTATAATTATTTATAAATATTATTGCATCTGAAATGTATCAAAATGATCTTTTGTTGTTGGCGGTTCTAGCATGCTTTTTTGTTCGGCTTCTGTATTTAGTGGCTGAGATTTTTTGGACTGCTTTGGTTTTTGCTGGCGTTGTTTATATATTTTATAAACGTAATAACCACCCCCACCAACAGCAATGACGCCAAAAATGCTAACTCTTTTAATCCAAATAATCCATGATGATGTTGCGGGAACAACTTGTTCTTGTTGTGGCTCTGGTGTTTTTTCATTATGAGTTATATGTTGTAACTCTAATTTTCTTTTTTTGTTCCACTCTGCTAATTTTTTCCCTGCTTCAACGCGCCCAGGATGCTTTTCACGGGTTACTTTCTCCACCTGATTCATCGTCTCCGTTTTTTGGTTCTCCATTTTTAAGGGAAATAAAATCTATATGATTAAACGTAATTAACCCCATAATTACTGGCGATAACAATGTTCCAAATCTGTAATACAGATCACACCCTAGAGACTCTAATGACTTTGTTAAAACTGGATCCTGCGTTAAATCATACATAAAATCTTGTTCAGAATCAATGGGCGCAAATCTACTAACTAGTTTAGTGTACAAACTAAGAACAGTTTGTCCGACACTTTTGACCATTCTTGACCCCAGTTGCGCTTCATACCTGTTGTGATACTTTACAATGTCTTGTGGCGACATCTGTTGAATCTGTTCTATGCTGAATTCATTTCCGAGGTACTGTTTTGTTTTTCCACACGCCGCCAAAGAATACAGCCTTTCCTTTTGGCGCATAATAGCTTGGTCATCAACTTGATTATTTGTAATCATAAGTTCAGGAAGTAAATCATCGCAGTTCATGTTTTATCAATAATAAATATTATTTTATTTTTAAAAAATGAGCACCGAAAAAACTGTTGCCAACCTCGTATACCATTCTGCTGTTATTGGAGGTCTAAGTGTAGGATACACAATGCTTGGTAAAAGCTTGTTAAGAATAAAACCAGCAGATCTTGGCAAGCTAGATTTTGAAGACTCAGCAAAGTTGATTGCTGTCATTACAGCTTCATTTGCTACGAAAGACTTTCTAGTTAAGCAAGGAATAATTCCAGAAAATATAAATATGTAAAAAAATACATTTATAAAAATGGCTTCACTCGTAATGATGATAGGCGGCGCAGTGGTCAACGCGCTTGCTTTCAGCAGAAGTAATTACGCGTTTAGTAAACTACAAAATAACGATGAGAGAAAAAGACATAACAGAGCTATGGAGCAACTAGCCGCTGCACAAGACACCTATGAAAAGCAAAGAATGGAGCAGTTAGATTTTATTAACGACAGACTTAAACAACAGGGACATGCAGCTTACACATTTAAAGATGTTGACCAGGCAATAAAAGAATATTTTCTAGTAACAGGCAAACAAGTGGAAACATTGCCCCCACCAAAATTTAGCGATTACTATCAACCATCAGAAAAACAAAAGATGCAAGAAATATTATTTATTGTCTTTGGCATGACCGTTGTGTATTTTGTTGCACATAATATTGGCTGAATAAAAAATGAACAAGATCTATTATTCACCAAAGGGATATTGGAAGGGAATCACAGCAATTAAAAAGCTAAGCCAAGCAGCGGGAGTCAGTGAACAAACAGCAAAAGAATGGTTATCTAAACAAGCGATTTGGCAAATTTATCTACCAGCGCCTAAACGAATACAGAGACCACACTTTGTGAATACAACGCCAAACGACACCCATCAAATGGATCTTCTATATTTACCCCATGATACAATCAGACGAAAAAGATTTAAGTACGCACTTACAGTCATTGATATAGCTTCAAGATACAAAGATGCGGAACCATTAACACAAAAGAGTGCTTCTGCTGTTGCTGTTGCTATACAGCTGATATACCAACGAGGACCCTTAACTTATCCTCGCATGATTCAAGTCGATGATGGAAAAGAATTTAAAGGTCAAGTGAATCAATTATTGTTAAAACATAGAGTTACCATTAAAAGAGGCATTCCGGGTGTTCACAGATCACAGGGTTTGGTTGAAAACTTTAACAAACAGTTATCTGAAAGGCTTTTCTCCTACCAGTATCACAGAGAGCTGATTGACAATTCTCGCAACACAGAATGGGTAAAAAGACTGCCCTCAGTTTTGCGCGCAATGAATAATGAAGAATTTAAAGGGCTAAAACCAGTACAAGCAATCAAAACCAAATGAATAAATGTTACTATTGAAGACTCATCCAGTAAACTATTACCATTTGGTTTAAAAGTGAGATACCTTTATTCAGCGGAAGGGGACACTCGCATCAGGGCAACAGATCCAGTTTGGAGTGTTGATCCATATGAGATAAAAAAAATTGTTAAAATGAATCCACCAGTGTATTATTTACGAGAAACTGACACAACAAAACGACCAGCCCCCCGAAGATCTTTTGTGAAGGAAGAACTGCAGATAATCCCGCCAGACACAGTTCCAGTTAATTTAGGCAAATACATTTGAGTTTAAAATGGAAGCTCAAAAAAAATTATTTGCGTATAAATTTATTATCAAAACAATGATAAAGAATAAACTGCCAATAGATCCTAATATTTTTGAAAAAATCAAAAATCTTGAAAAAATCAAAAATCTTGAAACAACAACCACAAATAATAATCCGGCTATACTGGATAAAGAAATTACTGAGTATCTAATTGCGCTTGACCAAATAACCTCCAATGACCAATTGCATATGAATACTCTGGATTAACAAATACTCTTTTTGTGTTAGTTCTATCAAGAGACCGTTTTGTTACAACTGTTGTGTTAATCTCATGCAGATTAGATCGCAGCTTGTAATTGTCATGATGAAAAGTCTTTTTATTGAACAATGCTTCTTTGTAGTTATCATGTGTTATATTTGACTGCACAACACTGCGAGATATTCCCTTTGCTTTTTTAACAGTTTTTGTTTGGCTAGCAAGACTGTACATCTTTGACCTTAAACCAATAAACTCCTTGATCACACCACCAGATAATTCATCCTTCATCTTTCCTAAAACCTTCTTGTTAACAGTTGTATGCAAAGGTGAATCTTTAGGGTAATCAGATGTGTCGTACCATCCGGCATGTTCTTTTGCTACTTCTAATTCCATGTCTTTGTAAAAATCTTCAGTAGGGATGTCGATTACAAAGGAATCTGTATCTGTGTACAGAACTCTGGACTCTGGATACAATGGTTTAAAGTAGTCGTAAAGAAATTCTAACATCAAAAGCTTCGACAGCTCTAAAACAGTAAACCCAATAAAAACAGGTTTGTCCAATTTGACTTTCTTTTTTTTCATCATTATTCCAAAAAGCTGATCATGAAATCTTCTGAAGTCTTGATAATTTGGTTTTGACACCAGCTTAATTGCTTCGTTCTCTCTAGTGACCAATCTGACATCTTTGCGCTTGTGCGGATTTTCCATAGTCTTTCCAAAACAGCTGTTGTTCATCAACTTGAAAAAGTCTTTTTCTGAAGCATCTGTGGATTTAGTTCTGAGATCAGTATTCTTCATGATGTATGGTTTCATGAACTGTTCTTGATCAAATTCAATTATACGATGAACTGCTGTTAACTTTAAACCATGTCTTAAATAAAATTGGAGAAGTCTGTAATGACAGACATAATTTTTTTTGTCACGAAGATTAGGCACAAGTTTTGGCGGTTCTGTCATTGACACTTTTAGGGTTTCTGCTGCTAATGGGTAATCATTATGGTAATCATGAAGTTCATGAGGATATTCTAAATCAACTTCTAGAATGAGACCTCTTTTACGATCAGCTTCTAGAGTAGGTAGCCATTTTAAAAACTTTTGAGTGTCTTTGAGTCCTGTGTACATTTTAAAGTTACGTAATGGAAGTGATTGACTCATAGCCCATCCATACAGATTGTTTGCATCTAAATACATAAGATAGTTAGACTTCCTACTTGGATCATAGTCATCCAAATATTTGTTGTTTGCTTTACAGTAATGGTGAGACGCCATACTAATTCCGCCACGCAATCCGTTTTCAATCATCCGAAGCATTGGTAGGTCAGACAACAGGTCAATCTGTACACCAGTAAATTTTAAAAAGGAATCCCAACTCATCCCAGGCGCAGAAATATAATGCGCAGGATCTAGACTATAATGTTTCATGCAGGTCTTTCTGTAATTTTCAAAGACATCTGCTAACAAACAAGTATCCGCCATTAAATAGGCATCATGGTAATCTCCCATTGTTTTAGAGTCTAATTTTTGCCACGCTTCTTGAGCATAAGAATAATCAGAATCACTGATGTCCTTTCCTCTAAGACTACTAAAGAACGCACCTTTAGGCGGAAGGACTGTCTCCTCAAACCTTTCCCAGCTGTTCATGTACTCATAAGGATAAACGCCCTTTCTAACGAGCATTGGGTCAAAATATTCTTCCGTTATTGGGCAGGACTTTAAGGATCCTGCTAGTGACTCTAAACTCCCCATCAGGTGTTGCATAGAGTCATAAAAAGATAAATTATTTAAAGTGAAACACATGTACTTTTCTGATGACTGCGCAATGCATGACACCCTAAAGGCGCTAGTTACTGCTTGCAATATAAGATGAGAATCATAACCTCGCAAGTTATGAAAGAATATAGGAAGTCTCCAAGTCCTAGGATCAAACTTTAGTTGAAGATTGCAATTGTTATGCGCTGCTCCTCTGAATTCCCCGCTAATGTGATCATGATCTCTTACTGTTGGGTTTTCTTTACTTGTTAGCTCTAAACCACAAATCCAACAGTGAGTGGCTGAGTCATAGCGATCTTGGTCTTCTGGGGTCATCCTAAGATCGGATAGGTCTAGATTATTAGAACAGACATTACGAACTTCTTGCATGCGTTTTAAGAAATGTTTTGCTGCATGTGGTCCTCTGTATAATTCTGGCTTTGAATGTTCACCATCTGACCTAACAACAATAAAAGCATATGAACAAATCTGGTGGTTATTCATTAAGACTGTTTTTGGTAAATGTTTTGGAGCTGGTCCTTCATAAGGAACAATAAGCGACTCGAAGTCTGCGTAAACAACGTATGGCGACCTCTGGAGTTTTTTGTAATTCTTAAAACTAACCTTACTGCCTTCTCTTGGCATAATTAGTTCTGTATTGCAGTCCACTGGACTGAGACAATGTTTTACATGTTCGCTCGCAGCTTGAACGGACGGAATTCTTGTTAAACATTTTCTACAAAATTCTTGTTTGTGTCCATTTTTTGTAGTATGAACTAGTAATCTACTCATTGTGCGTATTAGCGTGTAGTGCAACCCATTAAGGCTTTGCATTAGGAGTAAGTCTACATGACTCCTGGCTGGTTCTCCTATTGATGGACTGTTTTTTGACACTCTAATTGGTAGAAGACCTGATTTAACAGACCATGTGTAGACATTAACAGTTATTGGTGGATTCTGTTTTTCAAACTGATCAATCTTGTCTACAGCCATAGGAAATTCAAGGCCGTTAAAGTTAAGATCATTAGCCCACTGTAAATAGTTAGTAACTCTCTCTGCATTTTTTTAAACAAAGTGTAGCCTAGCAAGAACGCACCACATAAAACATTTGTTATCTGAATTCTTTATGTTCAGAACCGCTCTCTTTGCAACTAATTCTGATGGTAGAGGAATAAAAGACTTTCCTACAATTGGTTCGTATTTAGCCTGTTTTAATCTAATCTCTAATACTTTACCCTCTGACCAACCAGAGCCTCTCATTTTTGCTGCTTCAGAGGAGTCGTTAAACTGAGTAAGAAGTTGTTCTGCCCAATCAGGCGTTAAATCATTATAAGAAAGAATAGCCTGCTGTTTAGTTGAGACCCAGACTTCTAGATTTTCTTCGCTTATTGTTATGTAATCAACTAAAACAACTAACCTTACTTTAACTGGAGGGTTTATTGCTAAATAATTGGGGATTTGAGAAATAGCATACTCAACGCTTTCTAACACATTTGTTGGATTAATAACTTCTATATTTGTATCCTTCAAAGCTTTTGACAAACTCTCTTCTGCATCAAACCAAGAATCAAAATCAGTGTATTCCATTTTGAGCTTCTTTTCTAACTCAAAATATTTATTTAAATCAAAAAATACTTAGTCAGAATCAATATCAACGGTCTTTTTGTGCGTGGACTCGTAAACTAAAGTATAAACACTCTTTGGGGTTGTTAATGTGAGCTGTTTAGAACAGAGTTTAATGTCTCGTTTACTTTTTTAAACATTCCTTTTTTATCTGGTCGGTGTCTGGTTGTTGAGAAAAAGTTGCCCTTGCCTTTCTTTGAAGATCAAACTTTTGTCTTTTGTAGTCCTCAAAATCAGCCTGTAGGCGACTAAATTCTTCATCCGTGATGTTCGAGTCGACAAGTGCTTTATCAATTATCAGTTTGAAGGAACTAAGTTTAGCTGTTATTAGTTGAACCATAGCTGTGTGCTTTTGGAGTTTAGCTTTTATTTTTTTGCTGACAGCACTTACAGCCAATGAACACAGGCCAAGAGTTAAAGACAAACCACCTAGAGGTAAAGCTGCCGGTGCACCTACGCCTGTTGCTAAGAGACCTACACTTGTTCCTGCTGATAGAGCACTAGTGATCGATGCTCCAGTATTAACATATGTAACAGCATTAAAGGCAGCAGAATACCTTCGTTTGGTTTTACTGTATTTTGAAAGGTCCTGCTCTAGTTGGGTTTGCATTTGTGTTATGTTTGTTAATCTGAAAGTTTTTATGTCTACAGCAACAGAGTTGCCTACTATCTCTTCTTTGGGCACTTTTGGATAAACCTGAACAGACATGCTTTTTTTAAAAAATAAAAATAATTTAGTATTGGATATCTTTTAATCTGTTATCTTGAATATTCAGCTGCGCATCATATATTAAAAACAAATGTACATTAAGTGGTTTATCACTCTCTTTTTCTTTATCAATTTGAATGTTTATTACGTCTTTAACTGTTCTCCCACTCCCATGCAACTGATTATCCTCTGTTGACCTTAGGTCAATCCATAAACCGTATTTCGTTGTTAAATATTCATCAAGTCTAACACTGTGAAGGTGTAGATCTTTAGACACAAGGTCTACTGTTGGACTTCTAGACCTCCCGCCTCCAAACAATTTTCTTATTTCATCAAAATGATGATAAGGTTTAAGCCCACTACCGTAGACTTGGTTAGGACTACCCTCAATTGAACATTGTACTTTCGTTATTTTAGGATTGATAAACTTTTCACTTTGTCTTTTGAATGGTTCTTCATCTTCACACAGCAATAAAATACCTTTAAGGGATCTTGCTGTGGCACTAAAACTAAAGTTCCATATAGTGTCTGCCCTGCTTTTAGGATATTTAGTATGATGAATCACTCTTTCGTAATATATTGCTAATTTTGACTGATATTGTTGCTCAATCAACCTTGCTAAGTTAGGGTTGCTAACAACGTCAAACTCTAACGAGATGTCGAAAATGCTGTACTTTGCGTTAGTGTCTGTAGATTTAATGACACGTTTGTATTCATTAAAAGTTAGTTCATATGACAATCTGTCTTTTAATGCTCCTTGAAAGTATGGCGCATGCGCTTTTAACAACTCAAAATCCAAGGGTATAGAAAAGCGATTTCCAAACGCATAACTTACAGCTTCAGCCTTGTTACTGTCTTTAGCATCTTCGGCGTCTATTCTGTGTTTTAGTGCTTCGTTATTTTCGATTCCTTGAAACGCGAGGTCAGCCCTTTCATTCGCGGTTAGCCATAGATCAGAATAGATTAGAAATATGTCTGCATTGTGTAAAGAAAATATTTCTTGCCCCTCAAGTTTTATAGAAATTTTCTTAACGATTGCCCGTCCCAGATTCTGAACAACTGTCCTGTTTGCGTCTGTTGCTGATTCGAGTTCTATTTTGAAAGTAAGACGTGCAGATCCCGGCACAATCACTTCATCTGCTCCTAGGTCTGGAAATTTAACAGTAAGAATTTGATCTGAATCAATAGTAGATGGATTATTTGGAACAATAATATTCTGTTTATTTCCCTTCACGCCAAAGGGCTCTTTCAGTCTTCTATGCGGGTCAAGAATTGAGCCATATGCTTGTGACTTTTTTTTTATAAAACAAAATAAAAAGTTAATTATTTTTAAAACATGGCAGGCATTGAAGATTATGATGTTTATGACCCTGGAGACGACATGAGTGAAGTGACTCCATTGACACATCCATTACAATCATTGCGGCGTGAATTAACAGAAAGTAAGGTCAAATCATTTTATCAAAGTTTAGGTCAAGAACCTCCCGAATTTATAGACCCTAATGATTTTGAAACAAAAGATGACCATTTGTTTGTGAAAAACGACGAAGGACAACTTGTTCAGCTTACAACTAAACCAGACTCATCAAAGTTTTTAAAAAAGAGTACAATTAGACAAAGGCTCAGTGTGAGCGAACAAAATCGCCTTGGCATTACTAAACCAAAATTAGATAGGGAAGCAGTTGCTAAACTTCAAAACACACTACAAGAACTCCCAACAGATAACCAAATACAAAACATGGAACTTAAAGATTTAAGCCCAACAGCAAACAAAATAATAGAAGCAGAAACCAGTTTTTCAGAAGAAACAGTATTAAAAACTATGCACGATCCGCCGCTACCTATGAGAGAAATAACAGCCCTTGATCATGCTTTGAGAAGCATCAGGGGTGAGTTAACAAACAATTTAGCAAAACTGGGTGAACTAGATGAGCATATAAAAAGAGAAAAAGAAAAACTAGTTGAGGCTGATGACCACAACTTAGGACCTGGTGTTAAAGAAAGAATAACACAAAGACTAAAAGATCTTGAACAAGAGAGATCAGCAAGACTAGAAGTGTTGTCTAATAACCGAGAACAATTACGAACTCAAGTGAGCAGAATAAGAAAAACTATCCAAAGAATTTTGTATGAAGACACAACGCTAGCAGAACGAATAAGAACACTGTTTAGAGAGCAAGGTGTCACATTAGCAAGTGTTATAACAGCCTTAGGATTTGCAATAAGTACACTGGTGTTGGCTATTACAGGCGGTGGTGGGCAAGGGTTAGTGCCTCCGCCACCATCTCCTCCACCCGATAAATCATGGGTAAAAAAACAACTTGATCATCTTGCGGGTTTATTAAAAAAATTAGCCAGTAAGGCAATAGACTCTTTACCTGGCATATTAGGGGGGATCGTTAGCTGGCTTTTGTCTACTGCAAGCAAAGTAGTTGGCTTTATGGCCGAGCACTTATGGACATTAGTTGTCTTAATAGTTGGGTTACTTTATAGTAAGATAAAGACCAAGTAATCCTAGGGCAGTTAATCCAATAACAAGTGCTGTCTTTTCATATTCATGGGGGTCACTTTTATTCACCATGGGGATTGGATGGGGTTTTGAGGGGGGGATTGGATGGGGTTTAGAGGGGGGCTCGGGGATTGGTGGGGCTTCTTTTTTTATTGCTATTGCTGGCTTAGAATTTATGTTGTTTTTTCCGACCTTCTCTTCTTTACCAGCCACAAGGATTTCATTATTATAGTTTATTATTGTTCCTATCTGAAGTCTGAGGTCAGAAGGCAGCATGTATAAACCAGTGCCAACAGCAAAGTCTACTTTCGATCTTGCGTATTGCAAAACATTTTGGTACCTTTTAATACTTGAAGGCAAATCAATTGCAGAATTAATAGAATCCTCTAAATTTGCTAAATACTGTTTTTGTGCATCAAAGCCAGTAGAAGGATCAGTTATGTTCGATCTTGCTTGTGCTTGTGAACCTAGCAAACACCAAACATAAGTACGAATGGAGTCGTTTATTCGTTCTATTCCCGCTCTAGTTAGACCATTAGAAGTATCCAAAATAAATGTTGTCCATGCTGTTTTATGCTCTTGCTCTATGGACCCGAGGTGAACAGTTGTGCCTGAAGAGAAAGATGTGTAAGGAGGATTCCAATCATAGTTATACTTTCTGTGCACGCCCCAAAAATAAAGGGTGCCTAAACCATGATTAAGATCCAACTTTTGTCTAAAGTCTGTCTTTGGGTCAATATCAAATTCGTTACAGATCCTTTCAAAAGCCTTGTAATCTATTCTGTTGCTGAATGGATTAAACGTTTTGTCATTTGGTAATGGCGCTTGCAGTTCAGATAAAATACGTCTGAAGGTGTAATAAAAATGAAATCTATACACTGACCTCACCAAAGGATCAGGATGATTTAAATGATCAGCATACGACACTCCACACCCAGTTGATGCGCAAAACACAGCAAAGTTTAACTGGTTCTGATAAAACTGCATCGGATGACTGAACCACACTTTCGCGATGTAGTCTTTTTTAATAGGAGGGTTAAGATAACGATCCAATGGAGTACTAACCTTTACTTGAAAGGCGTCAGACTGAGTCACAGAAATGTCAAGGGTGTCAGTTGTTATATTTTTAAGATTGTAGTGCGGCCCGACAGAATATTTTGCATTAGTATATTTGAATGCACTCATTTTTAAATTTGTTTTAAAAATGTTTGTAACAATAACAACTCAAGACAGTCCTTCGTTTTTAGAATATGCTATTGATAATAACTGCGGAACCCAAAGGGTCGCACTCCATGAAATTTTTTACAAAGTCGTATGGTTTAATATAACTGAATCCAAGGAGAATAATAAGATTAAAAAATTTGATAATAGAGGAAACTTAGTTAGCCAGTTAACCATACCTGATGGTTATTACGGGTTTTGCTCGCTGAAAGAAGCAATGAGTAACTTCGACATTACTCTCAAACTTAACAATGCAAATTTGAAAATAATGTTGACATTCAAACCTGAAGAAGAAGTAGACCATTACCTTTTTGATGTAGAGCTAGCTAAAATGTTAGGCTTTGCAACTGACAATCATGGTTTTAGAGTTACATCAGACGAAACTACTTATGAGGGAGAATATCCGCTCGATCTTGCATTACATTCATTACTCTATGTTCATTTGGACGAGCTGAGCACTGATGAAAACTTATATGATGGAAGGCCCTCAACTGTTTTAAGAGCTCTTCCATCAGGGAAAGCTGCATATTGCGATTATGAAATTATACAATTCCCTAATTTACAGTTTAAAAGATTAGCTTGTGGGAGGGTCAGATCGTTTAATATAAAGATCACAGATAAAACAGGGAAAGTCGTGAAATGTGATAACCTGCACATTGTTTTAGAAATAAAATAATACGTTGTTTTAAAAAATGTCACGTGGACCAGAAGAATCAGGAGTTACATTAGCGCCTGAGAGGTGTGTAACTTTAGAATTAAAAGACCTTGCAGACGTTGAGGACTTTGAACAGAACGGTGAGATAGGCACTTTGTATGGTTTTGAGTACACTAAAGATGGTTATTATAAACGCAAAGAGGTTAGCGACAGCAAAAGGTTTCCTAAACTAGAACAACTACGCAATGTAGAAGCAAATAATGCGGGTCAGTATGAATATAAAATAGTTCGAAAAACTGACAGCAAATGGCACTTAGAACCATATTTAGAATGGGACATAAAATTTGAATTCTTAAGCCCATTTACATTTTTTGACCGTCAAAAAAGTTTCAGAAAAGCATTAAACTCTGGCCCTTTACATGTAAGTCTTATGCCAGAGGACAACAGTCGGAAAGAGATCGAAATAAAGCCGTTTGGGGACAAACAGTACATCCTCCACAGAAGAGAATCGGTTTTAAAGAAAGCTTCTACAAAATTACAGTTTATTCCACGCACAAAATTAGGAGACACGTTCACAATGATATTTAAAATTTCTGTCTTAAAAGATGAGGCGAGAAATGGAGCTCTGGGCGTCAGTGACAATCTTATGAAAGGAATTCTTATTAGCTGGCAAAACTTAGACGTTGACAAACTTAAAGTTACTGTCGTCGTTCTTTACAATGGCGAGGATATTAAGGTCATAACAACAAGCAACAAAATTGATATTAGTCTAAATAGAAACGATCTTACAGAACTGAACTGGATTAATCTTACACATTTGGGCCTTATAGGGTTTTATTATACTGAACAAGTTTTGACAGAGAGTATGATAAAAACAATAACTGGATTAGATTAAATTCTGTTTTAAAACTATGGAGCAGACGACTTTGGTGTCAATGCCGATGTTAAACTTTATGACAAAAACCCCTCATTGTTCATTGATTTGTGGACAGACTGGTTGTGGAAAAACAATATTTGTCCTCGACCTATTACAAACAGTTTATAGTTATAATTTTGATCATATTGTAATTTTCTGTCCAACACTCAAATGGAACAAAGCATATCACGACAGAAGGTTTATATGGACGGATGATGAAATCTATTTGATTGATCCCAGCAATAAACTGAGTGAGTGTTTAGAACACTTTTATAGACAGTTTGAAGGAACGCAGACATTATTTATTATAGATGATTGTTCGGCAGAAAAGGATATAGTCAAAAAAAGAAATACTTTATCAAAACTAGCTTTCAGTGGAAGACATGCTGGGATAAGTGTGTGGATTTTATGTCAAAAATATAACTCAGTTTTAAAAGACTTTAGAGAGCAATTAAAGACAGTGGTTTTATTTCACATGAAAGACAGAGACGCATTTGATGAATGTATGAAAGAAAACGATGTTATTGAAAATTCCCAAGAAAAACAAAGGATTAAGCAAAAACTTAAGTCTCAAAAGTTTTCTAAATTAGTATTAAAAACAGATAATCCTACACATTATGTATGTTTGTAAATCTATTTAAGTACTTGTTAAGAACTTGATGATGACTTGTATAAGAATTTATTTAAGAATTTATTTTTACTTATAGAGAGAACTATAAAATGCCTATTCTGGATCGCCCGCCGGAGCAGCAGCTCCAAATGGCTTTAGCAGGTTGGAGCTGGCGGAGGTGGGTGAGCCAGAATCGGCATTTTATAGTTCTCTGAGCAAAAGAAACCAAGCAGATGGCGGAGGAAGGCTTGGAGACCATTGACCAGTGTGGGCTCCCTGGCAAATACAAGGTCTGGTGTCTGCAGTTCATGCTGATACCAAAGCTCCTATGGCCTCTGATGATATACGACATCTGCACCAGCATAGTGGAGGCAATGGAAGCCAAAATCAACAAGTTCACAAGGAAATGGCTTGGTGTCCCACCCTGTCTGACTGACATAGCGCTGTACTGTCGCCAAGCAAAGCTGAAACTACCACTGAAATCCATCCTGGAGGAATACAAAGCAGGGAAGATCAGACTTCAAAGCATGCTGGAGGACTCAGGAGACAAGGTGGTAGAAGCAATCAAGCCCCAGCTGAAGACAGGCAGAAAATGGAAAGTTCAAGAGGCGATGGATTCTGCAAAAGAAAATCTCAAGATCAGAGAAATAACAGGACACACACAGACCAACAGACAAGGACTGGTGGTGACCAAAACTGAATGGTGGTCAAAGGCCAAAGGAAAAGCCAAAAGAGACATGATGATTCAGGAGATGAGAAAAGAAGAAGACCAAAAAAGACTCCAAAAAGCAGTCCAGCAGAGCCAGCAAGGGCAATGGACAACGTGGGAGAATGCACTCCAAAGAAGTCTCACTTGGAATGACATTTGGCACATGGCCCCTCTCAGGATCAGCTTCATTCTCATATCTGCATATGACCTTCTGCCCTCAAATGCAAACCTGGTGAAGTGGGGGAAAACAGACGATCCTGCATGCCCCCTCTGCCATGAAAAACAAACAGTGGAGCATGTCCTAAGCTCATGTAAAGTAGCCCTGGCTCAAGGAAGGTACACATGGAGGCACAACCAAGTGCTCAAAGAGATTGTACAAGTAGTCTGGGCTAGTACCAACACCACAAAAGGGAAAATCAGGACTCCAAAAGCACCCGCAACATTCTTCACGGCAGGAGGCAGCAAATCATGGCCAAGAACAACAGTGCCACTCGAAACATGCAGGCAGAGTCTGCTGGACGGGGCAGATGACTGGGAGTGGACTGCAGACCTCCCAGAATGGAAGAGTCACCCAGAGATCATCAGCAAGAGTGGCATGAGACCAGACATAGTAGTCCACTCTAAGTCAACCAAGCAGCTGATCATGATCGAGCTCACGGTGCCATATGAGAACAGAATGGAGGCAGCTCAAATCTACAAGACTGAAAAGTATGCTGATCTGGCAAACAGCCTGAGGAGAGAAGGCTATCAGGTCAAAGTCCTCACTGCAGAAATTGGAGCTAGGGGGTTTGTAGGAACGTCTGCATACAGCCTCATGAAACAGCTCTCAGTTGCAGGGAAGAAAAAACCAGAGCCCTGAAAGCAATGGCAGAAGCGGCAGAGGGGTGTTCAAGCTGGATCTGGTCAAGGAGGAACAAAAGTGAACTTCATAAGGCTTAATTTCCCTACAAATATCAGGTGTCCCTGTGGCTCAGTGGTTAAAGCGCGAGTCATTAAGTGGAAAATAAGTGTGTCCAGAGGGTCATGGGTTCGAATCCCAGCCATGGCTCGTCCCAAGATGGGAAAAAAAAGGGGCAGCAGAGGGACATCCGGAGTCATGAACCGGGTGTGGCCCAACCCCCCTAGAGTGTCAGGAGATAAGGGCCGAAACACTTGCTTGAAGGGGCTTCTCTTCTGAGGACTCTCTGCTGCCACGCTCTCCACGAGTTTCTTTCTACTGACTGATGCTGTTATTTTCATGTTCACTCGACTTTGAATATTTTTCCCCCCTAGGTTTCACTCCGCATGAAAAGGATGGTAGGCACGAGCAATTTAATGCTGTAATCCTTAATGCATAGGTCCACATGTTATAGGTTCACGCCAGATATGCGCAAAATGCACTAAGAATATTCAAAAAAAGGACAAAGGTTTCTTAAACCAATGTGAACGTGTAAAACCCTAAAAAAAAACAACAGACAAACAAACAACAAATAAGGAAGAAGAGAATTCTACGGCACAGTATGACACTGTTTCTGAAATTCTATTTCTTTTTTTTTTTTTCCTCTCGATTTTTGTGTACGACTCGCGCGTGCTCACTTGCGTAGTATGTACATACGATGCGTCTGTGCGTGCGTCTGTTTCTGCGTGTGTCTGCGTGTGTCTGTGTGTGTCTCTCTCATGACCA
>CM065729.1:12829753-12852253 GCA_033310375.1 Conus canariensis
CGACGCCCAGTTTTGCCTGGCAGTAATGCCGGGGGTGTCTCCTCGTTTGTTTTGTGTGGTGGCTCTATGTTGGAATCTTTGCTTGACGGTTTGGTGTCGTAAAAAGCATCCGTTTTCTAGTTTATAGGCGTGCAGTTAAGTCAGCAGAAAGCAAGAGTTACCGTAGTGGCAAAGTGAGACGACTGCAGGCGGAAATCTAAACAAATCTTAAATAAATGCTAGCGAACCGCCAAGAGAAACGTGGACAAACGAGTCAAAGACAAAACACGACGCGTTTCGACCTCTTAGGTCTTCTTCAGGCAAGACACAATGAAAATGAATGAATTTGTCACTTAGCTTAGATCTCTTCAGCGCAAGGTAGGCAGGCGTTGAATGAAAACGAGGCTGTTAGCAGAGCTACCCTGCTTATTTGTTATTTACGGGAAAAGGTTGTCCCGCCTGAACGACAGATGAAGACGAAACCAAACAGAGGAAAAGATAGTACTGGGTTCACGACAGATGAAGTATAACACAAAGGAAAAAAAAAAAAAAAAAGGGGGGGGGGGGGGGGGGGGAAGGGGAGGGGAGGATGTGGTAGCCGAAATCAGTCATGATACAGATTCATCCATTTGCTATATTGCCGCTCCTTGAATGCCTCACGCCCTAGAGGAAATGCTTGATAAATCCGACCGGCTTTAAATTTTTGTACTTTGTGTTCACGATTTCAGCTGTTGATAAGGATACATAGCAAAGCGTACTGCGTTTGGGAAAAAAAAAATTCATCAAATTTTTTTCTACATGGTCAACGCAAAAGTAAATTTACCGACAACAAAAAGTTCGGAAATGGTTGAAGATTAATTTTAGGTTTTCGACGTACGCCATATCTGTCCTCCCTCCCCTCCCACCCCCCCACCCCCCGCTCACCTCCGAATTTTTTTTCCCTTTTCTTACGCATTTCACACTTTTGTCTGAATTGAACATTCTCCATGCTCAAAAAGAATATGAAATAAAAAAAAAAAAAAAACCCTGAATGTTCTTTATTTTTCATTGTTACCAATCGTCACGCTGAAGAGGGTGGGGCGGGGGTGGGTGGGGGGGGGGAATGGGGGGGGGGGGGGAATCTGTCTCACATTGTACAGGTGAAACAGCCGTTATAGAACCCGTCAGCAGATGACAGTCTCACCCCCCCCCCCCCCCTCCAAACCCCCACCCCACCACGGAGAGGTTTTTTCCCCTTGGGGTGTCTATAGACGGGCACAGTTAGAATGCTACTAGCTTTTTTTTTTTCCTTTTTTTTCTCCAATCAGTCTATTACACACCATGCATAGTCTGTATGTCCTCTTACAAATGGACATATCCTCGCTGATTTTAATTTAGTGTTTTGGCGTTTGATACAAAGTATCTGGGTTTGTGAATGTTCTAATGTGTGGTGTGCTGGCACTCTCACTCTGATAATGTGCTAATTATACATAGAAAACAACCTAAATGAAACCAAAGACTCAGTTATTTTCTTGTCTTTCAGTTTATCCCAGAAAGAGAGAGAGAGAGAGGAGAGAGAGAGAGAGAGAGAGAGAGAGAAGAGAGAGAGAGAGAAGAGAGAGAGAGAGAGAGAGAGACCGACCGACCGACCGACAGACGGACAGACAGAAGCGGCATCGTAGAAATGTATGCAAAATGTGTTACAAATCACCTCGGAGAGTTAGCTCACCTGATCAGTTACTAGGTGTGCCAGGCCCTTTAAGTGGACTAGGAAAAAAAAAAAAAACTACTGAAAACAAAAGTTGGTAGTAGAGTGGAAAGGAAGAGGGAACAGTGAGGGAGGAAGGAATGAGGCGGGGGGAGGGGGGGGTGTAGAGGGAGGCGGAGTTGGTTTTTTTGGGTTTTTTTTTTTTTTAATTGAAGTTCGTAGGCTGAAACTGCGTGGTTCCATCGCGTGAACCCCCGTCTGACACAACTGCGTTGTACGATGAATGATGTAGAGAAGGGTAAGGTATGAGGGCGTTTGGTTCCAGTCTGACTTTACGAATTGATAAGTATTTTTAGGACCGTGATAGAGCAGAAAGATTGGAGTTTGGCGGGGAGGGGAGGAGAGGGGAACAAGGGGGGGGGGGGGGGGAGGGGGAGGTGTAAGGGTATGGAGTGGGGTGGGGTGGGGTGTGGTTGAGGACGGGTTGCAGGGAAGAAGGAAGGATGACAGGGAGGTGAACATTTTGGGAATTTATACTCGAAGGCTGCGAATATTTTGGGGTGTCTATAGACGGGCACAGTTGGAATGCTTTCAATGTTTACCGTATCTCAAAGCTGATTCTCTCTGGCTTCTCTTCTTCTTCTTCTTCTTCTTTCTTCTTCTTCTTCTTCTTCTTCTTTTTCTTCTTCTTCTTTCTTTCTTTCTTCTTTTTTTTTTTTAAAAATTAAACTGTTACCGTTTTTTAATATGTGCATCAACATGAATGCTGCCTGGTTCCGAGCAGACGGATCAAAGTGAATGGTATGGGACTATTTGGGGCAACCCACCTGGCGCAGTGATATGGTACGGTCACGAATTAGATCTGAAGTCCCAGAACTGACGTCAGGCCAGGGCTTCAAGTATTGGTAGATTGTATGAGCCACCTTCTGAGGGTGATAATGCCGATTGTTCTGTCCACCAATCAGAGGACGTGGCTGTTCATTGTTGGTGAGGAGAAAACGATGTCGGACCTGGCAGAATGATAACAGACTTCCATTCTTTGGGTTTTTTTAAAAATAATAACAATACAAAAATTTCCCTTTTCACACAATCAGGGTGATTTTCAACCAGTTCAAAACGTTATTGTTATTACTAACTTGACCTCTCTCCCGTAACCCCGAACTCTGACCTGAGTCCACCTGTGGTTCTACCTCGTTACTGGCGAGAGTTTACGAGAGGTCATAAAGGTGGCAGCAGGCAGGGAGTTGACCTCACTTCACCTTACCTCCCCTTTCACTGTGTTCAATGTGCGGTGGGGCCGTAAAGGAGTGCCAGGCCGGCGCGCGCGTGCTAATGATCCCAGGACCAATAGACGAGCCGCTAAAGGAAGGGTGTTTTAAGAGGCTGGGCCAAACCTTTCTTGTGAGAGTAAGCAAGCAAAAGCTGTCTTGTCTGGTTAAAGAAAAAAAAAGGAGAGGTAAAAATCGGCGCTCCAGAAAGACCATTTTGTGTCTAGAAAAGCCTCAGAGGAGAGCACACAAGCAGAGAGGATGGTGATTGAAGTCTGATAGTGTGTGTGTATATGTGTGTGTGTGTGTGTGTGTGTGTGTGTGTGTGTGTGTGTGTGTGAGAGAGAGAGAGAGAGAGAGAGAGAGCGAGAAGAGAGGTGTATGTGTGAAGGGAAGTGGGAGAGGGTGTGTGTGTGTGTGGGGGGGGGGGGGGGGGGGGGGATTGGGATAAGGTAGATCCAGCATCCAGAATTTTCCTTAACATATCGATCTGTGCATCTGTGTCTGTCTGTCTGTCTGTCTTTCTCTCCATATCTATCCATCTGTCTATCTATCTATCTGTCTGTCTGTCTATCCTGAATGTCCTGCATTTTCCGCTTTTCATGTTATCTTGTTCTTCGCCTCGTTGTTGATAAGTCTGTCCATCTGTCTGTGTTTATTGGTCCATCTATCTGTTTCTCTATCCATATACACGTATCCATCTGTCTGTCCTTCCTTCTATCTCTCCATCTTCCTACCTATCCGTCCGTTTGCGCTGGCATCCGAGGCAATGAAGTGGCTGACCAACTTGCCGAGAGTGCCAACAAAATAAAGAATCGTGCAGGTTCTCCATCGCTCATACCGATCTGAAACCTGCAGCCCAGACTTCATGTTAAATTCCCTCTGGCAACAGGAAAGAAACAAACCACAGACGGGTAATAAACTCTTTACAAGTCCGTCCATATCTGAAAGTTTTTTTTTTTTTTTTTAACCACCTGCCTATTGGTGGCCGTAAAGAAGAAACAGCTTAGTGTCCATTACACACAGACCCTTCTCTTTACACCCACACGTACTTTTTCTTTTCTTCTTTTTTTTTTTTTCAAAGGCGAAGAACTCCATGGAAAGTTCTTTGGTTGCGTTCCATGTATGTCAGATACACACACTGTATAGCTGACTCCATGAACCTTGTTCAGAGATCCTCTCCCCCCCTCCCCCCCCCCCCCCCCCCCCCCCCCCCCCCCCCCCCCCCCACCTGATGTGATTGTTTAGTTCCTGTGAGAGATGAATGCTTTTCATCTGATCTAAGTTTGTGGGTTTTTTTTACGGAAGACAGATTTGAAAGCAATTTTTTGCTTGTTTTAGAAAATCTGTTCGAATGAGTTATGTTTTGTATTGGTCTTCTTCCCCCCCCCCCCCCTCTCTCTCTCTCTCTCTCTCTCTGCGTAAACATCTGTGTTAGAGAACTGAACAAGATGACAGCCCTAATCTTCTTCTTCTTCAATATTACTATTAGTATCACTGTTATGATTATTATTATTTTTATTATTTTCATTATTGTTATCATCGTTATTATTTTTTTATTACTTTTAAGAATATTTCAAGCCTTATCAATTGGATTCCTAGGTGTCTATA
Source organism: Conus canariensis (assembly GCA_033310375.1). Taxonomy (NCBI): domain Eukaryota; kingdom Metazoa; phylum Mollusca; class Gastropoda; order Neogastropoda; family Conidae; genus Conus; species Conus canariensis. The sequence goes on from CM065729.1 coordinate 12,834,299, forward strand.
CCAGCGGGTACATGCATCAAATTACAAAGCAAATAAACAAGAACTGTTATCAATGCACATATATCACATTACAAAGCAGATAAACAAGAACTACTATCAATGCACATATATCACATTACAAAGCAGATAAACAAGAACTACATTATCAATTCAGCACACATATCATACTACATTACAAAGCAGATAAACAAGAACTACTATCAATGCACATGTATCATATTACAAAGCAGTAATGAACAAGAACTACAATCAATGCACATGTATCATATTAAAAAACAAAGCAGATAGAACAAGCAAACAAACTATCAATGCACATGTATCATATTACAAAGCAGATAAACAAGAACTACTATCAATGCACATGTATCATATTACAAAGCAAACAGAATCTAACAAGCACATGATCATATTACAACAATCACAGAATGCTATCAATGCACATATCATATTACAAAGCAGATAAAAACAAGAACTACTATCAATGCACATGTATCATATTACAAAGCAGATAAAAACAAGAACTACTATGATCAATGCACATGATCATATTACAAAGCAATCACAAGAACTGCTATCAATGCACATGTATCATATTACAAAGCAATCAACAATGCTATCAATGCACATGTATCATATTACAAAGCAAATCAACAAGAACTGCTATCAATGCACATGTATCATATTACAAAGCAAATCAACAGAACTGCTATCAATGACATGTATCATATACAAAGCAAATCACAGAACTGCTATCAATGCACATGTATCAATTAAAGCAAATCAACAAGAACTGCTATCAATGCACATGTATCATATTACAAAGCAAAAAATCTCAACACAGAAAAACTGCTAGATCAATGCACATGTATCATATTACAAAGCAAATCAACAAGAAGCTATCAATGCACAGTATCATATACAAAGCAAATCAACAAGACTGCTATCATATTACAAAGCAAATCAACAAGAACTGCTATCAATGCACATGTATCATATTACAAAGCAAATCAACAAGAACTGCTATCAATGCACATGTATCATATTACAAAGCAAATCAACAAGAACTGCTATCAATGCACATGTATCATATTACAAAGCAAATCAACAAGAACTGCTATCAATGCACATGTATCATATTACAAAGCAAATCAACAAGAACTACTAATCAATGCACATGTATCATATTACAAAGCAAATCAACAAGAACTACTATGATCAATGCACATGTATCATATTACAAAGCAAATCAACAAGAACAGCTATGATCAATGCACAAGTCCCATGCCACAACCACACAGCTTGCACCGCATCCAAGCCTCCCGCTACGCAGCCCCGTCCTCTCACGTCTTCTCTGCACAACAACAACATTAACAACAACAGCAGCAATAACATTAACGCCAACAACATTAACAACAAAAACAACAACAGCCACAACAACATTAAGAACAATAACAACATTAACAACAATAGCAGCAACATGAACAACATGAACAACGACAACAACAACCTTAACAGCAATAACAACAGCATCAATAGCAACAACATTAACAACATCAACAACATTAACAACAACTACATTAACAACAACAACAAAATTGACGACAACAAGATTAACAACAACAACAACATTAACAACAATAACAACATTAACAACAACAACAACAAAACCATCAAGAATAAATCGATAATCACAGGCATCCGATCGGAGAACAAGCAACACTCCCAAACAAGACCAGCACATATTTGGCGTGCCAGTTAGCAGGACAGGAGGAAAGAGAAGTTCTCAGGTTGGCTTTGAAAGAAGGCAGCTAGGCTGAGCACCCAGGCTGAAAGATTGAGGAAAGAGAAGTTCTCAGGTTTGTTGTGAAAGAAGGCAGCAACGCCCAGGCTGGAAGGTGGAGGAAAGAGTTCTCAGGTTTGCTTTGAAAGAGGGCAGCGAGCCAGAGCACCCAGGCTGGAAGGTGGAGGAAAGAGAAGTTCTCAGGTTCGCTTTGAAAGAAGGCAGCGAGGCGGCGGAGCACCCAGGCTGGAAGGTGGAGTCCAAAGGAATGGGGTTCACAGGCTAGGGAACGCTGACCAGCAGTTTCAGTACTGAACAGAGGGAAGAATCAAGAAAAAGACTGATATCAGATATGGCCCCCTTTGGTCGGCTGGGCTAAAAACAACTTGAGTGTGTGTGTGTGTGTGTGTGTGTGTGTGTGTGTGTGTGTGTGTGTGTGTGTGGTGTGTGTGTGTGTGTGCGCGCGGCGCGCGCGCGCGCGTATGTGTGTGTGTGTGTGTGTGTGTGTGTGTGTGTGTTGTGTTGCTGACCAGTCTACACCTAGCACCGCCTCCACACTGCCGCTGACCAGTCCACACCTAAAGCCGCCTCCACACTGCTGCTGACCAGTCTACACCTAAAGCCGCCTCCACACTGCCGCTGACCAGTCTACACCTAGCACCGCCTCCACACTGCTGTGACCAGTCTACACCTACAACCGCCTCCACACTGCCGCTGACCAGTCTACACCTACAACCGCTTCCACACTGCCGCTGACCAGTCTACACCTAAAGCCGCCTCCACACTGCCGCTGACCAGTCTACACCTAAAGCCGCCTCCACACTGCTGCTGACGATCAAGACTGTTCCGACAGACCATTCTGGCACCAATGTCAGTGCGTTACCTTTAGGTCAAACGTCCGCAGTGTCCACAGGTGACATAGCAGACTGGAATAACCCATCCCTGGGGGATTTAGGGACAGATAACCAGTCTAGCACTCTATTAGCACTCTACTTCGAGCACCAGCACTCTACTCCTGCCGCTAGAACCACATCTTGTGAAAAAAAAATTAAAAAAGGTAAAACACAGAACAAACGATTTTAATTCTCGTTCCGCGGGATTCGAACTAGCACTGTCTTGACCGCGGACTAAGTGTTCTTCTCCTGAGCTGAACGAGGCACCCATGGCGCTGTTTTCCGTTCCATGTACGTCTAGTGGCTTTTCACGGGTGAATGTCACATCGCCAGTCTCCAAACCGATCAACAGTACTGTGGGGAAGAATGAACGAACCGAGACATGGCTATACCATCTGTGTTGTTCCCCCACCCCCACCCCATCCTCCCTCCCCCTACATGTCGTTCCTCCCCACCCTCCCTTTTCCAACATCATCATAATCATCATCTCCCCGCATTCCAGAGAGTGCCAGCGAAAAGCAAAAGCCAATTCCATTATTTTCCTGTTATCACTCTGACAAGAAAGTTTAAAGTGATGTTTGTGTTCGGGCGGGATTCATGGGCTACTAAGTGTCTGCTGAGCTGAGGTCTGAGAGAGAGAGAGGAGAGAGGAGAGAGAGAGAGAGAGAGAGAGAGAGAGAGAGAGAGAGAGAGAGTTTCACTTTGCTGAGGTCCCTGAGAGAGAGAGAGAGAGAGAGAGAGAGAGAGAGAGAGAGAGAGAATAAGACAGACTGACAGACAGACAGACAGGCCGAAACAGAGACCGAGACATTCATTCCTAAGTGGGGGAGAGAGAGAGAGAGAGAGAGAGAGAGAGAGAGAGAGAGAGAGAGAGGAGAGAGAGACAGACAGACAGCAGACGACAGACAGACAGCTAAGACAGAGACAGACAGACAGACAGAATAGAGACAGGGATAGAGAATGAACGAATAAATGGATGAATGAATGAATAAATGAGTGAGTTAGTGGGGTCTCTAGCGTATTCTGCTAGGGCCTCAGCAACGATCGTGCAGTACATATAAAAGTTATACCCATTTGGTATAATGTAGAAGACAGTCTCACAACCTAATGGGCGTAGAGACAGTTTCAGTTCAGTTTCAGTTTCATCAAGGAGGCGTCACTGCGTGCGGAGTAGTTCATATACGCTACACTACATCCGCTAAGTTTTGAGACCACACTGCGCATGATTTAAGCTGATGGATAAATGAATTAACAACTAAGATGAGACCATTGAAGAAGAGGGTCTCGTGGCTACGACTCAGCGGATGTCTGACCTACGCATTAGCCCAATTCGCTGGTCAGACCTTGAGTGCTTACCTAACATTGGTTGTCTTCTTCTTTTTTGTAGAGACAGTGAACGAACAGTCAGAGGTTGCGTTTCACGGGTGAATGTCACATTGCCAGTCTCCAAACCGATCACTGGTACTGTGGGGAAGAATGAACGAACCGAGACATGGCTATACCATCTGTGTTGTTCCCCCCATCCATCACACCATCTCTACCCCTACATGCCGTCCCTCCCCACCCTCCCTTTTTCAACATCATCATAATCATCATCTCCCGCATACCAGAGAGTGCCAGCGAAGAGCAAAAGCCAATTCCATTATTTTCCTGTTATCACTCTGACAAGAAAGTTTAAAGTGATGTTTGTGTTCGGGCGGGATTCGGGGCTACTAAGTGTCTGCTGAGCTGAGGTCTGAGAGAGAGAGAGAGAGAGAGAGAGAGAGAGAGGAGAGAGAGAGAGAGAGAGAGAGAGACTCAGAATTGCTCGTGTCTTGGAGAGAGAGAGTCTTCAGACACTTTGCTGAGGTCTAGAGAGAGAGAGAGAGAGAGAGAGAGGAGAGAGAGAGAGAGAGAGAGAGAGAGAGAGAGAGAAGAGAGAGCCTCAGACACTTTGCTCGTGTCTTGAGAGAGAGAGTCTCAGACACTTTGCTGAGGTCTCAGAGAGAGAGAGAGAGAGAGAGAGAGAGAGAGAGAGAGAGAGAGAGAGAGAGAGAGAGAAGTAGAGAGTGGAGAGAAGAGAGCAGACACTTTGCTGAGGTTCTGAGGAGAGAGAGAGAGAGGAGTGAGAGGAAGAGAGAGAGGAGAGTCTCAGACACTTTGCTGAGGTCTCTGAGAGAGAGAGAGAGAGAGAGAGAGAGAGAGAGAGAGAGAGAGAGAGATTTGTGAGGTTCTGAGATGGGAGTGAGAGAGAGGAGAGTGTGAGTCCAGACTTGCTGAGTTTGGTGAGAGGAGAGAGAGAGAGAGAGAGAGATGGAGAGGAGAGAGAGAGAGGAGAGAGTCTCAGACACTTTGCATTGGGTCTTTTTAAAGACGGAGAGAAAGAGAGAGAGAGAGAGAGAGAGAGAGAGAGAGAGAGAGAGAGACAGAGAGAAGACAGAGAGACAGACAGACAGACAGACAGAACAGAGACCGAGACATTCATTCTTAAGTGGAGAGAGAGACAGACAGACAGACTGACAGACAGCAGCCAGCCAGAGACAGAGACAGACAGACATATAGAGACAGAGAAAGAGAATGAACGAATGAATGGATGAATGAATGAATAAATAAGTGAGTGAGTGAGTGAGTGAGTGGGGTGGAGTCTCTAGCATATTCTGCTAGGGCCTCAGCAACGATCGTGCAATACATAGAAGTTATACCCATTTGGTGTATATAGAAGACAGTCTCACAACCTAATGGGCGTAGAGACAGTTTAGTTCAGAGTCAGTTTCATCAAGGAGGCGTCACTGTGTGCGGACTAGTCCATATACGCTACACCACATCCGCTAAGTTTTGAGACCACACTGCGCATGATTTTAAGCTGATGGATAAATGAATTAACAACTAAGATGAGACCATTGAAGAAGAGGGTCTCGTGGCTACGACTTAGCAGATGTCTAACCTACGCCTTAGCCCAATTCGCTGGTCAGACCTTGAGTGCCTACCTAACATTGGTTGTCTTTTTTTTTTTTGTAGACAGTGAACGAACAATCAGAGGTTCACGTGTTCGAAGCACAGCATGATAAAAGAATGACCTTACCCCTCTCTTCTCGCCGCCTTTAAACTTCCATGAACCGAATCAGGTACCATTTACCGCTGGGTGGACAGAGAGAGGGGTTTCATGCAAAAAAAAAAAAAAAAAAAAAAAAAGAAAGAAAATTGATCCTTAGAGTTGTGTTCGTACTCACAACAGTCAGCTCCGGCAGTGAAAATACTCGTTAGATAATATGTCTGGAAAATAGCCGATTAAAACACACACACCACAAACACAACACACACACACACACACACACACACACACACACACACACACACACACACACACACACGCACGCACACACGCACGCACGCACGCACGCACACACACAAAGATTTAAGATTTCAAAGATTTTAATCCTGCGACTCCTTTTGGGTCATGGAGGACTTGAAACAAATCAAACAAATAGAAATGAAACAAATCAAACAAATTCATAAATTTTTCCACTATAATTAAACCGTAGTTTTTACTTACATAATTAATACTGTGTAAGTTACACAACTTTACTAAGTTTCAAAAACTTCGCTAAGTTTAGCAACACTTTCTTACTACCACAAAGCAAACGACAATAGTTAAATACGGACTTTGTATATGTAAATTTTCTGGTTATAAACTGATTTCTAATGTCGTTATATTTGTTACATTTCATTACAAAATGAAATTCATCACCAAGGTCATTCTGGTCACAGTCCCGACAGAATCGTTCATCGTGAGGTATTCCAAATGTCTGCCAATTTCTATCATGAGTTTATGATTGCCACAGCGAAACCGAATCAGTGGGTATATATAAACATCAGGTAACATATTAATATATTTTTCACGGCGAAACTCTGTTTTAAAATTTCTGTAAAATAAACACTTATTACTAGATTCTAAAGCATCATTCCATGCACGTTTGTAAATGTCTTCTAATGAATTACGAACATTTCTACAGAGACTGTGAACAGACGAAAACTTTTGTGTCTCCCACACACAGTCGAATCCTGTTTCTATTAGGATATCCCGTATACACATCAACCACCTGGATGTAAAACCCTGATTTCTGTGTAAATCATATAATACCTGATACAATCTAGATGAATATTTGTTTGTTTGTGGAGAAAGTAAGGATGACCAGAATTTTATCATTCGTGCATGTACTTGAACTGACACAGGATACATTCCTAGTTCTCCATATATCAATTCTTTTTTGGTAGAACGATTTAAATGAAAAAGATGCTTAAAGAATTTAAGCTGAAAACTTTCCATTAGCTTTAAATGACTATATCCCCAAATTTCACAGCCATATAAAAGCACAGGCAGTACCATTGACTGGTATAAGTCCAGTACAATGTTTATAGGCAAATCTTGAAATCTTGCCATCTTATAAAGAAAACATTGCCCATTGCGCTTGGTCATACAAATGCTTCCTCCACACACACACACACACACACACACACACACACACACACACACACACCACACACACACCACACACACACACACACACACACGCACGCACGCACGCACGCACGCACGCACGCACACACCACACACACACGCACACTACATATATATATATATATATATATATATATATATATTTATTGCAAAATAATTGTAGGGTTTATAGAAAAACGTCATTATACTGATGACGATCTCTGCAATGGTCACTGTCAATAAGCATCGATAAAGGCAATCGCCAAAATATTTGCAGTCCGGAAAAGTGTTGTTGTTTTGTTTTCTTGTGTATGATATCTATAATTCTTCTTGAGATTGCAAATGAATCCTTCCATTCTGGACGGATCCAACAACACCAACAAGGACATTAGAAAGGTAGTCGTATGCAGTTTTATTAATTCTGTCTTGATCTCCATTGCATCCTTGACTGGATCCAGCATCATGACTAACCAGGCCCTGGCAGACAAACGCTGGGGTTGATACTTGACAAGCTTATAAGATATGAATCACACGTTCGTTTTCTTTCAATTTGTACAGAAGAAGGAATTGTACCATGGGGAATGAGAATCAAATTTGGTGTGGATGCTCTTCCTAAGAGTGTCTATCTCCATAGACACATTGATAGCATCATGAGTAGAGCATCATTTGATATGATGTACTCATGCCTACAAACCTATAGATCTTTGGTCACAGAGCAACGCGCAGCATTGCACCAGTACATGTACAATGTACAACAAGACTCTGATTACTACGAGTTTGAAGCAGCTGTCATTGACTTGAAATGGCGATCAAAACGACTGGCTGACAAGCTCTGGAATAAGAAGAAAAAGAAACTAGCTAGTGTCCGTCAAACACAAGAGAAAGAACCAAACAGACACACACAAGAAAGTCAACACAAGCATAAATGCAGACGATTCAAAAGGCGACACCAAACCAACCAAAAAACCAGAGAAATCTACAGTGGATAATCACCTGGTGGCCAATCTCTCCAGCACAACGCTGACTGAAGACCAGATAAAAGTGCTCAGTCTGGGCCCCAAGTTTGTTCCCACACCCATGACTTTCAGCCAGAAACAGCTAGAGGATGATATAAAAGAGGGATGCCGACTAGTAAGGCTAAAAGAGCTACATTTTGATGAGGAAGCTGAAGACACTACCCACCCAACTCCTACACCACATTTCTACAAGAAAACGCACTACGATCCAGGCAAAGGCAGAGACGCAGCTCTGGACACCTACTGCCAAAACCTAGATCTGAAGGCGGCCACCCACCAATGCCCTGGGAGACCGAAATACAATCTTACAGTGAATGAAAGAAAGGCACTTAACCAGCTACAGGGGAAAGTGTTGAACCGAGAAATACGCCTCAGCACGGCTGACAAAGGGGGAGCTGTAGTTATTCAGGACGTTCAGGACTACATCCAAGAAGCAGATCGACAACTGAACAACCAGCTACATTACAGCAAAGTTGACAAAGATCCCACAGTGCACGTGGCCAAGAAGTCCAATGAACTTCTCAACAAACTCCATGATAACAACTACATTGATGACCAGACGTACAGATGGGCCGTACTCGAACCAAACAAAATACGTACACAGCGTTTCTACCATCTACCAAAGATCCACAAAACGCTCAGTAAGCCCCCAGGAAGACCAATTGTGTCAGGAGTGGAAGGCCCTACAGTCAAAATGTCCCAGCTAGTTGACTCCTGGCTACAGAATCTAATCGTTGGGCTCCCCAGCTACATCCAAGATTCCACTGCAATGCTAAGGATGCTTGAGGACCTTAACGTCAGGGAGGGTCCTTTTGGTCCTGAAGCAACTTTGGTGACAATAGACGTAGTAGGCTGTACACCAACATACCCCACGACGACATGCTAGAGGCTATCACCTTCTTTCTCACGCTCCACCATCCTGACAATACCCCACCGAACTCCGTCATTATAGATATCGTCTCTCACGTCCTCAGGAACAACTATTTCACCTTTGAAGGACGCATGTACAAGCAGGAACATGGGACGGCAATGGGCACGCCCATGGCGCCAACCATTGCCAATCTCTTCATGGGCTGGCTGGAAAAGAGGATGCTGGAAGAAAGCCCTGTCCACATCGACAACAGCAGTGGAGACGCTACATCGATGACATCTTCTTGCTGTGGCAGGGCTCAGAGGAAGATCTGCAGACATTTTGCCAACACATCAACACTTTCCATCAAACCATCAAATTCACAGTCCAGTCATCCAGACAGTCCATCCCATTCCTCGACATTCTCATCAAATTTGATGATGGCTTCATCATCACTGAACTGTTCACAAAACCCACAGACACTCATGCTTACCTCCACCATCGCTCATGCCATCCACATCATTGTAAGAACAACATCCCCTACTGCCAGTTCCTGAGGCTCCGTCGTCTTTGCTCCAAGACTAAAGACTTTGATAAACATGCTGATACCATCATGGGCATGTTCCCCAGCCGTGGCTACAGACCGAGCAAGCTACAACAGGCTTTGACAAAAGCACGAAGCCTCCCCAGAGCTGAGGTGTTAATGTACAGGGCAAAAACTGTCAACACCAGGGTCCCCTTCGTCATCACTCATCACCCTTCCAACCCACCACTACGTGACTGGCTCAGGGAGCAGCAGGCACTACTCCACACAAGTGCACGCATGAAAAAGGCTGTGCCTGAAGTGCCTGTTGTGGGAGAGAGAAACTCCAGGAGCATCCGAAACCTGATCATGCCCTCCTCCCTTCCCCAAGTCAAGCCTACGCAAGAACAGGCTGGGGTGATGAGATGCAACAACAGGTGCGTCATCTGTAGGGAACATCTGGTGGAGAGCAAGATTTTCTCCAGCGACACCACCGGAGAAGTCTTCAACATCAGACATAGCATGACGTGCAAGTCTTCAAACATCATTTACCTGCTCTACTGCCAACAATGTCATGGGGCGCAGTATGTAGGAGAAACAAAGAATGCCCTAAAAACACGCTTCTACCTCCACAGAACCCACATACTGCAAAACACAGGCACCCATGTTACTAGGCATTTCAACAGGAAAGACCATTCACTGCAGGACATGAGGTGCATGCCCATAGAGCAGGTCTTCACAGACAACCTTGCTCACAGGCACACAAGGGAGCAGTTCTGGATCAACAAACTCAGGACATTCTATCCTTGGGGTCTCAACACTCTCTGAGTCTCCTAACTGGTTAGGGAGGGAGAGAGGTGAACAGGGCAGATAGTGGGGGGTATGGTGAGGGGAGAGAGAGGGGAGATAGGACAGAGACGGCGATAGGGTTGGAAGGGGGAGGTTTTGAGGCAGACGGCCCCATGTGCAAGTGACAAACTCTATCCTCGGGTCAGAGAGGGAGATGAGTGAGGGGAGAACAAGAGATGGCCCAGGGGCTGGGGTCAGGGACCCAAGAGTGGGGGGCCTGGGGAATGGGCTGGGGACCTTGGGGGGCAGGGAGGTGGGGTCCCTGGGTGTTAGCGGGTGGGGGAGTTTAAGGGTCTTGGGTGCTTGGGTCCCCAGGGATCGGGGGATACAAATAATTAGGGGGTCCCGGGGGGGGGGGGGGGGGGGCGCGTGAGGGACTGGGGGATGTGTGACTTGGGGGCTAGGATGGGGGCGGGTGTTCTTGGGGTAGGTGGGCGAATGAGTGAATGGGTGTGGGGTGAGATGGGGAGTTGGATGGGGGTGTGGAGTCAGGTGATCTGGGGGGCTGGGTGGGTTGGGGTGATGGTGAGGGGCCTGACACCCCCCTGAATTTTTTTTTAAATTTATTTATTTATTTATTTATTTTTATATTCCCCCCCCCCCCCCCCCCCCCCCCCCCCCCCCCCCCCCCTTAAGAAAGAAATTGAAAATTTGCGAACGTGGTTATCATTGTGAGCTTGACGTCATTGTAGGGTTTATAGAAAAACGTCATTATACTGATGACGATCTCTGCAATGCGTCACTGTCAATAAGCATCGATAAAGGCAATCGCCGAAATATTTGCAGTCCGGAAAAGTGTTGTTTTGTTTTCTTGTGTATGATATCTATATATATATATTTATTTATTTATTTATTTATTTATATCAACTGGCAGTACCACATCCTCGCAAGACTTTATGTAAGCACTATGACGAGTAAGGCATTGCTACGATGTTGGAGGATGAAGTGACGCATACTATCTAAACATACTCGAATGAAGACTGCATCTCCTTTGATTTAAAACTACGTTGTTTTTGTCCTGTCTCTTTGCTGGGCACACGCAATTACCCAAACAGATTGCATTCCCAAGTGAACTGTGACACTGCACGGGTGGGAGGTTTGTTTGTTATGTTTGGTTAGTTGTTTCGTTTTGTTTCTTGTTATTTTTTTTTTTTTAATGAATGCATGGGTATAGTTGAACCCCCAAATGTAAATCTTTGTGAGGGCATTCTTTGGGACGTTCCTTTATTTCATTTTTTGAAGTGACTAAGACTGTCCTAACTGACTGCTAGCCTACTAAATATCAAATAAAACTTGAAATCTCTCACTTGTTTGAGTATGATGCCCCTATTTCTTGCCTCTCGCAATCAGTGGTTCTGTCTTGATACTGAAATAACTTGAAATAGGTTCCACACCTCGACTTTTCTTGGCAAAAGAAGACCCAATTTTTTTTTTAAAGGAAACTGGATTTGCCTGACATTGGACGAACATTTCTTTGTAGAACCTTGATTTTTCTGGGCGAAAGAAGACCCAAATTTATTTTATTTTTTAATTTTTTTTATTATTAAAATGAAACTTAAATCTGCCTGACATGGTAGGAACATTGCATTGTAGAACGTTGATTTTTCTTGGCAAAAGAAGACCCAAAAGTTTTTTTGTTTTTGATAATTAAAAGGAAACTTGAATCTGCCTGACATTGTAGGAACATTTCTTTGTAGAACCTTGATTTTTCTTGGCAAAAGAAGACCCAAAATGTTTTTTTTGTTTTTGATAATTAAAATGAAACTTAAATCTGCCTGACATTGTAGGAACATTTCTTTGTGGAACCTTGATTTTTCTTGGCGAAAGAAGACCCAAATGTTTCTTGATAATTCAAAGGAAACTTGAATCTGTCTGACATTGTAGGAACATTTCTTTGTAGAACCTTGATTTTTTCGTAGCAAAAGAAGACCGAAATGTCTTTTTTTGTTGTTGTTAAAAGGAAAATTGAATCTGTCTGACATTGTACGAACATTTCTTTCCCTATGCTTTCCGTTGTCATCAAGATAATGTAATTTTCTGTACACATCACATGGTAATCTAAGTTCCCAGTATGAGTTTTTCATTAAGATAACGTAATTTTCTGTATGCATCATATGGTAATCTATATTCCCCAATATGAGTTTACTTTTCGCAAAATCTAAAACACTGTGCATAGGTATTTATGTGTGTATACGCTGCCCAGTATGTTGGTTGCTGTTTGTGTCTGTGGGGAGAGAGAGAGAGAGAGAGAGAGAGAGAGAGAGAGAGAGAGAAGAGAAGTAAAGACTGGAAGTCAACAGCTTTGACGCATTCTTTTTTAATTAGCTGGGCTCTCCTATAACCAGCATGTCATTTCTTGAATATCACTTCAGCATTTTCTAATTTCAGATGTGCATATTTACATACTTTGTGATTTAGTTCTTCAAACTAGCATTATTCTTCGAAAGTTTCTTGCTTCAGTGTAAACAAAAACATCCGGCAAAAATGACTTCATGCCACGGAGACAGGACCTGAAAAATGCCTGAAAATTCTGTACAGTTTTCTTTTTTAAAAGATTCCCCTAGAATTGAGAGGCCATCCCATGTTCTGGCACCCCTTTCCGTTGAACGGGAAAAATACCTGAAAAATTCTCCAATGATGACTGTTGTGGTAGTGGTGGTTTGCCTGTGTGTGTGTGTGTGTGTGTGTGTGTGTGTGTGTGTGTGTGTGTGTGTGTGTACTTTCCCCCTAAAATTGAGAATCCTATCACTGCATTGTCAGACTCACTGACCTACACAGAAACGCAAAATGAGGAGGGGAGGTTTTAACATTCCAGTCTAATTCAGCATCGTTAACCGGTTTACAATCTCCCTTTGAAGGAAACCTGATAAATATCATCATGACTGGAACTAGAGGTCCGCCATTCCTCTCCTTTCTTTCCTTCTTTGTCTTTTTTTCCTTCCTTCCTTTCTTTCTTTCTTTTCTTCCTTCCTTCCTTCCTTCCTTCCTTCCTTCCTTCCTTCCTTCCTTCCTTCTTCGTTCTTTCTTTCTTCTTTTGAATGGTGCACCACATAACATTCTCGCATTGGTCTGGATGCTTGGATTCTGGAAGCAATTTTCCTCACCAAGTCCCCTCCTCCCCCCCCGCCACCTGCCTCGCCCTTCCCCCCTTCCCTCCCCCCCTCTCTCCTCTCTCCCCCCCCCCCCCCCCCCCCCCCCCCCCGACCCTACCTTTCGCCACCCTGCCCTGTATTTCCAGATTAAAGGCCACGTGACAAAAACGACCCTGATGGAGTTAACAAGTGAGTGTCGAAAATCGTTCCAATGACAAGCACCAAGCTATTTTTAGCTGCCAATTTGTTTTCAGGGGCAGTAAACCCGACTTGTTGTACACAATTCATCGACTTCTGGAAGCAACGAATGAACTGGTTCTTGAGGAGGGATGGAAAGAAAAAAAAAAAGGAAAAAGGTGTGTTGCACGTGCGAACAGGTGAATTTACTGTCTCCTGGTGTCTGTGCCTTGACAGACGAACATTCCGTAACATCCAGTGAAGCATTCGAAAGTAGGACAACCTTGGCAGTCAGGGGCGAATCAGTTGTCAACGAGTGTATGTGTGTGTATGGGGGGGGGGGGGGGGGGGGGAGGAAGGGGAAGGGGGGGGGGAAGTGGGAGTGTTGGGGATGGAGGCGAGAGAAGGGTGAGGGAGGAGGTGTTGGGGAGGAGGGGATTCAAGATTTTGTGAAGAGGACTAAACCCTCAGAAATATTAATGAGTATGATAAGAGTGGGACAATGAATGGGGGGGGGGGGGGGGGGGGGGGGGGAGGAGGGGAGAGAAAGGTGTAGGGGATGTTGGGGAAGGGGGAGATGGGAGGGGAACGACGAGGCAGCGGACGGCCTAAAAGAGAAATAACAACACGAACAACAACACGAACAACAACAACAACACGAACAACAACAACAGAGGTGGATGGATGGCAGGGTGGGTGGGGGATGGGTCGATGATACCGGGTCGGGCATAGGGGAGAGGCTGGGAATGGAGGGGGTGGGGTGGGAGGAGAGGGGGGGGGGGATGAAGGACGTTCCACATAAATGCGACGTCTGTATGCAGAAAACGAAAATTATGAATAAACAAGAGAGGGAGGGGGGGGGGGGGCGGAGGCGGAAGTACGACGGAGGATGGAGGAGAAGCTAAGGCAGAAGGCGAACATGAGATCGGTGGGGTGGGGGTGGGGGGGGGGAGTCTGGGGAAGGAAGTGGAGGAAGAGGGGTAGGGGGTGGTTCATAGGTCTTTTGGATCAGACAAGTAAACCGAGGTCCCCAGCTCAGCTTGCATTTTGCACTCGTTAAAGTACCCACAGCAAAAGCAGTTGTCCCTATCACACCATTCCGGGAAGGGGCAACACACACGCACGCACGCACGCTCGTATGCACGCACGCACGCCACTTTGGCTTCACAAGGGGAGTATTGTGCATGTTTATGTCTGTATTTTTTTGTCGCTGAGGAAGGCACATTGCCGAAAATTTCTTGTCCTGTTTTGTGTCGTGCATTAAAACTGCGTTACTTCACACTTTGTTTTGTGTGCTCTTCTGCTTTTTTGTCGTGTTCCAGTAACGCTGCAGTTTGTTTCTTTTGCCGCCCATTATATTGTCGTTGTTGTTCTTTTAATGTGAAGCATTTAGGCTAGCTTTGTCACTGACTTTTTAAAAAAACGTCCTCTAGATTGTGTCATGTTTGCACAATGTTTTCTTTATACCTCCAGATACGTAACATTTGTGTACGCAGTGTGCGCGGGAGGTGGGGGGGAGAGAAAATGCTGATGGTGAGACAATATGAACCAACGAATTCTGTCCAGTTCTTCGCCACTGGTCTTCGTGAACATTATTTTCAGCTGTTTGGAACCCAAACTGTACACACTTCACCAGCCTCCCTCGGTGTCTGGAAGAAGGGAATTCCACAGAAGTGTGGAACTGGTAATGGGAGAAGAAACAGCAAAGAGGCGGGTTGCACGTGCAGACGACTGATTTACTACTGTGCCGGCACGTGTCTCGACAGACAACGTCTCTAACCACTTAGGCTTGTGTCATACTGGGATTGTGAAACGTACGTTTCATGCTGAAATAATCGCTCAGCACGTGCGTCCTGCGTTTCCGTAGACATAATTTTCTTTCTTATTTTTTCTTTTGTTTTCTTTTTCTTTCTTTCTTTTTATTTCTTTTCTCTTGTCTTTTGTTGTTGTTGAAAAACAGGGTTTTTGTTTTGTTTTGTTTTGTTTTGTTTTTTTAAACCTTTTGGCCATAGAAGTAACGGGTGCTTGCTTTCTTGCTATTCACCTGCGTCAGAGTCCCGTTCGCTTCTTCAGGTCACTAACTTCTACGGAGCACCGCATGCCACGAGACATGTGACATACCTCATACCAAACAGCATCATAATATTCATTACTCTGAATTGTCTGTGTCACGTTTAAATGCGTGTTTGACCTGGAAACGCAGTCGTGTGACAGGGTTACGTAGGTGGGATAGAGAGGGGAACGTGAACATAGAAATATTGGTTTCAAAACGAGGTGACTGAGGGCGGAAATTGAAGCAAAATTTAAACAGAAACGGGGTCAGTTACCTCCACGGATACAGACTAACAGATTACAGGACAAAAACACAGCGCATTTCGATCTCTTTGTTCTTCTTCAGGCAAAAAACAAACAACTTTTAGGACAATGAAAACGAAGAACGAGAAACCACTTATCTTCTCATATTCGGCGCCAACTGGTTGTTGGATGAAAAAAAAAAAACTTTTTTCATCCAACAACCATTTTGCGCCGAATATGAGAAAATAAGTGGTTTCTCGTTCTTCGTTTTCATTGTCCTAAATGTTGTTTGTTTTTGCCTGAAGAAGACCCAAGAGGTCGAAATGCATTGTTTTGTCATATAAATATTGGACCCTTCGGTAGGATGCATCCAAATCCTCTTTGTGGACAGCGGAACAAAGTGACGAAGTGACTCGGCAGCAGTGCAGTGTCTCCTCCAGTGGGTTACCTCTTGACGGCTTGACATTGATTGCTCCCTGTGGCTTACCGGTGCCGGGGCTGTAGCGGGTCGGGACGAGCTGTGGCTGTGGACGGGTGTCGGAATGAGAGGCGTAGGTGCAATGCCACTGAGGTGGTACAACAGATAAGACAGCACCAAAAAACAAAACAAAACAAAAAGTATTCGCGCTAGGTTTTTTGATACGGTGTTGAAGGAATCTTCCAGTTCAAAATTCTCACAATAGATGTTGGAACAAGTGGATTTGTAGGCTCGTCTGCCTACGATCTCGATTTCAGGATAACAATATGACCAGAGCCCAAGGTTATGACAGAAGCAGCTAGAAAGAGCTCCAACTGGATCTGGTTGAGGAGGAACAAAAGTGAACTTCCTAAGGGTCAAGTTTCCCAGCTTAGAGCCAGGTGTCCGATAGCTGTGTGGGTGACTTGGCCCTGAGGCGCTCGATCATCCAGGAGTTGTTGGTTCGAATCATGGTAGCATTACGGGGGAGGGAGGGGGGGGGGGGGGGGGGAGAAAGGATGACAGTTGAAGGGAATCAAGGAGTCTCCTTACAATGTAAGTTCAGGTACGAAACACTCTTAGAAGTGGGAGCGGGGGGTGGGGGGGGTGGGGGGGGGGGGGGGGGGGGAGGGGGGGTCTTCTCTGAAGACCATCTGCTGTCAAATTCTACCCAGGGTTTTGTCGTATTAGTGTTTGTCAACATGTGTCAGCACCAGGCATTGGTACTGTTGCACTAACCAGGCATTGGTACTGTTGCACTAACCAGGCATTGGTACTGTTGCACTAACTGGCTGCGTCATTATCAATGGACATAGTTACCCTACTTGTTCGTTGTTTACTTTTTACTATTACCCACCTCATTTAAGATTTCCTTTCAATAAACGTCTTGTCGACATACGCTGTAGCTGTGGGTTGGTCTGGTTGGTTTGAGTTATCGTTGTCATTGCTATTGTTGTTGTTGTTATTGTTTTCCGGACACCTATGTGAAGCGCTGTGTGTGATCCACGTTATTCCTTTTACATCTGTCACTCGGCGAAGCAGCACTGCTGCAAAGACTGCTGTCAGACAAAGGGTGCTACAGAGACTTGCAGAATGCTTTGCTGGTGCACCTGTTTTAAATCACGGAGGGTGGGACTAGAGTTATGAGTTGGAGGGGGGGGGGGGGGGAAAGGAAGGGAGTTGTTTGTAGGTGTTTTGACAGGTGCACAACAGACAGCCTGACAGTCTGTTGACGAAAAAGACAATGTACAAAAAAAAAAGTTGAAAGTGAAACTGACTTTTGTCTTTTTCTCTTGCTTATGAAATGTTTGTTGCTGCTTTGGGGCTCGCTTCAGCCTCCCCCCCCCCCCTCCTACCCCCACCTCCTTGTTCAAAAGGCACTCACCTCGTCCTGATCACACCCACTCTTCTCTCATGGGAAAAGTCTTGTCCCCCCCCCCCACCCCCGTCCCGTGTTTCCCCGCCCCCTAACTCTCCTTCTCCCCCCTTTCCCACCCTTTACAAACACCCTTCTTTTTGCCCTCCCCCCCCCCCCCCCCCGCCCTTT
>CM065729.1:12857253-12859753 GCA_033310375.1 Conus canariensis
TAGCCTTCTCTCCTCAGGCTGTTTGCCAGATCAGCATACTTTTCAGTCTTGTAGATTTGAGCTGCCTCCATTCTGTTCTCATATGGCACCGTGAGCTCGATCATGATCAGCTGCTTGGTTGACTTAGAGTGGACTACTATGTCTGGTCTCATGCCACTCTTGCTGATGATCTCTGGGTGACTCTTCCATTCTGGGAGGTCTGCAGTGCACTCCCAGTCATCTGCCCCGTCCAGCAGATTCTGCCTGCATGTTTCGAGTGGCACTGTTGTTCTTGGCCATGATTTGCTGCCTCCTGCCGTGAAGAATGTTGCGGGTGCTTTTGGAGTCCTGATTTTCCCTTTTGTGGTGTTGGTACTAGCCCAGACTACTTGTACAATCTCTTTGAGCACTTGGTTGTGCCTCCATGTGTACCTTCCTTGAGCCAGGGCTACTTTACATGAGCTTAGGACATGCTCCACTGTTTGTTTTTCATGGCAGAGGGGGCATGCAGGATCGTCTGTTTTCCCCCACTTCACCAAGTTTGCATTTGAGGGCAGAAGGTCATATGCAGATCTGAGAATGAAGCTGATCCTGAGAGGGGCCATGTGCCAAATGTCATTCCAAGTGAGACTTCTTTGGAGTGCATTCTCCCACGTTGTCCATTGCCCTTGCTGGCTCTGCTGGACTGCTTTTTGGAGTCTTTTTTGGTCTTCTTCTTTTCTCATCTCCTGAATCATCATGTCTCTTTTGGCTTTTCCTTTGGCCTTTGACCACCATTCAGTTTTGGTCACCCCAGTCCTTGTCTGTTGGTCTGTGTGTGTCCTGTTATTTCTCTGATCTTGAGACTTTCTTTTGCAGAATCCATCGCCTCTTGAACTTTCCATTTTCTGCCTGTCTTCAGCTGGGGCTTGATTGCTTCTACCACCTTGTCTCCTGAGTCCTCCAGCATGCTTTGAAGTCTGATCTTCCCTGCTTTGTATTCCTCCAGGATGGATTTCAGTGGTAGTTTCAGCTTTGCTTGGCGACAGTACAGCGCTATATCAGTCAGACAGGGTGGGACACCAAGCCATTTCCTTGTGAACTTGTTGATTTTGGCTTCCATTGCCTCCACTATGCTGGTGCAGATGTCGTATATCATCAGAGGCCATAGGAGCTTTGGTATCAGCATGAACTGCAGACACCAGACCTTGTGTTTGCCAGGGAGCCCACACTGGTCAATGGTCTCCAAGCCTTCCTCCGCCATCTGCTTGGTTTCTTTTGCTCTTTGTGTGTCTTTCAGCGTATCATCATACCATCTTCCAAGGCTCTTGACTGGTTCTTCTGTGACTGTTGGAATGGCCTGGTTGGCAACACTGAAGACCACAGATCCGGCCACTTTTCCTTTCCTCAGTGAGAGACTCCGTGATTTCTTTGGCTTGAACTTCATTCTGGATGAGGCAACTATGTCGTCCAGCCTCTCCAGCACATGACGTGTCTCGTCTTCTCTGGATGAAATCACTGTAGTGTCATCCATGAAGACCTTGAGAGGAGGCATCTTGTATCCAAGGTCTGTTTGTCTCGCGTTGTTTGTTGCTGCTTTCAAGATGAGTTCCATTGCCAGCACGAACAGTATTGGGGAAATTGCACAGCCCATTGCAATACCCACTTCCAAGTTGATCCAGTCTGTTGTGTACTCCTTGGTAGAGAACCGCATTGAGAAGCTCTCTCTCTATATATATGTATGTGTGTATGTGTTTGTGTGTACATGCGTGCGTGCGTGCGTGTGTGTGTGTGTGAGTGTGTGTGTGTGTGTGTGTGTGTGTGTGTGTGTTGTGTGTGTGGTGCGTGTGTGTGTGTGTAAGGATGTGTGTATGTGTGTATGTGTGTGTGTGTGTGTGTGTGCGTGCGTGCGTGTCTGTGTGTGTGTGTGTGTGTGTGTGTGTGTGTGTGTGTGTGTGCGCGTGCGTGTGTGTGTGTATGCGTGTGGTGTGTGTGTGTGTGTGTGTGTGTGTGTGTGTGTGTGTGTGTGTGTGTGTGTGTGTGAACACCTGTGAATAAATCCCACTGTTAATGCCTAATACCACACCATCGAACAGTCAGGCCGATCGCCGGTTATTAGAACGACAGTGGCTTTTACATTACGCTCCCAGCCAGCTGTAGGACAGCACACTGTAGCAGCGTACAGCAGCGTTCTCACAGGAAAACAGCAACAGCAATTATCCCACAGGGAAACCGGGCTAAGCTGTTTTCCCTGGGGTTCGCAGCTGTTTCCTTAGGATTTGTGCGTGTTCCGTGAGACTCTGTGTGTGTGTGTGTGTGTGTGTGTGTGGTGTGTGCGTGTGTGTGTGTGTGTGTGTGTGTGTCAATATGCACTCTTGTTGTGAGTTCATGGTACTTAGTGCATTATTCATCTTCTTATTGGTTTGATTTATGTTTTCTTTAGTCTTTTCTGTAGTTTGTAAGCGCTTAGGGCTTATCTAGGATCAAGCGCCATACAAAAAAAAAAAATCATTCATTCATTCATAATCACTGTTTTTTTTCC
>CM065729.1:12864753-12867253 GCA_033310375.1 Conus canariensis
CCAGATCTCACTCCATCCAATCTTTCTTTCAACTACATGCTCTTCCCACCCGGTCACCTGTCCTTGCTGGGCACACTGGATGAGATGAACTTCTCGCTTTTCAGCCTCAATCTTTCGTACCTGCCCTGTTGCAGCTGTTCTTCTGTCCCGCTGAGACATTTTCCTGAAAGGTCTGAAGTCACCGTTGCCAAGCCCCGCCCTGTCAGCCTGTACTGGCCCGACAATGTCGCCATGTTCCAATGAAGAGATGATCTCGTCGGTTGCATCCTCTGCCTTCCAGAGAGAGAGAGAGTGAGGGGGGGGGGGGGGGGGGGGGGGGACACTGGGAACGTTTTTTTTTTTTTTTTTTTGCCGTCAAGTTCAGCTGACCTCTGAGAGTTGAATATGGTTAGAGATGGCTTTCCACGCCCAGATCGACGTTCGTACTATTCACAGCATCCCGTGAAGACGTGACGCGTCCCGTCACATCATGGTGTGTGTGTGTGTGTGTGTGTGTGTGTGTGTGTGTGTGTGTGTGTGTGTGTGTGTGTGTGTGTGTGTAGAAATCCTTTAAAAAAAATAGTTCGTGTCTTCTGAAGGACTGAGTGTTTGTAAGAAGATGATGGTAGTCTTGACATTTACAAAAAGAAAAGAAAAGAAGAAGAAAAAAAAAATCCTAAAGAAGAGAAAAAAAAAGGTGAAAACGAGTCAGTAAAGCAAGGGAGTCGGTCTTCAAGATCAGTTTTTAGGTAGGGTGGGGAGGGGGGGGGGGGGGGAGGGGGGAGGGGACATGGGCGGTGTCTTCATGCTCAGGTCCCCTTCTATTACATCCGCATGGAGACTGTCTTTCTAAAAAGGGGGACAACAGGCGGTTGTTTGTTTTCTGCATGATTGCCCCTTGAGGAGTTTTTGAACGCTAGGAGTTGGTGGGTGGTCGGCCCTGCGTGTGTCCCAGTCTGGCTGCTGGAATGGAGTCTTTTGTGGCCGTCTGGCTGGTCCTCTTGATATACATCTTTTTTCTTTTTTCTTTTTTTTTTGTCTGTCTGTCTGTCTGTGTCTGTCTGCCTCTGTGAGTAGCGGGAGGGTTATGTGCGGTGAAACGTGTACAGTGTCTGTACACCAACATTAGCCTACTACTTGCTTCGGCAAAGCAGGCCTGAACTGAAATCACTTCAGTTGCCGAAATGCGGAAATCGATTCTTGAGAGACTGTTTAGAACAGTCGTGCTTTTTAGATGACAAAAGACTAACAAACAAACAGATGACAAAAGACAAACGAACAACAAACAGATGACAAAAAAACGAACAAACAAACACGACAAAAGACAAACAAACAAACAAACAAACAGATGACAAAAGACAAACGAACAACAAACAAACAAGCAAACAAACAAACCTCCACCTTTAAGGAAAACTGTTGTTACGCATTTGCAAACATAACACATCATCATTCTGCGAGCAGAAATTGGTTCCTCACCATCCCTCCCACCCCCCCCCCCCCACCCCCACCCCCAACTCACCCACTCCAACTCTCATCCCAACTACCTTTTACTCGTTCTGTGTTCATTCTCTATCACTTGTTCATTCCTTCTTCCCTTCCAGTGTCTTCTCTTCCCCTGCTCCCCACCCCATCCCACCCCCCATTTTTGGTGTGTATGTTTGATGTATGTGTGTTAGTTCTTTAGTGTAACGTCTATTCACTATAAGTGTTATTAGACGGGAAAAAAAAATCACTGAACAGAAAATGTATGTGTGTGTGTGTGTGTGTGTGTGCGTGTGCGTGTGTGTGTGCGTGTGCGTGTGCGTGTGCGTGTGTGCACGTGCGTGCGTGTGTGTGTGTGCGCGCGCGCAATGTGTGTGTGTGTTTGCGCGTGCGCGCATGCTTGATACGGATCCCTTATTTTTCAATCACAATGTTACACGTGCACAATAGGACGTGAGACAAGGTCTCAAATGTGAGGGCCAGCTCGTGTTTGTGTTGTGCCACAATACAAGCATTTTTTTTTCTGTTCAGTGATTCGGTGCAACCACAACAATTATCAAAATAAACAGATGAATAACTGAATAAACAGAACTTTTTCTTAACGTTCAGTGATTCGGTGCAACCACAACAATTATCAAAATAAACAGATGAATAATTGAATAAACAGAACTTTTTCTTAATGTTCAGTGATTCGGTGCAACCACAACAATTATCAAAATAAACAGATGAATAATTAAATAAACGGAACTTTTTCTTAATGTTCAGTGATTCGGTGCAACCACAACAATTATCAAAATAAACAGATGAATAATTGAATAAACAGAACTTTTTCTTAATGTTCAGTGATTCGGTGCAACCACAACAATTATCAAAATAAACAGATGAATAATTGAATAAACGGAACTTTTTCTTAATGTTCAGTGATTCGGTGCAACCACAACAATTATCAAAATAAACAGATGAATAATTGAATAAACGGAACTTTTTCTTAATGTTCAGTGATTCGGTGCAACCACAACAATTATCAAAATAAACAGAT
>CM065729.1:12877253-12887253 GCA_033310375.1 Conus canariensis
AGGGCGTATGAAGGGGTAGGGGGGGAGGGGGGAGAATACACACAGACACACACACTCACTCACGCACACACACACACACACACACACACACACACACACACACACACGCACACACACACACACACACACACACACACACACACACACACACACACACATTCTCTCTCACACACACACACACACACACACACACACACACACACACACACACACACACACATTCACACACACACACACACACACACACACACACACACACACACACACACACACACACACACACATCACTACTACCAATTCCAACATGTCCCATCTTCCTTCCTCTACCCCCCCACCCCCCACCCCAATACCTACACAACACCCGCCCCTCTTTCTCCAAGCCTTAAAACCCAACCGTAATCACTGGGCGTTTAACCCCTTCCTTGCCCTGTGTATAGGAATTGAACATTTATCAAACGCCAGCTGTGTTAAGTCACACTCTCTGTAAATGCCTATAATGCCATCGCTTGTTTCAGCACGTACATGTTTCTGGTTACTAAGCATGAAATCAAAGAAACGGTTGTAACTAATGTGACAGATCTCAAACGAACCTTCCTACTAACATTTTTTTTTCAAGGGCGACAATCCTGTTATGGCATTTCTCAGCAGCTGGTCCCAGATTTGTTCTAAAATGGTTACAAACAACAACAACAACGACGACAGCAACGACAACGACGACGACAACGACGACGACGACGACGGCAACAACAACAACAACAACAACGACGACGACGACGACGACGACGACGACGACGACAACAACACAAGTGAAAAAAAAAGGCAGCACCGGCCCCAGCTTAAAAAACGGTTTGCTTCAAACGTCAGGTTATTAATCACGTCAAAGCAACTGATTAGAAACTATCTGGAAGCCCGAGTTGCATTTTCCTGATTTAGAACCGATCCAGAAGTACATGGGCGTGTTCAAACAACGCTGCATGCTCTCTGAATGCTACTGCTGACACCATATGTTGTTCAAACAACACTACTTTTTTCCCTTTCAGTGCTACTTTGACTACATATGTCGTTCACAACACTACTTTTTTCCTGTTCAGTGCTACTTTTGACTACATATGTCGTTCACAACACTACTTTTTTCCTTGCTCAGTCCTACTTTTGACTACATATGTCGTTCAACAACACTACTTTTTTCCTTGTTCAGTGCTACTTTTGACTACATATGTCGTTCAGTAACACTACTTTTTTCCCTGTTCAGTGCTACTTTTGACTACATATGTCGTTCAATCAATCCTACTTTTTTTTCTGATCAGGGCTACTTTGGACTACATATACCGTTCAACCAAAACTACTTTTTTTTCAATGTTTAATGCACTTTGACTACATATATGTCGTTCCAACAACACTACTTTATCTTGTTCAGCGCTACTTTTGTACTTTCATATGTCGTTCAACAAAACTATCTTTTTCTTTGTCATGGCTTCTTTTGACTACATATGTCGTTCAACAACACTACTTTTTTCCTTGCTCAGTCCTTTTTTTTTAACTACATATGTCATTCCACGAAACACTACTTGCTTCCTAGTTCAGTGCAGTTTTTGACTATATATGTCGTTCCACCAAACACTACTTTTTTCCATGTTCAGTGTTATTTTTGACTACAAATGTCGTTCTACCAACATCGCTTTTTTTCCTTCTTCTGTGCTACTTTTGATTACCTATGTTATTCAACTAACACTACTTTTTTTGCTATGTTGAATGCTACTGTTGACTTCATGGGTTTTTTTTTTATGCCAGTTCCACCCCCCCCCCCCCTCCCCTCTCGCTCAGTGCCTGTGCTCACTAGATCTGTCATTCAGTCAACACCGCTTTTTGTCCATGCTGAATGCTATTCATGACTGTAGGTCTTCTTCAACCAAAGCTACTGTTTTTAGTTGTTGTTGTTGTTGTTTGTTGTTTGTTTGTTTTTTTCTTGATAATGCAATTCCTGACTATCTGTGTTGCTGTTACTTTTCAACCTGTTGAAGTTATTTTCTTTTAGTCGTTGTTGTTGTTGTTGTTGTTGTTGTTTTTTTACTTGATAATGTCATTCCTGACTACCTGTGTCGTTGTTACATTTTCCACCTGTTCAACGCTATTTTTGACTGCAAGTATCGTTCAGCCACATTTACTCACGAATTTCACACATTTACTCACGAATCTTCACACATTTACTCACAAACCTTCACACATTTACTCACGACTTTTCACACATTTATTCACGAATTTTCGCACGTTTACTCATGAATCTTCACACGTTTACTCACGAATTTTCACACATTTACTCACATTTACTCACGAATCTTCACACATTTACTCACAAATCTTCACACATTTACTCACAAATCTTCACACATTTACTCACGAATCTTCACACGTTTACTCACGAATTTTCACACATTGACTCACGAATTTTCACACATTTACTCACGAATCTATACATATTTGCTCACAAATTTTCCACACAAAAAAGGTAGGCATCACACTTTTTCCTGTTCAGGCAGCCAAGTTAGTAGTAACTGCTTATGAAGGAGAACATAGGGGAGAGGGGCGGGGGGGGGGGGGGGGGGGGGGAGTAGGTAAACCTCATGCTTGCTGAACGTGGCGATAGTGTCTGACAGACAGATGCCGGGAGACAAATGAGGTCATTGGACGTTCTTAACGGCGCGGCACTATTTACAGTCCCCCCTCTCGGTTAACCACCACCCCCCCACCCCCCGTTCTCTCCTCCTTCCCTTCCTCCTCCATCCCCCCACCCCTCTCCTAAACCAGAGTCTTTCTCTGTGATTTTCCTTAGCTCTGTCTCTGTCTCTAATTCTCTCCTGTGTGTGTGTGTGTGTGTGTGTGTGTGTGTTGTGTGTGTGTGTGTGTGTGTGTGTGTGTGTGTGTGTGCGTGCGAGAGAGAGAGAGAGAGAGAGAGAGAGAGAGAGAGAGAGAGAGAGAGAGAGAACGAACGAACGAACGAACGAACGAACGAACGAACGAAATTTTATTTTACCTGGGTAATAAGATAAGCAAATTGTACATGCTTTTTTCCACCCAGCCCTGGAATGAGAGAGAGAGAGAGAGAGAGAGAGAGAGAGAGAGAGAGAGAGAGAGAGAGAGAGAGAGAGAGAGAGAGTGGCAGGGGAGGAGGAGGAATATCTTTATTTCCAAGGGTAACAGATAAGCAGTTAATATATGCTTTTTTTTCATCCGGCCCTTGCCCCGCTGAGGGACTAAGAGTGACTGGCAACTAACTGAGCATGACCAGCTAATAGACCTTACAAACAAACATACTTATCGACAGAGAGAGAGAGAAGAGGAGAGAGAGAGAGAGAGAGAGAGAGAGAGAGAGAGAGAGAGAGAGAGAGAGTTCAGACTTCAGATGGTTTATTGTTCAGACATTGTGTCCATACAGTCGAGTGAGTTTTATATGAATATCATTGTGGAGCTTTTTCTGTGACGTCGTTACACACATAATACTTTAGAACTCTCTCTCTCTCTCTCTCTCTCTCTCTCTCTCTCTCTCTTCTCTCTCTCTCTCTCCCCCCCCCTCTCTCTCTCTCTCAATAAAACAGGAAAGTAACACGTGAGTGCGCAAGCGCTCACACAAAAATAAATGCATGCAAGAACCACACCCACACACAATCAGAGAATTCACGCAAGGGAACGGGAGTTGTCACATGAAGAAATAGCAGGCCAGCAGCCCGTAAACAATACGTGACAACAATTCAGACAATGAATTTATCCACAGTCGCACATGAAATGACGGTGATCCAACTTGCTGCTGCAGAATTTGAAGGCATAAACAACAAACCTTGGCCAGATTCACTGTTGATGTTGGATTAGCGGTACTGAGAATGGATAATTTTTGCATTCTGTAAGACAACAAATTGAAACCTGACAGACATTTGTTTTCGTAGGTCGTCATAAATCGGGCAGAAGAACAAAAAATGGGTTTCATCCTCTTGAGATGCTAGACAAAAAGGACATTGTATCATGCCGATATTTTCTGATTTATATCTATATCTGTTACAGTTCAGATCTGTTATTCCCAAGCAAAATTTAGTGAACATGTTTCTAACGTAATGTGAATTGATAACATCAAAATATTGTTCACGCTCTAATGAGCTTTTAAAACTATTGTATAGTTCGTAACGGTTGTTGTCAGAGAGTTTTGACGATCAGTTTTGTTTAGCACAATCAGTCAATCGTTGCTTACATTCCTTCAGGAAACTTTCTCTGTTTCCGACACCCTGTGATCACCATACATGTCCAAAACCATTTACACACAACATTCTTCTGACTTCAGTGGCCCACGTTTCCTTTCCTTTATCGTCCATTTCTTTAAGCATTTGGTAAGCCATGTTAGAAAATCTGTTTTCAAGTAATGACAAAGTCTAAGCCAATTAGAAATACACCGTACTGAAGCCTGAACAAAAAGAGGAAATCGACCAAGTTCACCATACACCATCAGATTTGGTGTAAGGAGAGCTACATTCAGCAACAGTTTACATGCAAATAAATGTACTTTTACTGTTTTTTTCTATCTCATCAGTACCCCAAATTTCCGACGCATACAACAGTATTGGTACAATCTGGGCATCAAAGACCTGAAAGAAAATTTTCGGGTCAATACAACTGATTTTCCACATGGTTCTAAATATGTCTACAACACATTTCTTTGCTTTTGTAATCATGTCTGAGAGAGAGAGAGAGAGAGAGAGAGAGAGAGAGAGAAGACGACAGACAGACAGACAGACAGACAGACAGACAGACAGACAGACAGACAGCCAAACAGACAGACAGAGACTGACAGGCAGACAGAAACAGAAACAGAAACAGAGACAGCGACAGCGACAGCGACAGACAGACAGACAGACAGACAGACTGAGATTTAAATTGAAATATCTGTTGTTTAAAGCCTATCCGACTGCAAGGGACCATCTCAGGGCGGTTACCATACCAAAATCTATTCCATTCCTGTACTCTTTTTTGTTTTTATAATTCAAAGGGACAACGAACCACTTAATTTCCAATATAATTACACAAAATGGACGACAACTCTATTTTCTTCAAAATGTTAGATCAAACGAAAAAAAAATTGTTATTCAAAAAACTAAAACAAAAAACAAAACAAAACAAAAAAAGAAAAAAAAAAACCGCCTCTGGTGGCACATCTCTGAACAAGGTCTTCGTGGAGTCTGCTGCTGTAAAGATCTGGTGTCTGACGACATGTCAAGCCCAGCGCTTTATGAGATCATGCTTCATACTGAGCGGCTTATTACGTGTTGTCTGTCGGGAAGCCAACTGGCCGTTTAAACAATACACGGGGGGGGGGGGGGGGGGGGGGGAGGAGTGATATGTGAGTAACCTGCACAATACTGTTTATAATCTCGCGGCCGCCAAGGATAGCCGATGGTAGAAACACTATAAGCTTAAGTCAGACGTGAAAAATAAATTTAAAAAAAAGTGTATCTATCTATCTATCTATCTATCTATCTATCATCTATCTATCTATCTATCTATATATATATATATATATATATATATATATAGTGTGTGTGTGTGTGTGTGTGTGTGTGTGTGTGTGTGTGTGTGTGTGTGTGTGTGTGCATACATATTTGTACTGAACAATTTAGTAGTGGGGGCAAACAAGTGTAGGCTAACGATTCTTCCGTCATTATATTAATGACTTGGCAAAGATGTAAATAAAAGAAAGGAAAAATAAACGGGGGAGGGAGGGGGGGGGGGACAGTAGGGAGAGAACGAAGATGAGAACATGAAATCAGGAAACGTTATAGTAAAGATGCTCCCAGGATTCACCGAAAGGGGGAGAGAATGATGAATCCATCGGTGCTCAACCAATCATGACTGCAAATCCCAAACGGACTATGAACATGGACCAAATGGAATATCCATGTGTCTGTGGAAAGCGTTTCGCTACCACCCGTGGCATGAAGATCCACAGAACAAAGATGGGATGTGTGAAGACTCATCTGAATGAGCAGCAGCGCACTGCATCAGCAGATAAGACGTCGGAAGACCAAGGCCAGGATTTAAACCACAGTGCCAAGGACATCCACGCTGTTGGTTCGGATGAGGAATTTGCACAGGCCCTCGATGCCAGGCGCCTGAAACTCAACCTGCCACGAGCAAACGAAACTGAAGATTGGGAGAAACTGGATGCAAAAAATCGTCCAAAGACTCGATGCACTGATAGGGAAAAGCACCCTGGAACACAAACTAGCCACATATGGGGACATTGTGTATGCCACATGTAGAGACGCCTATGGAGCAAAACTACCCAAAGAAAAAACACCTCCAAAGAAATCCAGACGCCAAGAAAAGATGGACAAGATCAGGGTCCAAAAGAAAAACCTCAAGATGCAAATGAAGACCGCACTGCCAGCTGAAAAACAAGGCTTGGAAAAACTGTGGAAAGACCTGAAAGAAAAACACAGCGCCCTCAGCAAAGCGGAATCTGCGAGGAAGAGGAAGAGCAAAAAGAAGAAGACATAAGAGCGCTTCTTCAGAGACCCCTTCCAGTTTGCCAGAACACTGAGCAGCCAAAATCCGGGACCCTAAGTGTGGACAAAGGAGTTCTTGAGCAGCATCTGAGGAAAACATACTCTGACCCACAGAGCAAAGCACCACTCGACATTCAAGGTCTGGTGTGGCCAACCAACCCTGAGGAACAGTTCAATGGCAAGCCTCCAACGTTGGCGGAAATCAAGAAGGTGGTCGACAAAGCCAGAGCCAAATCATCACCAGGGCCAAACGGAATACCTTACCAGCTTTACAAGAAATGTCCCAAGGTGCTGGAGTGGCTCCACAGGCTGCTGCGATCGGCTTGGAGAAACCAGAAGATCAGCGGCCAGTGGATGACGGCAGATGGTGTGTACATCCCCAAAGAGCAAAACTCAAGTGACATCAGCCAGTTCAGGCCAATATCACTACTGAACGTCGAAGGGAAAATCTTCTTCTCTGTCATGGCAGCAAGGCTGACCAAGTACCTGATGGAAAACAAGTACTTGGATGTGTCAGTCCAGAAAGGTGGCATCCCAGGCGTGGCTGGCTGTGTAGAACACGCCACAATGATCTGGGACGCAATCCAAAAAGCAAAAACAGAAAAGAGAGACCTGGACGTAGTGTGGCTTGATCTGGCAAACGCATATGGATCTGTGCCCCATGAGATGATACAGTTGGCTCTTGAGATGTACCATGTGCCAAAGAACATCCGCGACATGCTCAAGAAGTACTTCAATGGCTTCTCAATGCGGTTCTCTACCAAGGAGTACACAATAGACTGGATCAACTTGGAAGTGGGTATAGCAATGGGCTGTGCAATTTCCCCAATACTGTTCGTGCTGGCAATGGAACTCATCTTGAAAGCAGCAACAAACAACGCGAGACAAACAGACCTTGGCGATGGATACAAGATGCCTCCTCTCAAGGCCTTCATGGATGACACTACAGTGATTTCATCCAGAGAAGACGAGACACGTCATGTGCTGGAGAGGCTGGACGACATAGTTGCCTCATCCAGAATGAAGTTCAAGCCAAAGAAATCACGGAGTCTCTCACTGAGGAAAGGAAAAGTGGCCGGATCTGTGGTCTTCAGTGTTGCCAACCAGGCCATTCCAACAGTCACAGAAGAACCAGTCAAGAGCCTTGGAAGATGGTATGATGATACGCTGAAAGACACACAAAGAGCAAAAGAAACCAAGCAGATGGCGGAGGAAGGCTTGGAGACCATTGACCAGTGTGGGCTCCCTGGCAAATACAAGGTCTGGTGTCTGCAGTTCATGCTGATACCAAAGCTCCTATGGCCTCTGATGATATACGACATCTGCACCAGCATAGTGGAGGCAATGGAAGCCAAAATCAACAAGTTCACAAGGAAATGGCTTGGTGTCCCACCCTGTCTGACTGACATAGCGCTGTACTGTCGCCAAGCAAAGCTGAAACTACCACTGAAATCCATCCTGGAGGAATACAAAGCAGGGAAGATCAGACTTCAAAGCATGCTGGAGGACTCAGGAGACAAGGTGGTAGAAGCAATCAAGCCCCAGCTGAAGACAGGCAGAAAATGGAAAGTTCAAGAGGCGATGGATTCTGCAAAAGAAAATCTCAAGATCAGAGAAATAACAGGACACACACAGACCAACAGACAAGGACTGGGGTGACCAAAACTGAATGGTGGTCAAAGGCCAAAGGAAAAGCCAAAAGAGACATGATGATTCAGGAGATGAGAAAAGAAGAAGACCAAAAAAGACTCCAAAAAGCAGTCCAGCAGAGCCAGCAAGGGCAATGGACAACGTGGGAGAATGCACTCCAAAGAAGTCTCACTTGGAATGACATTTGGCACATGGCCCCTCTCAGGATCAGCTTCATTCTCAGATCTGCATATGACCTTCTGCCCTCAAATGCAAACCTGGTGAAGTGGGGGAAAACAGACGATCCTGCATGCCCCCTCTGCCATGAAAAACAAACAGTGGAGCATGTCCTAAGCTCATGTAAAGTAGCCCTGGCTCAAGGAAGGTACACATGGAGGCACAACCAAGTGCTCAAAGAGATTGTACAAGTAGTCTGGGCTAGTACCAACACCACAAAAGGGAAAATCAGGACTCCAAAAGCACCCGCAACATTCTTCACGGCAGGAGGCAGCAAATCATGGCCAAGAACAACAGTGCCACTCGAAACATGCAGGCAGAGTCTGCTGGACGGGGCAGATGACTGGGAGTGCACTGCAGACCTCCCAGAATGGAAGAGTCACCCAGAGATCATCAGCAAGAGTGGCATGAGACCAGACATAGTAGTCCACTCTAAGTCAACCAAGCAGCTGATCATGATCGAGCTCACGGTGCCATATGAGAACAGAATGGAGGCAGCTCAAATCTACAAGACTGAAAAGTATGCTGATCTGGCAAACAGCCTGAGGAGAGAAGGCTATCAGGTCAAAGTCCTCACTGCAGAAATTGGAGCTAGGGGGTTTGTAGGAACGTCTGCATACAGCCTCATGAAACAGCTCTCAGTTGCAGGGAAGGAAAAAACCAGAGCCCTGAAAGCAATGGCAGAAGCGGCAGAGGGGTGTTCAAGCTGGATCTGGTCAAGGAGGAACAAAAGTGAACTTCATAAGGCTTAATTTCCCTACAAATATCAGGTGTCCCTGTGGCTCAGTGGTTAAAGCGCGAGTCATTAAGTGGAAAATGAGAATGTCCAGAGGGTCACGGGTTCGAATCCCAGCCATGGCTCGTCCCAAGATGGGAAAAAAGGGGCAGCAGAGGGACATCCGGAGTCATGAACCGGGTGTGGCCCAACCCCCCTAGAGTGTCAGGAGATAAGGGCCGAAACACTTGCTTGAAGGGGGCTTCTCTTCTGAGGACTCTCTGCTGCCACGCTCTCCACGAGTTTCTTTCTACTAAACCCTTCTGTAGCAACATATGTGAACTATTGTAATCCCTCTTGAAGACAGATCAATTCATATTGCCTGCTCCTAGGCCTTTCGTCCGCTGGATCGGATTCATCAGGGAGACACGGCTGATTGTGTCTGTGCTCCCTTGGCATCAAATGAAGATACACCACAGTCCATAATTCTGTGGTGTTCTCACCACCAAGGGTTCAAAAAAGAGAAAAAAAAAAAGAATCCAACAGCACCCCAAAGCAGCCAGCGAAGGGTAGAAAAGTTCAATATATATATATATATATATATATATATATATATATATATATATCTATATATATACATAATGCCGAACAATATATATATATATATATATATATGTGTGTGTGTGTGTGTGTGTGTGTGTGTGTGTGTCGCGCGCGCGCGCGCGCGCGCGCGCGCGTGCGCGCTTAAATTTATGTGTTTCAGTCGTCCTGCAAGAAGTCTTTGACTGACTTTGAAACTTGCGTGTCAGATCTCTGTAGGAGATGGACACTTCTTTATTAGTGGCATTCTTGGCAACATGATCGGTCTTCTCCC
>CM065729.1:12889753-12892253 GCA_033310375.1 Conus canariensis
ACATTCTCTCTCTCTCTCTCTCTCTCTCTCTCTCTCTCTCTCACGCGCACCACACACACACACACACACACACACACACACACACACACACACACACACACACACACACACACACACACACACAGAGTGAATACAAACGCATCAGACTCACTTTCCACTCACTGGTCGTTCATTAAAGAATACATCGGCTGCCTACCTTGCGCTGAAGAGTAAAGAGATCAAAGCTAAGTAACAAATTCGTTCATTTTCGTTGTCCTGTTTGTTTGTGTCTTGCCTGAAGAAGACCTAAGAGGTTGAAACGCATCGTGTTTTGTCTTGTGACTCGTTTGTCCACGTTTCTCTTGGCGGTTCGCTAACATTCATTTAAGATTTGTTTAGACTTCCGCCTGCAGTCGTCTCACTTTGCTACTTACCCAAACCAGTCATTCAAGACACTGAACACCTTCCAGTTGTAGAGAAAAGATTACAAAAGGTCACACATACTTGCAGTTGTAGAGAAAAGATTACAAATGTTCACATGTACTTTTTCAATGTCAGCGGATAAAAGCTTTTCTGCTTGTGCACTTCAATTCTTCTTTCGAGCAGGTATTACACAAAGACAACCACTTGTGCGCAAAATTGCGCTTTTGTTATGTCAGAGTTTCATTATATCGTTCTTGATGATAGGACGTCATATTCAGTCAATAACACGCCGTTTTCAGTCAATAAGACGCCATTTTCAGTCAATAAGACGCCATGATTATTCTGTCAATAAGACGCCATTTTCAGTCAATAAGACGCCATAATTATTCTGTCAATAAGACGCCATTTTCAGTCAATCAGACGCCATTTTCAGTCCATAGTAATCTCAAATATAGGAAAAACTGAATGTCAGTTCATAAAGTATATATACTTGATTGTATAATTATACTTTCGTTATTATTGTTATGCATACTAATTGTTTGATGTCTTAGAGTTTCGTCTAAAATCACTTCATGTGACGAGATGGTTAAACTGAAGGAACACACACACAGACGCGCGCGCGTCGAAAAGCCCAAATGATACGTGGAATATAGGAAGGGTGGAAAATGCTTAAATTAAAACCATATACAGGTGACTCCACATCACCACTGCAGAGTGCTTTTAATACTTTTACTAAGGAATACCTATATGAACATACATGAAAAAAAACCCACACAGTTAGTGTAAAAAAATTGTTTACATACGAAAATGCAAATATATATATATATATATATATATATATATATATATATATATATATATATATATATATATATATATACAGGGCTGCATGAAGTGCGAACATAATTCAAATGACGTCAGTGATTTGGCTGACCAGAAAGTTTAGCATGGAAATAATTGACAAGATTTTAAAGTCTAAATAGGAAAAAAAAAAAAAAGAAGAAACAAAAAAAAAAGAAAGAAAAATATTAACAGGTTCAACAGGGAGGGGGGGGGGGATCCCGTTACGGATAAATTCTGGTAATTGAAAAGAAAATTCAGAAGAAGAAGAAGAAGAAGGAACTCAACTAACCTGCAGAAATTCAAAGTTTTCCGGCGCGCAAATAACATTATCAAGCCCAGAGCCAGCAGACTATGACAAGCATGCTGAGAGCTTTTTAACTCCGATCCGACAATTCGGTTAACAGCCGCCATTTTGGCGGCCAAAGGGAGAGTTAAACTCGACAGGCCCCATGCATTCTAATCAGTTAAACCCTGATCACAGACTGGGAGGCTTCCTCCTCATTTCTTCAGGAATGTCTCCGTTAACATGTCTTCATCAACGTTCGTTGCAGTTATAGGGGCCTACCTCTTTTCCTTGAATCACGTTCGCTTGCAAGAATGTATTAAGGATGCGCATGTTCGCATATGTGTATATATATATGTATGCACGTGCATACGTGTACGTGTGGGATATACATGTGCATGCACGTGTTTTACAACGCCTTTTGTGTTGTCACCTCCGTTCCCCTCCTTACTCTCTCACTCTCTCTCTCTTCCTTCCT
This sequence comes from Conus canariensis, assembly GCA_033310375.1. Lineage (NCBI taxonomy): Eukaryota > Metazoa > Mollusca > Gastropoda > Neogastropoda > Conidae > Conus > Conus canariensis. The sequence goes on from CM065729.1 coordinate 12,891,760, forward strand.
CTCTCTCTCTCTCTCTTCCTTCCTCTCTCTCTCTCTCTCTCTCTCTCTCTCTCTCTCTCTCTCTCTCTCTCTCTCTCTCTCCCCCCCCCTCTCTCTCTCTCTGCGTTTCTTCTATTTCTTCTCCTCTTCCTCCTCCTCCTTCTTGTTTTTGTTCTTGTTGTTGTTGTTCTTCTTCTTTCTGTCTCTGTCTGTCTGTCTGTCTCTGTCAGTTACACACACACACACACACACACACACACACACACACACACACACACACACACACACACACACACATACAGACTCTCTCTCTCTCTCTCTTCCCCTACTCCCTCCTTCTCTCTCTCTGTCTGTGTCTGTCTGTCTGTTTGTCTGTCTGTCTGTCTGTCTGTCTGTCTTCTCTCTCTCTCTCTCTCTCTCTCTCTCTCTCTCTCTCACTCTTCTGTTTACTACCCCTTAACTTTACAAAAAGTGAAATGAGATCACCAGCTGCGAGAAAGTTTTGTGGAAATCAG
>CM065729.1:12897253-12899753 GCA_033310375.1 Conus canariensis
AAGAACATTGTGAATAAAAGGACTTGACCACTATCTGGTAAAAGAAGAAATAATTCGTGTTCTAAAGATCGGTAGTTCGGCACGAGGATAAACAACATAAAACTTTGACACAAACAAAACAATGAGATCTGACTTGAAAAACAACCAACAAACCAACGAAGATGTAAACAATACACACACACACACACACACACACACACACACACACACACACACACACACACACACACACACACGCACACACACACACACACACACACAGAGGCATTTGCTCTGTTTTAATGCCTGAAAAGAGTAACACTTCCAGTTCAATTTGTTATGTTTACCTGCCTTGAACTGAACAAACATGCAAACATTAAGAAAAAAAACCCTGCAGCAACGAATGATTAGGTGACCTCAAGTAATTTTCAATATAACATGTTAAAAAAAACAAAACAAAAAACAAAAAACAAAAACAAAAACAAAAACAAAAAAACAGGTGACCTAAAGTAATTTTCGTATACTATGTAAACAAGGTTAACAAAAATTGAATGCGCAAAAAAAAAAAAAAGAAAAGAAAAAAAAAAAAAAGAAAACGGACTGGTTCCCTGTTGAACCGACAATTGAAAAGAAGGAGGGAGGAGGAGGGGGAGGGGGAGTGGGTACACCAGGGTTATCCTCACTTGCCGCTGTTGAGGCACTGTGTGGTCGAGGCAGCCAGAGACGGAAGGCGTCTTCACGGATCTTGGATTCAGTTTGCGCTACTTAATTAATAACAAACCCCACTGACGCCAGGAGCACAGACACAATCAGCCGTGTCTCCCTGATGAGTCCGATCCAGCGGACGAAAGGCCTAGGAGCAGGCAATACAAATAGATCTGCCTTCGAGAGGGATTACGATGGTTCCCTCATGCAGCCAGTGAAGAGTTTTCATATTTATAACATATTTTCTTAATTTTATGTTCCCATTTTCTTCATCTTCAACCCCCCCCCCCCCCCCCCCCCCCTGCCTTAAGTTAAAATCTTTGCCAAGTCATTACTGTGATGACGGAGGGGTTGTTGGCCTGCGCTTGTTTCCCCCCACTGTTAGATTGTTCGTCTTTGTATTTGTCTGACTTTATTCAAGTTTAAACGGCTGTGCCGGTCTTGAATAAAAGTTACTCTGTGTTAGGTTTTCTTACGAGAGCAAGAGTTACCCTACTTGTTTATTGTTTAAACCCCACTGATTCAGCTGGGAGTGAGAATGCCGATGACTTCGTGCACCAATCAGCGGACGTTTGTATCTGGTTCCTTGGGTGAACGAAGGCAGACGAAACGGAAGGCTTGGTTTTTCTGACCTCCAACCCTTAAAGACAATATCCATCTGGTTTGTACAAAAAAAAAACGAAGTGGTTTTTAAACGCAAAGAAGCTGATTCGGATATCACTAGAGCATCACTTACAGCGAGGGGGCCGGAATAGCTCAGTTGGTAGAGCGCCGGACTCGTAATCCAAGGGTTGCGGGTTCGAATCACCGCCGGACCGTTTCGGTACAGGGGGATTTTTCCCTCGGAGTTAACAATAGTTCTGACTCTATTTCGCATATAGTCATTCGAATGAGACTATAAACCGAGGTTCCATGTGTGAACGCACGCATAACATCTTGCACACACGTAAAATCCCATCACCAACTTTCGGAAGAGAAGGCCAGTTTGGCCGTTGGTATGGATGACACGTTAACATAGCATGCACCTTCCCGAAGATGGAGTATGGCTGCCTTAATGGCGGGATAAAAAACGGTCATACACACACAAATCCACTCCCTTTGTAGGTTAGATGGGGTTAATACTTGCCTGTCCATATAGGGAGTGTCCGCAGGAGCATTAGCCTGCGTACGCAGAAGAAGAAGAAGAACAGCGAGATGCGAAGCATCATCCGGACTATCACAAGGCCCAGGACACCCAAGGATGATTATCATCTGTTGTCCAGAGAGCAACAAAGTGTCCTGGTGAGGCTCCGCACCGGGCACAACAGACTTAACAGTCACTTGTGCTGAAAGCTCAAGGTGGTGCCTTCTCCAGTCTGTCCTTGTGGGCAGGAAGAACAGTCAGCGGAGCATGTGCTCCAAAAATGCCCGCTACATCAACAGCCAAGGAGAGAGGTGTGGCCAACAGAGACAGCTCTAATGACGAAGCTCTACGGCAGTCTACAAGAGCTGGAGAAAACGACACTATTCATCTCAAGGGCCGAACTGACCGAGCAGACCAAGGCGTTCGATTGGTGCGGAAAAAGAGTGGGATTCTTACTCCCCGGACCTGCCACTAGGTGGACCGTAAAACATTGAGAAAATACATAAAAGACGATTGGAGGAGGAACTGGGGAGTGGGAGGATGAGGGAAGGGACAGGGGAAGTGGGGAGGGAGGGAGGAAGCAAGGTGGTGTTGGTGGGGAGGGGGGGGGGGGTGGGGGAGGGGGGTGGTCGCAGGGATGAGCTTAGTGCATAGTCAGGAATATCCTCGCTTTCTGTAACTTTCATGTTTGAA
>CM065729.1:12904753-12909753 GCA_033310375.1 Conus canariensis
CTCTCTCTCTCTCTCTCTCTCTCTCTCTCTCTCTCTCTCTCTCTCTCTTTTCTTCTGTTCTTTCTGTCTAATCATTCATGTCTCCTCAGTAGCGTTGCCTCCATGCCGCTCGTGAAGGATGCCCTGTACACAGCCACACAGCAGTCAATGTCAAGTCATTAGGAGGCAACCCACTAGCGGAGACTCTGCAGCGCTACCAAGTCTTTTTGGTGGGGTTCAGTGATGCCTCTTTTGAACCAGCATACGCAGGACACCATCTAGTAAGCCCTCTGCTGACGACAGCAATGACTAAGTCCGGTAACCAGGGTGAGTGAGTGTGGGGCGACATTCGGGCTGGTTTCCCTTGAAGAGATCTTTTTTGTTTGGTCAAAGCGCAGGCGCTGCACGCTTGAGAAGTGTGTGTGTGTGTGTGTGTGTGTGTGTGTGTATGTGTGTGTGTGTGTGTGTGTGTTCAGTAGGTTTAGTTTTCAAAGACGGGGAACGGTTTTCTCACTTTGATTTTTTTTTTTTTTCAGCAAGAGACAGCTGTCTTGTTTGCCATCTCCCCTCCCCCCCCCCCCTCTCTCTCTCTCTCTTTACATACATGCACTAAGTATTCGGTGCACAAGGAACCTTGGTTTATCGTCTCAACGGAAGGAAAAGTTCTCAATCCATCACTTTGAGTCTAGTAGAGGGAAGGGGAGAGACAAAAACAAAAGCAAAAGTCCCATGGTGTATTTGAACCATGGCCCTGCTGTACTGTCACGTCCCAAGCGGGCGTCTTGCCCACTTGACCACCATCCCAAGTGCTGTCTTTTCTCCAGAGTGTGGACAGCCCTGAAGAGGAGGGGGGGGGGGGGGGTCGGCTGGGCAACAAGGAAAAAGAATAAAGAATAATTACGGCCGCTTACCAATTTCAGAAGCAAATTATCACTGTTAAGAAAAGGTCCCTTGTGACGCGAAAACCGTATGTTGCATTTAAAAAAACAACAAATATTTCCACTTTGAGTTACTGATGACTTTCACTCGCCTTGACGATGGTAAGATCAGATAATAGAGAAGAAAAAAAAGATGTCTGCCATGAATGGTGAAAAACAGTTAATTATGCCAATTATCTCTGATTTCCAGCATTCCGGATATTTGCTGACCATTCTTCTAAAGCGTTACAGTCCGTATAATGAACCATTCCCGCAGGCATGGATGTGAGTTATAACTGTTACCATAAACCCTAATTATTTGTTTTCATGAGTCATAATCTTCTTTTTTTCGTGAGTCATTTTTGTAGTTGTTTTTGCAAACCCCAAATTCCTCTCTCACGGCGGTCATGTTTTTACCACCACATCAGACCAAAAAAAAAAAAAAAAATTTTTTTTTAAGTTACCCTGAACCAACAACATAAGCGATCATTACTTTTTTTTTCATATGAAAATTCTTAGTTTAACTGCTGTTCTTTGGGAGTGAAAACACTATTTTCACGAGGAAAAAAAAAAACGGGCTTCTGACGCGAGCCAGCTCCCATAACATTCTTGTTGCGCTGAATTGCAGCCCGGCTGTAACGCCTGATTACAACGAGAGCCATGTGAAGTGTCCCTCGAGGTGCTGTCATAACAGCTCAAGCGCTGCACAACATAACTGCTGACCGGTCAACCGCTCGGGTGACTGGCGTGTCCGGCTGACCGCAATGGATGGGGACTCTCGAAAAAAAGAGACACCGTACACCTAGGATGGATGCCGAGTTGTTGGCAGGTTGCTAATGACGGCATGTGGTCATTATCTCCGTCAGTGAAGGACTGTGGTCAGACTGATGGGTATAAAGGTCACACAGGTCAGGTTATCAAGTGCTACTGCCTTGTCCTCTTCCACATGGAAGTCTATTCGGGTACAGCAATATCATTTCAAAATCCATGCCAAACATTGTTACCGTCTTTTACATCTGCTCGCAATAGTCTGTTTTTTAATGCTAAGCAGCAGCTAAGGGGAATAATTGTGGTTTAGCTTTGACAGGTCGACATAGCTCAAGGGGGTTAACCATCCCAGCAAATAGCGCGACCGGTTATCTTGCGTGTAGAAGAAAACCTCACTTGTCGAAACGCGTTGCTTTTGTTTTGTCAGTTGCCAGTTCCGCTGGTTCGGCAGCCTAGTAGCATCTCTTTGATTCTCTCATCCCTAGAGAATTGGAAGGAGGAAGGAAATCTGATGCTACAACCCTGACCACCAGAACGACAACACATTGAAACGGGCAGCAAAAATTCCCCCCTTTTCTTCGTGTTGGAGAAACCGCCTAAATGCGAATTCCATACGTGGGAGAGTTATTGATTCATGCACCCAAGAGCGAATTGCGTCCTGCTTCATCTACATACTATACCACCACTGAAGTCACTCGGTAGCAGCGCAGTGTCTCCTCTGACGGGTTGCCTCATGGAGACCTTAGAGTGATGGCTTCCTGTGAACTGTCAGCGCTGTGGGCTGTGTGGATGTAGCTGTATGTGTGGAATGATGCCACCTGACAGTAGGGAAGAAATCAGCATTCAAGCGCACATGTATACACCGGGTACACGTGCATCTAGGCAACACACAAACACACACACACACACACACACACACACACACACACACACACACACACACACACACGCACGCACGCACGCACGCACGCACGCACGCACGCACACGCACTCACGCACGCACTCACACACACACACACACACACACACACACACACACGCACTCACACACACACACACACACACACACACACACACACACACACACACACACACACAGTTGTGACAACTAGTGAAGACAAACAAATGACTAATACATTTCAAAAGAGTGGAAAGGCCCAGCAGATGACGCGAAATTCCCGAAATAGGAGAGCACGAAAGTGAACTGTGCACAGGTCGAAGGACCAATAAGAATGTTTCTATTTATGGTGTTTGGAGAGAAAGAGATTAAAAACAAAAAAGAAAGAAACAAACAAACAAAAAGAAACAACAATACGGTGTGTAATCGTACATAAGATTTTCTTTCAAACCTCTAGCCTTCGAAATCAACATTTATGTGTTTGTTTGGTTTTTTTTTTTTTTTTTTTTTTTTTTTTTTTTTCCAGCTGAATGGTTTGGGAAGCAGCTGAATCAGATTCGATCGTTTAAACTTTGTCACACACACACACACACACACACACACACACACACACACACACACACAGAGATATATATATATATATATACATGTGTGTGTGTGTGTGTGTGTGTGTGTGTGTGTGTGTGAGAGAGAGAGAGAGAGAGAGAGAGAGAGAGAGAGAGAGATGGTTTCAAACGTGACTATTTCATTGCTGTAGCCCCTCAGCAGACTGTTCCGTGCACAGCCACTTTCACAAGTCTTAAGAGGACGTACATCGCTCATAAGGTGAGAAAAACCATCAGGATTCCGCGCTGTCTTGGAGATTTCCATATTCAAGGCCACAATAACATTTTTCTTCGTGAAAATAATAATTTTCTTTCAGAAGACCGTGATAACTGCGGTTTTACGTGAAAATAGCAATCGTCGATAATGTCAGTCTTTACAGGTGCTATTTTGTTGTTGATATTTTGGTTTGATAGGGCGTCCAAACGTGATAACTATGAAAACAGATAATTATGACACGTGAAAACATATCTCTGAGCATTCGACTCATTATAAGGTCTGTGGGCTTTTCAAAGACTGCCTTGCAAAGGGGCAGAATGGCAGTATTCAGGAAATAACTGCCATGATTAACTGTTTTCACTGCTGACGGATTAGTAGGATCATGAAATAATTTTTATTCTTTTGACTCATTATTTGATGTCTTCACGGCGTCATAATCAGCTGAAAATCATTGTTTCCGCATGAAAATAACTTTTTACACATTGAAATTACCATACATATGACAATAGTGATTCGCACGAAAATAGTCGATGTGTAATTGTGTGTTCCTGGTGATGATGACTTGTTTTCGTCCTGAGCACGGTAATTATGACCTTGCGACATTTCCATGACAACAGTGGAGGCCACCACGCATTCGACAACCGAACCGACCGACTGACCACGCAGGAGACTGACCCATGGCATGAGCCAGCCAAGGTCACTGGCTGTAATTCACCTGGCCATCAACTCTCTCCGAGACTCTCTCGCCTGACCACGCCTGCACTGTGGAATTGCACGCTACGCGCGTGGTGGTGGGCCTGGAGTAGGGACGAGGCGAACCGAGTTACCTGCCGCAGTGAGGAGGAAGGGGAGGGGGGGGGGGGGTGGGTGGGGGTGGGGGATGTGGATGGGGGTTGGATGGGGTTGAGGGTGGATGGGGAGGAGGGAGTGCTTGCACATGAGGCGGGGTACGAGGTGGGAAGGAGGGCCCCAGTAGGGAGGGGGGGGGGGGGGGAGGTTGGGGTAGAGGGCTGAAGGTGGCTGTTGAAGATAACCAGTTTCAAAAGATCATCTTAAACGGAGAGTTGAAGAACAGTTTACAGGTTTTGTTTCAAATTGATGTATATTCTTTTATTGCCTTAAAAAAAATGTCTCTCGAACTTTGGGGGAATCATTCGAATGTCTGTCGAACTTTGGGGGAATCATTCTAATGTCTGTCGAACTTTGGGGGAATTATTCGAATGTCTGTCCAACTTTGGGGGAATCATTCTAATGTCTGTCCAACTTCGGGGGAATCATTCTAATGTCTGTCGAACTTCGGGGAATCATTCTAATGTCTGTCGAACTTCGGGGGAATCATTCTAATGTCTGTCGAACTTCGGGGGAATCATTCTAATGTCTGTCAAACTTCGGGGGAATCATTCTAGGGGAGTGATAAGATGCAACCGGCAAAAATGATAACAAAGGCAGAATTGATCTGTGAATGAAATTTCATCAGTCGATCACAAAGAACCAAAAGCAACAATACCATAGCCATAGGCTGGAGAGAGCCTAGAAGAGGAAAGAAAGAGGTCGGAAGATGAAAAGACTTCAAAGAATATGATGGATTGACAGAATTTAAAAAAAAATGGAGAATG
>CM065729.1:12917253-13002253 GCA_033310375.1 Conus canariensis
AGTTCACGTTGATGTCATTGGTATTAGTAAGTTTGTGGTTACTCTTCTTGGAGGGACATGGTGGTGCCCTCTGGAAGTGGATGTTCACTCACACTGGCTACGAGACTTTGCAGTTATTGTTGTCAGTCAGGGGCCTTGTAGTACTGCCTATGTTGGAATGGAACAAAAACCACTACACACCACCGAAGTGACTCAGCAGCAGTGCAGTGTCTCCTCTGGTCAGTTGCCTGGTGGTGACTCAACATCAAATGCTTCCTATGGTTTGTGGTGTCAGACCTTTGGTGGGACAAGCAGGGACATGGCTATGGACTGGGGGCTAGATTAAGCGGTATGTGGGTAATACCCCTGAAGTGACAGAATATAGGAACAGCAAAAAGGATACAAAGATGAAAAAGACTAAAACTATAAAGCAAAATTCACAGTTACTGGTCGTAGCTGGTAAAATAGTGGAACATTGGAATGATACTACAAGAAATGAATTGTCAGCGCTGATTGGGGGCTGGATTTTGAAAGAATTGGTTGATACGGAAACTTATTTTGCTCCTGGACTGCACACAATGAAACATTATCCATGGATACTATTATATTATCAACATTGTTTTGCTAGTCCTTCCATGCCAAATCTCTTTTTCTTTCTCCCTGTCTGTCTCTCGGTCTCTGTCTGTCTGTGTGTCTGTCTGCCTCTCTCTCTCCTTCTGTGTCTCCCCCTCTCCCCATTCTGTCTGTCAGTCACCGTGTGTGTGTGTGTGTGTGTGTGTGTGTGTGTGTGTGTGTGTGTGTGTGTTCTTGCATGCGTGATTGCATGCAGGGAGGGGGGGGGGGGGGTGCACATGCATGCTTAATAGCACGGGCTGTTTTCCCCAAACTCATGGCTATGCCTTGTCAGAACCAGCTGGCAAAAGATCCCTAGGCTTGTCACCACCATTATTAACTACAGATAATTAAGCATGGTGAGCCATGGTGAAATATGTTCTAGAGGGGAGGAACAGCAAGGACGTATGCAGGGACTATCATGGAGATAATCACAGTGTGAATTACAGTGTCAAAGGCTTTTGATAAGCAGTGTGTCGAATTGATGGGCTGATGATTGCGTGCCTTTCTTGAATGGTATTCAACCTTTTGCCATATGTTCCTCTAACTTTGCATGCCACATGCTGTTTTAAGAGATTCACCCACACTTGTAGAGAACTATTTGCCTGAACCTTACAAATTGGTTGAAAAGTCACCCTTGACTGATTGCATAGTGAACCACCATAGGCATATCATGGACATGAAAATTTGCGCCTGATTGTTGACATAATAAGTCTCACACGGTATCCTTCCCATGCTTTCTGGGTGAAAATCGGCACATGGCTGCCCTTTCTCTGGTGAATGAACTTTGTAAGTTACTGTAACAGTTCATGCACTTTACAGCTTTAACTCATTGCTACACAGTTCATATTAGACACATGTGAAGTTGAGCACGCACATGGCATGTGCACTGCGTATGTGGATTCCATGTAAGTCTGCATTTATGATAATGATGTGCAAAAGTGTGTGAAGTTTGCTGTACTGTTTTCGTGCACACAATTTTTTTCTGTCTGTCACAGTTTCTCTTGTGTGTGTGTGTGTGTGTGTGTGTGTGTGTGTGTGTGTGTGTGTGTGTGTGTGTGTGTGTGTGTGCATGCGTGCGTGCATATGTGAGAAACAAAGAGAGAGAAGGGGGGAGGGGTAAGGGAGGAGAGACAATGTTTCTGTATTATTAAATAAAAGAAAATGAGCAATGCATCAATTGTAGTTTGTACACTATGTCCATGGATGAAAAGATATGGCTTGCTTATCTTTCCGTACTCCTTCCTTCCCCATCCATCTATCCAGTGTAACCACAACAGATGCAGAATGGTACAATCTATAGTGTATGACTATCACGTTGACACATGTTTGTGTATGAATCTGTCTGTTTGTGTATATTAATGTGAATGCAAGATTTATAAAAGAGCTTTTTTACTCTTACTTTTTTCTTTTGGTTCACTTTTTTTCTACACATCTCTCATTATTTTTCTCCCTCTTTCGTGTACGTATATAATTATGCAAAAATAATCTGTATTTGTTTGCTTGGATCTCCTAAGAGATATGATTTTCCACCAAGTCATATCACACACACACACACACACACACACACACACACACACACACACACACATTGTGTGTGTTTGTGTGTATGTGTGTGTACTGAGAGAGAGAGTGTATGTGTGTGTGAGTGAGAAACACACACATACACACATTTATATTGTGTGTGTGCTTCTCTCTCTCTCTCTGTCTCAGTACACACACACACACACACACACACACCACACACACACACACACACACACACGCACGAAGCATACACATGTGCGCGCGCGCACACGCACGCACACACGCACGCACGCACGCACACACGCACGCACGCACGCACGCAACACACACACACACACACACACACACACACACACACACACACACACACACACACACACACACACACACACACACAATGTTACAGTTCTTATATATTATAATGAGACTGACAGTGCTTGGGTTTGTTGGACAGCAAATTTGATCACTCGGTCTGTTGGAATTTTTGCTTCCCTTGTATCCTCAGGTGGATGCCCCAAAACAGGCTGAAAAATTTCCTTCTCTTTAGGTTTTGATTTTAGTTTATTTCCATGTTGTTCTTTCTTCTCATTTAGCTTTACTACCCTTGCTGGTTTGGGTGGCCATTAGATTCTCATTTTGTTTTCAAATCTTTAGTGGTGAGAATGCCACAAACTTACAAATGGTATATCTTCATTTATTTTTTTTTGTCGAGGGAGGACCAGAACAATCAGACAAGCTTCACTAGTAAAGTCTGAATCAGTGGACATAAGGGGTCTCAAACAGCTGAAATGAATGGTTCTGTTGTGAAAACATTACAGTGGTGCCCAAGGCCGTATGTTGCTAGCCTCTGGACAGACCACATGAATGGTGAACTGTTTTCAAAGTGGATCATGATAATCCCCACACACTGCTGGTGAAAGATTTTATAGTTAGTAAAATTAGTTTCTGACACCCTCTTTCTCATTCCCATTTTCTTTCTTTTCTAACCCCCCCCCCCCCTTTCTTTTTCACAATCCTTGCAAAGCCACCGTGTGAATGGTGGTGCAATAGCTAGCCTTTGCTTGTTTTCGCTCACAACTTATTTGTTCAGCAAACACATACAGAGAAAGAGAGGGTTTGGAGACACGTAGACACAGCACCTACACATGTAGGTCTATCTGAGTTGCAGCTGTCAAGAAAGGAAACATGCATACTGGCAGTCCAAGATCAGTGAGAAATGTCTCATCACCACCATCATGCTATTACCCAGGGTGGAGTTTTACTACTACTAATACTAGCATTTAGGGCTGACTGCCATCAGCACCACTGACTTCACACCAGGGTCAGATCAAAGCGTATAAAAATTCACCCTCAGCATACACCCATTCCTTATTGCTTGCTTTCGTTTTTTTGTTTTTTTTAATGAGTATAGGTGAATTTTTGTCTGCATCATACAGTGCACACACAAAAGCGGATGCTAGTAATTAATTAGAATTTTCCTCTTTGATGAAATTACTTTGGTCAATGTAGGGAGAAAGAAGTTGTTAAAGAATTAACAAATTTTCTTTAGTGTACATTTCAGTTTTAAAGGTATTTCTGGGCATTTTTAACCCCTAGCTTATGGGAAAGGTTGAATAATATGGTTCATTTAACATGCTCTTGAAAGGGATGTTTCTGTAGGTGAAGTTAAACCACTTAGAAAGTCATCTTCTGATCCAGCTCATAATTTACAAATTAGGTATGCGATTAGGTAAGCAAAAATGTTGTCTTAAATATAACAGAATCTGAAACAAAAATTTGGTGTTGTCTAGTATGCTCATAAAGCTCGTTTGATTTCGTGTTTTGGGTGTAGATCATTACACTTTCATGGACATGTGGTATGCTGATGTTGATGAATAGTTTCAAGAATATGAAACAACAGTTTGACTGTAAACTGAAGAGTAAAAAAGATCAAGTTCATGGTGACTCTGATGGAAACAGCAATATAATGCAGTTTTTCTGCCCTCCCCTCTCTCCCTGCTCATCTCTACCTACCCTTCCTTCCTTCCACCACCTTGACCATACCCCCTTCCTCTCCTTTCTTCTCAGTCACTACATCCATTCACGTACACTTGCTTCTCCCAGTGCAGTGCATGCATAATGTCCAGTGTTTTATATATATAACCCACACCAATGCAGCTGGAACATTGTACACATAGGTAGAATCACACACACTTACTTCAGCACACTGTGAGGGCCAAACATTTGTTCTCAAATACTAATGGAACCTTTGTCAGGTTATGTACGTACAGGCTCAGCCATTGGTCTGCATGAATGCATACAGGCATATACACACAGACGCACACACACATGCATACACACACAGACAGAGACACACACGCACACACACATACACACACACTCTGAAAGTCACTCTTTCTCTCTCTCTCTCTCTCTCACGCATACCCACTCTCTGAAACTCTCTCTCATTCACACACAGAACACACACACGCACACACACACACAAACACAGAGTCACATGAAGTACACAACATGAGTTGAATTTTTTTCACAACACAAAACTCTTTGTGACCTTTTTTTTTTTTCTTTTTATTAAATTTTCTTGATGGCAATTTTTCTCTTAAATAGATACATTTCACACATGAAAATCTATTTACAGAGAATGATTCATTGTTTGGAAAACTGATTTCTTGCACACATGTATGCTATCAAATGAGTATATCAAACTTTGTGTGAGTCAAGAGACGTTGTGGCTTGTTTTTAATAAAACCCCGTCAACTGATGAGTATAATGTCAGAGAGATTAAATCCTTGTGATTGGATGCCGCAGATAAATCTAGATCAATACCAGGCACCACTCTTTATCATGTCCTGTGTCAAGTAGGATAGTATGAGCTGATGCTGCCTGAGATGAAGCAGTTTCACCCTCAAAAGTCAATGACTTAAACTATGATAAAGTGACTCTTCTTTACATCAGTGCACATTGTTATGAATATACAATAAGGTTGACCAGTCAAGGGGTTAGGGTGTTTGTTTTGACTGGTCTACTGTCTTACTCCTTTGTCTGTTGCAGTGGTTGGCATGTGCTCCAGTCACTCGTATTTGGATGGTGTCCCTTTCAAGATCAGTGCTGCATTCAAACCCCAAGCCCAGGTACTGCAGAGTTGACTGGACGTGGTAAACTAGAGATCAGTGTAGTCAGTGTAGAGATTTGATGATCACAGAGCTCTGCACTTGGTATTGCGATAGTGTGCAGCTCTAGTACTAGTAGCAAGGCAGGTCACCATTGTAGAGCAGTTAGTCTTGGCTCTTCCAATTACAGGATCAGTAAGTGTTGCATGATTGTAGTTTCTGTTGTTGGTAGCTGGTTTGCATTGTGGTAAGTACATAGTTCAAAAAGTGGTGGTAGATTATTGTGCATGAAGAAGTTAAGTAAAGTTACATGTTGTGGTGTTGTTAGTGTGTGATATGGACATGTTCGTGTGTGCTTGTATGTACACACGGGGGGGGTGGATCTGTACCAAAAGTCTTTTTTTAATCATTGTTTGTGATCTTTTATGAAGGTGTAGGTGAAAATAGACATCACTGCCATAGAGGAAAGTAGGCTTTGAGAGCAGTCCAGAAGGATGGGTTGGGGAGGGGGATTGCATAGCGGAAGGGGGGTGGGGGGGGGAACTCTCAGTAAGAGCATGGCACTAATTGTTTTAGAGTAGTTGCTAGATAGTGTTGATTGTTATATATTGCCTCATGTTAGATTTCTTCGTTGTGGCCCAGAATGCCTCCACATCTCTCACCCAAGAGAAAATGCACCCCTTCCACTAAAAGTGGAACACTGCGAACAGGCATTATTCATGGACACTCTCTGTCTCTTTCTCTCTCTCTAACACTGTACGCACACACTTCCTTCACAGAAATGATGAACAAACCTGTCATTTGTGGAGATGAGCTAGTGATACAGTGACACACAGTTTTATTTGACAAAGCAGCTATAATCTCATATTTTCTCATTTTTAAGGCATGATTTATTTGTGTTGCTGTTATTTTCAAAAAAAAGGTTGTGATAGGTGTGAATCAATTGGTAATGAATGGGTGCATGATTTGAAAATGAAGATGATTAGTCAGTTGACGGCTTGGTTGTTTGATGGACAGGTTGTTTAGAAACAGAGATGCTATTGTTTGGTTCATAGAGGATTGCTTGGATTTCAGCCCACGCTGCCGCCAGAACTTCTGAGTGCTAAACGCTGTGAAGCTCACCATGAAGAGGTGAGTCCATGACGATGATACATACAACCCATCATGGTAAAATGGGCATAAAGTTAAAGAGAGGATTTCACTCAATGTTCCCCAAAAGGCTTCTGACCTGATTGTTATCCACTTTGTGTTATGGCCATTTTTGGTTTTTTTCTCTGAGCATGCTAACTTCATCATGTGTCTCCTGCTCATCTGTTTCAACCTCATTATTCTTAAAAACTAAAACAAATTTTAAACCTTTTTTTGACAATGGATTGTGCAAAGAGGGGGCTGACAAAAAGGGGGCTGACAAACTTTACAGAAAAACAGCAAAATTGCGCCTAATTTTTAATTTTCTAACCAAGTTCATTTCTAATGAAAATAGTGCAGTAAGAGTAGAAATCAGTGCAAATAACTATTTCAAAACAGGAAAAAAAGAGGCTTTATAGGGCCAAATGTACACAATTCTGCCTTCTGAGCTTATCATTCACCACTGTATTTCTTTGTGTGAAGTCTGAACAAAACAGGAAAGAAACTCATCACTACAGAGACTGAAAGTAAGAGAGGGAGAGAGAGCAAGAGATCAAAGGTGTACGATCCCATTAACTTTATGCAAAAAAAAAAGGAAAAAAGTTAGTTATTGTCCTATGACAGTCAAATAAAAGCGAGACAGGTCTGTGTATTTCTGATCCATGCATGCGATCCCCTGTGTTCCAGTACACCTTCGACACGGAAGAAGCTGTGCTGGCATGGTCAGTGGCACGGGCAGAAGCCAAGGCCAAAGTTGAGGCTGAAAGACAGGCTACCGAGCGGGCAAAGGCAGCACTGGCTGCAGCTAGTTCCAGCTCCTCAGACTCAGAGGACAACGCTGCTGAGGTTAGTGAAGAGTTGGCGTCGGCTGGGAATGCGGTGAAGACGTCGGAGCCAGAAGTGCAGCCAGTCAAACCTCCCTGGCAATTACCAGTTGGAGCCTCTCTCAGCAGTGACATTCTGACACCCACACCTATTCAGATGTCTCAGAAGAAGGTTCAGTCCCCCATGGCTCCCAAAGCCGCTGTGGATCTGGCTCTGTTTGAAAAGGAGGATGATCCCTTTGACAACATGGAGCTGCAGACCCTCAACGACATGGAGGAGCTGCGCACGGTGCTTGGGGGAGCTGTGGATGGGGGCAGTCACGGCCCGTCACCAAACCCCGATTGTCAGACACTGACGGCAACCAGTGAGGGCGAGGTTGCCACCACTCTCGCTGCGACATCAGGCCAAGGGTCTGATCATCTGAAAAACACTGTGTCGTCTGCTAATAATATTTTTAATAGCATTCCTGGTGTAAAAATGATGGAGAGTAAGCCCTCAGATAGCTTGAGCAGCACTGCTGTAGCTAGTCATACAGCCAATAGGACTGACTGTCCCTCTACTTCGCCTGTAGGCTCAGCCAGTGAATCGACGAGTGATGATGATTATGTGAAGATCAGAACCGACTACTCCCAGCACACTGTCCACTTTCAGAGAGACTCCGGACTTGCGAATAGTGAGCCCAGGTCAAATGGGGTGTTGGGAGGGGAACTCCCACTGCCCTATGCAAATAGCAAAGCCTTCAAGCCTGTGTTGCCTCCCATTCGTCCACGAGGTAAAAGTCTAGGGGAGGTAGGTGCAATAAATGACACTGTCGGGGGGTTGGTCAGCTCCATGGCTGCACCAGCTATCCCACAATCCCATAGCGGGGGCAGTTTCATGGGAAGCGGAATGTCTCAGAGTGCTTATGTTATGTCCACATCGGCATCCAGTGCCGCCTTCAGCAACAACCTGTACAGTCGCTATGGCAACGTGGGATCTGGATCCCCCCTGCCCATGAATGATGGCAGTGTTGACAGGGGAAGGTTACGGAGTGCCCAGAGTAATCCCGACTTCTTGGCTCGAAGCTCCAGTCCCTATGGTGACAGACCTCCTTCCTCCTCCCAGGTAATTGTATCTGTTTGAAATCAATTTTCTTTTCTTTTTTTTTTTTTTAATCTTCAGTTTGGCTTATTACATGAATGTGAAATTGGTTCTGAGTCTGTTTTGTCCAAAGTTTTGCTGTGTTTCAAAATGCATCTGTTTACAAGTGGAAGTATAGCAACCTGAAAAGGTGAGGTTTTGGAACCATGGTTCAGCAGCGTGGTAGTGTATATTTCTTCCTATGAAAGATTACACAAGATAAATCACTTTGGATATGATACTGATAGGCTCGATAATGCTTGTTTTTATTTACAATTTTTTAAAGGGAGTTCCAGAAGTGCAACTTGGTGTTCATTTTAGTTCATCTGGGACAGTAAGAAATTTGTTGTAGGAAACAAATTTTGAGGCAGGATTATTACTGAGTTTACAACTGTTGATTGAAAGAACAGGAATACTGTTTGTAATTTCCCTCACTGATATCCTAATGACTTGGGTTGTTGAGGAATGTCTGATGACTTCTGGACAACGTCCCTCCATCGTTGTGGTTCTCTGCAGTCCTTTGAGAGGTGGCAAAGGACAGGCCTATTCATCGACTCATTTTGTCCATCACTTACCTTTTCCTCTTCTTGTTCTCCGCCATTTTGTTGTACAGGATTTTTTTTTTGTTGTTAGGTAGGCTGGCTGATTTTGAAGCATGGGATAACACTGCTAGAGCTGGCAGACAAAACCAAGCAAGGAGAGAGGAGGGGTTGCTGATATGCTGCATCTGGGTGACTTTCGTCCACAACAAAGTCACCAGCGAGGGCTGAAGAGTTTCTAGATCAACTTCAGTGGCTGTAGGTTTGTAACAAAGGAGAGCTACCAAGCTAGAAGCTTGCAAGCTGAAAGAGTTGCTGCATTGCACCAAGCAGTATCAGCCGCTGGTACACGTATGAATATTGAGAACATGTAGAATTGAAATCTGCATTCAGAAATCATTTAAGAGTAAGATTCGTTCACTTGATTTTTTTTCTGACATGCTTGTTGACTCTGTGATATTGATGTTATCTTCTGTTGGTTCTTAGCCTTGGAATCCATACCAACGTTTGCCTCCTACACCAGTGCCTGATCTTCGGTCTGCTTCATCCTCCCCGGGATTACCACCTGAACAAAACCATCGGAGTCCCTCCCCGCAGCTTGCGTCAAGTTACACTGCTGGCACCCCCCAACTAGAGTACGACCCCTACCCTAACCTGTCCAGCGAGGCCAAGACCTTTGTCAACAATCTGACCTCCATGGGGTTCTCCAGGTCACGAGTCTCCCGCGCTGTCGAAAAATTTGGGCCCGATGAAAGGGAGGTAAGGGTTGACTAGGTTTTGTTTTGATGTCCTTTTAATCGTAGCCAGGACTCAGGTTTTTATGGTTTCCTGTGGCGCTGTTTCTGCAATGAAAGTCATGATTTGCAATAAAAATGGAGCCAGATGACGGAACACTGCCACTGTTACCACGCATAGCTTTAGATTAGAAGTTACCTCCTATTATAAGCTTTGAAATTTCCTCCCATTTCCACCCCGAAAGAACTTCTTCTGTAGATCATCATAATCATGAGGATCATCATAATCATGAGGATTGCCCTGGACTACAGTATAATGGATTATGTTTACAATGAATTACTCCACTATTGGGTTAGTTGTTACTCTTCAGCCAGTTTGGTTTTGCTTTGTGTATGTCTACGAATGGCCAAAGACAGATGTACAGAAAAGTTCATGAAGGTTGTCTGGCAGGTTGTGGATCATCTGCTGAATGTGGACAAACTTGTGGAAAAGAAATTCACGCCTGCATTGGTGGAAACTTCCTTACAGCTATTCCAGAACAATATGACCAAGGTACTTGGCAACTTTTTTGTTGTTGTTTATTACACAAGACGGTTGATTTAGTCAGATTTTCAATGCATCATTTTACATAGGATTCTGGTGTGTGTACAAGAAATACCCTCCGAGTGTTGTTCATTGATGATTTATAGTTTTCTGTTTTTCTTAACTTTTGCTTTTACGTCAGTTATGTTGATTGGTCCATGAACATTTGTGAATATGTGCAAAGCTAACTTTGTAGCTAATGTTCAATACAAACAAAGCAAACCAGAAATGATATCTGTGTCAGAATATGAACACATCTTGAAAAAGGGGAAGGACGGAGAGCAGGATCCTGGAAATTAAGAGATGTGGTATATAGTTCAAGCTTCATTTTTGTTTAATGCTGCTGGCTTCCTGGGCGGAGAAAATTATCAGAGATTTTAGTTTGAAATCAGTGTGCTTCTGAGGTGGAGTGGAGAAAGTTGTAAAAATCTAATGAAGACCATTTCTCTTCTTTCACAAATTCTGCAGGCATGTTCCTTTTCAACCAACACCCATCAAAGCTGTTGTGGTTTAATTTGCAGGCGGAACTGTTCCTTGGTCTCTACCAGCAGTTCACAGAGCTGGGTTTCACGGATGAGCGGATCCAGGTGGCCCTGGTGAAACATGAGCTGGACCGCGACAGGGCGCTGGACTATCTGACCACTTGATGGCCACGGCTCGATGCCTCAACAGTTGTATACTCAGAACTGGGTCATAGGCCTTTTACAATACTCATGTCAAATTCATTCACAAAAGTAAACAAAACTACCCTTATCATGGCAAAGAAAATTTTCAGCAGAGTCTGGTATGTAATTCTTAACAGCTATCAACAGGATCTCAGCGTCAGTAGTCAGTTTGAGTGAAGGGATAAAATAGAAAAGTACGTTGTTGTTTCTGATTTTGAAGAGGACGAATGCTGTAAAGCAGATAAAAAACAAATGTTAAAGATGCTTTGCAGCATTATAAGTCAGGACTGTGATGTCACGAATGCCAAGTGATGATCATATCAACCTGGGAAGACTCCTCAGGCTGGCAAGCCTTGATTGATAACCACAGTATATTGTATTCCTTGATAACCACAGTATATTATATTCCAGATATTTCCAGTATATCTCCAACATATATACTGCTTGAAGCAGCTCTCCAAAATCTGTCAGGTATTGAACATGTGTCAAAGAAATCTCTTCTAAATATCTGCTTGAGCACCACATAGTTTGGAGAGCCACATTCTGACATAAAGCTGTTCCCATTTTCAAGTTTAAAATCAACCGTTTCCTTTTAGCTGAATGCTGGAGTTGATGGCTGATGAGAATGATCTATTAGAGGCTGAAGAAGATCATTTTATTCATCTCTCGCCACAGAATTTGGGAAGTTTCCTTCTGATAACAATCCTGACCATCTCATTCTTGGTTCCTGAACATGCCAGTGTCTTTGAAGCAGGGGGTGTTTAGAAACACAGAGAAAAAGAGGAAGAGGACAGAAGTAATTGGTTAGCTACAAAAAACAGAAGACGCCGTATTAGCAGTCTGTCGGCCTCAGAAAGACATGAACTTGTTATAATCTATAAAATCGATCGTAAGCCAAGAAACAGTGAAATCAATCTGTTGACCTTAGAAAAAGATACACCTGCAGCAGACTATCAAACTGGCTGTAATTGGTTGGCCTTACAGACAGAAACAGCTGCATAAATCTGCTGACACAGAGAAAGATATACATACTGCAAGTTACTGTCATTTACTCAGAAACGAAAGAAGAACTAGTTAACAAAGAGTTGATTCAGTTAATAGATGGCAGTTCTAGCATTGGTACTGTTCCAAACCACTGACATTGTTACTATAGTACTTAGGTTCCCCAACAGGAATCTCTACTTGGATTTCCCAAACAGGAATTTCTACTTAGGTTTCCCAAACAGGAATTTCTACTTAGGTTTCCCAAACAGGAATTTGTTGCCAGTGATAGTAGATCTCAGCTGGGTTTTTTTCTTTTTCAAAAACAAAAAACAAAAACAAAACAAAAAAAGCACTAAAGCACATGTTGTGAGCTCTAAATCTCATGGTTTGAGTCAGGAATATTTGCAGACTTCTTTTTCCTGATGAAGTGACACATTGTAGATGGCACAGCTGAAAAGAGCATGGAACAGAAGGCATTCAGAATCTCTCCCATAGAAAGCAAACCCTAGTCCGTTTCTCTTGTTTAGTTCATGAACTTGTAATTTTTACAGATTTGTTTAACAAGCCATGTAATATTAGAGGCATGCTTACAGTGACAGAAATATACTGTATTTGAAGGAATTTATTGTAAATTTGTGTAATGTTTTTAGACACAATCATGTATATATGTTGACTGTGACTTGCCTTCGGTTTGCCTGGCTTGACAAACGGCCTCATGTAGTACTGCGACTGTTCAAAGTCAGTGCATGTGCATAAGAAAATCATATGGATGTGGTATAGCGTGAAAAACAGTGGATAATACCAAGAAAAGCCAAGTAAAATGGTACCGATGATGCATAACCAGTGCTAAGCTATTTTATGTTTTTGTGGTTTTTGTTGAGTTTCTTCATGCACACACCTGCAGTGGGTTTTAATGCATTCGAAAAGATTGGTTTGAATGGCTGTCATGTTTATTAGTTGTTGTTTTTTTTTTCATTCAGCTGGAATTCATGCTCGTTACATTTGAAGTCAGGGTGAGCGAGGTAAATGAAATCAGTTCAAAACTAGTTTTGTTTACAGCTGAGAAAACCAGGAAGACCAGGGTACGTTGTTTTGTCTGGCGTCCACCCTGTGCAGATCGGTTCCGCTTGTTTGAACATTCCATGAGCATGGGGCTTCTGCCGACATAGCTCTGAAAATTGCCAAGACATACAGGTTGCCCTACCACGTTTAGGAAAATGTTCAGTCAAGACAGTTTAATGTGACACAATGACAGGAATTTTTTTTTTAAAGATTAAATATGTTATGTTACTGCTGAGAGAAACAAATCGGCTCCGATAGCAGAAAATTCGAACTTCTGAAGCACATTGTGACAGTAGATAAGTTATCAACAAGCAGCAGAAATTGTCAAGGACAGGGTGTACAATGGAATAGGATTCTGGGTTTGTTTTCAGATAAGATTTATCTTCTGCAGGATATGCCACTATCTCCTGCTGGATATGTGAAAGATGCCTCTTACTAGATATATGACACTCCCCTGCAGCTTTTGTGACACTGTCAGCTGTGTTAACTCGCTCCATGCCATGAGTTTTTTCTCTTGCTAAACCCTGAAAACCCAGGGTTTGTATAGGGTAGGAAAAAAATTCTCATAATTATAAATGAGCAGACAGAACTTGAAATTTAGTGAGTGCATGCAATGCATATTAGTGTATATTTGAACAAAAAATCTCTGTTCTTGAGTTTTGTACCCGATGCGCCACTCGAACAGCACAAATTTTAAAATCTGAACCCGCATATGCGGACATTGGCATGGTACGCTTCGTCGTATGATGTCCGCATTTGCGGACAAAAGAAGCTAGTGAGTTAAGACTTCAGTCTGTCTCTACTGATGGAAAGGATATTTCTGAGTATCCATTGAGCTTCTTTCTGTCAATAATCTTCTTTTAGGTCACTTTTGTCACCATCCCCATAGTCTTTGTAGCAAGATTTTCCCTAGAGAGCGGACATGTCCACAATGTCCCTAACATAAAGAGAATGAGCAAAATCTCTCCATGTGCACATTCAAGTAGCTGAGAATGTCTAAATGTGAACTTATAAACACTTCCTGTCATAAATTAAAACATCCTAGGTCACATGTTTGAACATCTGAATATATGGTGTGAACAATTTTCTTAAGTACTTGCTTTCTTTGGAACATCATCATCTATTATGAACTTAATGAAGTGAATGCAGTTTTGAAATTATCCAGTAGAGCACTGAGAGAGTTCTGGAAAATTCAGTATATGTTTATAATACCTGTATCTGAATATTGGCATGATAGACTTTAAAATCATCGTCCAATACACCTGTGAAAGTTTTCAGAAATTTGTTTTTTGTAGAATATCATTCAACGTCAGTTATGACTGTGGACGAGTTTTCAAAATGTGTTTTGTTTGGAATATCATTATTCAGTACGGCAATCAAAAACTTTCCAAAAGTTCACTTTGTTTGGAATATCTTTTTTTCTTTCTAGAAGGCATTTGTATTCAAGCTCAGTCACACAAAACATATTTAGTAGAAGGATATTATCATATTGATAGTAATATTATGTGCAAAGTCAACATGCATTCATAATTCAGTCCGAGTTTGCAAACATCAGCTTATATGGGAACCATTTGGAAATGAAATCTGTGTTGTTTGGAATGTCATTGCTCAGTATGGCAGTGGAAGTTACAGGAGTTAGCTTCCTTTGGAGCATCTCTTCAGTATGGCAGTGAAAGGGTTTTCAGAAATTTGTTTGGAATATCCAATATGCAGTCAGTATGTGAAAAGGTAGGTAATGCTTAATAATGGTTCTGGGGTATACATTCAGGTCTACATACACATGCACACACAGGCATGCATGCATGCTCACACACACACACACACACACACACACTGACATATACACACACTAAAGAGAAAAAAAAAAAAGGTTCCTGATAAGGGGAGAAAACAGTAGAGAAAAAAACTTCAGCAACTAAAACAGAGATTGTTTCCCCTGAACCAACACCTTAAAAATGTACCCTAATGCCCCTGCTGAAAGGGTCCCCAGTGTATATTAACAAAAGCGCCCAACTGTTTTGGAACAACATTGATTACTTGTAGAAGACTTGTAGACGGTCATGCTTCATGTCTGTCAAGAAGAAGCCTAGAAGTTAAGAATTCATTCTTTTCGGAAACAGTGGTGTCAGCTTCGAACAGCCCACCAGAGTCAGTTGTGTCTGCACCCAGCATGACCGCATTTAAAAACAGACTTGACGCTTACTGGGCCAACCACCCAGCACTGTATAACCCGAACTGCTATCAGTAGATCTTGCAAGTGCAAGCAGCTGTAGATAGGGACAACACATCGGCCGTGAACTGACCTGCAACCACAGGTCTCAGACACCGACAACATCAAGTATCAAGTAAGTATAAGTAAGCTAAGGATATTGTCTTTTCAGGTCAAGCTAATTAGTGAAGGAAAGGGATCGGGGGGGTGGTGGGGGAGGCAAAGATGACATTTCAAACAGAGATGCAGAGCTTGCGACATGCTGTTGACATTAGGATTTGAATATGTCTGGGTGTAAAAGAGAGATCGGCAGAAAATCTTTGGGACACTGGGTGTGATTCTGTTAGGGAAATCTAGAAGAGGTGCTGTTGGTGTGGTAGCATGGACAGGGCGCAGAAGATGAGACAACAACAACAACAAATAAATTAATGAATTTGGAGATAGAACCATCAGCTTCCGTAAGTTGTGAGGTAAACTGGAAACTACATAAAACCATCGACTTGTGTAAACTCGTCAGGCAAACTGTAAACTAGAAGAGTGAGCCCAGACCTTCATCAAGGTCGAACAGTCCTCTCAACTCCAGTGAAACCCTAGTTCCCGTTCCACCCCCTAGCCTCCAATCCATAATCCACAAAATTTCATGGGTTCATCCTTGGGTTCATCTTTGGGCATCTTCCATCTTTCCATCAAGCTAAAATCGATACAGTAGTCGGACAGAGAGACAGATTGACGCATATGAAAACATCACTAACTTGTTAGAGAGAATAAATGAACAGTATTGTTCATGGAAGACAAATGAATCGGTCTGGGTATTGAGATTATTTTAGGGATGTTACTTAATGAAGAGAAAATGAATCTGGGTAAGTACTTAAAAGTGAAGCATGATAATTCATAAGTTTTCAAGTCATGCAGGATGAGACGCATTATGCGAAAGAGTCGGCACTCTGTGCAATATTGAACGAGGATGTGATGTATATGCAAAAGAATTCTCAGCAATGTTTACAGTCAGATGTGATGTGTATATGCAAAAGTATTCCGAACAATGCTGAAAATGGATGTGATGCATATACTGAAGTATTAACAACGTTTGAAATGGAGCGAAACAAAAGTGCTCTGAACAGTATTGAAAATGGTGTTATTTGTAGACGTATGTATTCTGAACAATCATGTAATATGTGTATATAGAAGTGCTGTGAAATGTTGGAAATAGATGTGATATTTTTTTTCTCAAGAAGATTTCTCCACTTAAAGCTTGGTCTGGTGTTCCTGATTAGTTTAGTCGGGTTTTTTTCTTTCTCTCAGTCTGTTTGTTCATTTGTTATCTATCCGTGTTGATGTTTCCAGTGGTAACTATTTGGAGGCTATCAGCTCTTGCACATGTGTGCATAAAACCTTTGCTGCTCATGCTGCGTCATGAAGGGAAGGGGAAACTCCTGAGGTGTGCATGTGCAGGAATTAAAACAAACTGATCCAGAATTCAAACTGTCCATTTGAGCTGCAGCCTAGTCAGTGTTTAAACTAAGCGTGGAGGTGCAGGCTTAGTTTGATGTGCAAGGTCTGGCATGTATTCAGGGTAACACAATCGCCAGTAGAAGAGGGTTGATGAATCTGAATATTTATATAACTACTTAGAATGTATTTATTCGTTTATAGGAAATTTGTCTGTGATCTTAACATCAGGGCGACTTTCTTGTTTGTTTCCATATTATCAGCGCTGCCTTTGGTCAAGATATGTATGCCAGCAGTTTGCATGCTTATTGTCATGTATTCGAGATTGGTCTTATCATCAACATAACAGTACAGATATCTTTAATCAAGGTGTAATTTAGTTGAAAATTTTTCACCCTGTTGTCAGATGACATTTATTTAAGGGACCAGCCATTTAGGTGAAAGTAAAGAGCACCAAAAGAACAATTATTGACAACTATAGGAGCCCCTTAGGTATGGAAAAAATGCATTGAAAAGGAACTTAATTGTTATTGACTGTGGACAGCCTTTTCACCAATGGATAGGTCAGTTCAATGGAAGGGCAGGAGGCTGGTGGGGTCCAACATTTATATGAGGTAAGGTAAGGTAATATTGCTTATAGCCCAGCCGACCGCAAAGGGCCATATCAGGGCTGTCACTATGTTAAAATCAACTCACAAGTCATAAAAAAAAACAACAACAACAAAAAACAACCTTTCACACATCTCTTTAAAATACATCTTCTAAAAACGCACCAGAAACTTCGTTAAAAATTTTTCTTCCGTAAAATCTTAAATCAGATGAAAAATGTTAATCTCTTTCAGAAACTCAAAGATCACGTCAGGTACATTTATATGAGAGGTCTGATCTACTGCCAAAGAAAATTAGTGGAAATGCACTGACCACACATGATTTGGTGAGTAGTTTATTCAGATAGGGGAGTAAGGTAGGAGAAACTGTGTAAATGTTTAGGGGGAGGTTAAGGGAATATTGGTGTCATCGTACAACTTGGCATGCTGTTACTGGTATCATTTGGGTTTTGTATATTTTTCTGGGAGGGAATGGTACAGATGTTTATTCTTGTTATTGTTTTAAACACAGCTTGAATTTGGTATTTACGGAGAGAAGTAAAGAATGGGGGAGGAAGTAGGGATTGAGGGGGAGAGACTAGTAGGTAGGCAAGGGGAAGGGGGGGAGAGGGAAGCAAGGAGAAAGATTTCTTCTATCCCCTCTCTCCCCCAATTCTCCCTCTCTGCCTTCTATTTGAGCTCATACCTTAAATTCTCAGAACTTGCACATAAGGACCCTCATACTATGAGGATCTTTATGTGCAAGTTCTAGCACAGTTTAAGGCCATTCTGACATCAGGAATGACCTTTTACGTTTTAGTCCTCTATGGACTTTTTCCTTCCTGACACCAACGTGTAAGCAGGATCTAAAGTTGTAGAACGTTGTAACTACTGATGAGGCACTTCATCTGACAAATCTTGGGACCTTCAGTGATCCTGTTGTCCACCATTGAGTGCGGCATCAGGATCAGTATGACGGAAGAGAGTGGCATGAAGACTGTGGCTCTAGACAGGGCAAAAGAAAGCCTCATGGTCAGAGAAATGCACAGACACACACACAAACCAACTGGCAGGGACTGGGATCAATTGAAATGAAGCGCAGGTCGGTGGCAAAGGAGATGGCAAAGAGAGACGTGGTGACACAAGATTTGGAGAAAGAAGGGGATTCCAGAAGAATCCAGATGGCAGTCCAACAAACCTGACAGGCAGTGGACTCCATTGGAAAACACACTCCCCTGAAGTCAGAGCAGGAATGAAATGTGGCGTCTTTAGTATCAGCTTCACCCTCACATCTTTATTTGGCCTCCTGTCTTTAAATACAGGCATGGTGAAATGGAGGGAAAATTAGGGAGATTTAGACAACCTGTGTATCTGTTCTGATTTTCTTCCTACCCACCCCATAGTTTGCTTAGCAAACTGGGTGTTTTGGAATTGAGCAGTGGTCATGCACAATGTTTCTGACTCTGGTCAAAATACTGGTCATTTGCAGTCAGTAACCTATCAGTGCATTCTCAGCGTTCAGTTCACAAACTGAATGATGTATCTACTAGTCCAGCCTGTGGCGACAGTGGTCCAGAGGTTGTGAGGAATACTTGTGCGCAGCGGGGACTCGGCTTCCCTGCCCTGAAGGCAAGAGGACAGTTTTGCTGAAAGTACTTTTTTGACATGAGCCCTTGTGCATGCTGACATTTTAAAGTGATCTTATGAGCTTAACATTCAGTTCACTATTCACCAATGGTCTTTCGTCATTCATGTGTTATTGGCTGTGATGGAGTTTGCATGCTTGTGCTGTACTTAACACTAAAGCTTGCCCTGGTAGGGGTGCTTTTGGTAAAACTAAAAGTGAGATCCCCACCTCATGGAAATTTTGTGCTAGCATTTTTCTCTTTTCCACCACTACTTGATTCTGCTGTACTAGTCCATCCATCTGTGTGTGTGTGTGTGTGTGTGTGTGTAGTGCTAGTCCATCCATCTTTGTGTGTATGTGTGTAGCTAGTCCATCTATCTTTGTGTGTGTGTGCTGACAAGTTGTTATCCGTTTTCATGGGAACTGACTGTCCTGTTGTTCTCTGGAGTTGACTGTTGGACAGTTGTATTCTGATGTGTGTGTGTGAGAGAGAGAGAGAGAGAGAGTAGCTGGGACAGATGAGTTGTCTGTGAGCAGTTCTGGGAGGCAACTTATTTTCAGCTGATTTGTGTTAACGAGCATATATATAATCAAAATTTCTTTTCTTGTGAGTAATTAATGGAATGGTCTGTGACAAGCTTATTTTGGCTTTATTGCTTAAATTTTCCAGTAATTCTGCTACACTTTCTCCTTTTTTCCCCTTGGGTATAATAGATTTGTGAGTGTTGATTTGATGTTGAGTTCAAGTGTTTCTGCGCGAGTGTTGATTTGATGTCGAGTTCAAGTGTTTCTGCATTCTTCAGAGTGTTTTCAGATACCGCCCTGTGCCATGGACCAGCTGTGAACAATCAAAGTGGAAAAAAAACCCAACAGCTATGGATGTAAAATCATTATACAGAAGAGTGCAGTTGAGAAAATGGTCCCCATGGGAATGCCATGGGCTCCATCAGTAGAAATTGTATTCATACCTTCTGGAAGTTCAGAGGTAGTAATTTCCCTTTTTCCTGTTACTCTAACTGCCTTAAAAAAAATATATATTTGTCATCTACTGTTCTGCCATTGTGACCATTTTCTTAAAGACTGAAGACTCCTGCCTTTTGTATGGGAAATTCTTCCACATTTTTTTTCCCAGGTCACGATTCATAGTGTGCAAGTATATTTTTGTTGTAATGTGCTTCTGAGCAGCGAGACCGTTCATAGAAATTTTCAAGAGGGAACACTGTTCATCCTGCAGTGCTTGTTTCCATATTGCTTTTTCATGTATATATATTTTTTGTCTTTCGATTTTTTTTTTCCCTTCAGTGTTGGAAATTGGGTGTGAAAATCTATAGAAAGCTTGGCATTTTCAACACAGCCTAGTCTTATCTGCCTTAGTTATGTCAATAGTTTAGCTACCATGCTATCAATTGATGTAAGATGTTGTCTTTCTGTCAATAGTTTAGCTACCATGCTATCAATTGATGTAAGATGTTGTCTTTCTGTTAATAGTTTAGCTACCATGCTACCAATCAATGTAAGATGTTGTCTTTCTTTCTTTCTTTGGGTTTTTGTTTTTGTTTTGTTTTTCAGCATGGGACCTTTTTTCTCCAAAGTGTTGACAGCTCTAGATAGGCCCTTGAGGTCGGCTTGGCTATAATAATTAAAGTACAGGAAAACAAATTTACGGAAACCCTGGTTGATGTAAATATACAGATTTGTCTCAGTCATTTTATTTGGTCGACTGAAATTTGGTTAACCCGAAAAGAAAATTACAGTCCCTGCAAAAAATTCTTGCAAAATCACGGTTATGAATGGTGGAAGAATTGTTTGTGCTTGTTTTTTCCCCTCACTGCTTATCTGTTCCTTCAAGTTGGGGTGAGACACCTGTGACTTCTTCTCAACTCGTATCTTTGTGAAAGTGCAGCGCCAAATTACAGTGCGTTGGTTTGTTTGTCGTTGAAATATGGTTTGATGGAAATCTAGGGTTTGATTTATTGTTTTCAGAGGATGTGTACATTTTTATCCTTAGACAGTGCAATGTTGAGAATGTTATGATGGAACTATTTGCTTAGAAGAAATGCTTCAGAACAAGAAGATTGATCTCTTGATTCGTGTAAAGGATGAATGTACACTTCAAGAAAATGATCGAGTCGAGTCATCCGAATGCAGCTGTAGTGATGTTTGCTGATATTGTGTGGAAGGCTTGTGAAAATGGCTATGTTTTAATGTTCGGGTTATGGGCGGTAAAATGGCCTTTGAGGATGGATGTATTACGTAAGTGTGTTGGGTGAATGTTCATTATCCTTGTAAATGTATGAATCTTTTGGCGCAGATTTGTGAACAGTGGCTTCTACTTTTTGTGCTTGGCCAGAGCTTTTAAAATGCTGAGGATACAAATCCATTTTTTGCTTATGTGATATGCAGAGTTTTGCATCATGGACATTGATGTGCGAGAAAAACAGCTCTGCTTGCCTTTTTGTTCGTGACATGGCATTGTTTCTAGATCAACTTGAAGCTGAAGTAAAACATACAATTTGAGAAAGTTAACTTTTGTTTTAAAAGGAAAAGGTGTAAGTATGGAGAAGATTTGAACATCATTATGGAATATGTCGCTCAGTGATGTAAGGGTTGTATTTCAAATGACTCATGTTATATAGATTTGATTGTATACATTTCATGAGTGCAAAATCCAAGAGCGCGCATTCAAATGCATTTCATGCATGCAGTTGGAGATCATCCAAAAGAAATCAATAAAAAGAAAAAAAATCAAAACCTTTGTTACTGAAGTGGACTTTTGTGTGGAATTGTGTCTTTCTGTTGTTCAGAATGAAGTAGAGAACAAAAATGAATATTGTTGTGTTTTCACCATAATTGGTGATATTACACACAAAAAAAGGGGAAAAAAAGGAAATAGATAAAGATATTGATGAAATGAAATAAAATGAAAAGCTCACACACACACACACACACACACACACACACACACACACACACATACATTCCTACCAATACATATACAAGTATACTACATTACATTACAATATTAAATAATCACAAATTTAAAACCAAATTATAGTAAAAGGCAAGGAGAGAACAAGACAAATACCCTGAAAAAGGCATTTTACTGTATAGTGATTTGTTTGTTTATCTTTATGCCATGCTTTTAACAAGGTGCTGCTGAAACGCATGCGTGTCGCACTTTGTTTCATTTGGAACGCTTGTTTATTCTGCTGAATCAGCCGCCTATTTGCTGTTTAAAGTCCTGCACTGAATTTCCCCATACCTCTCTCCTCTTCCATACTCTTGATCAGCCAAAGAAGGAACTTCAGCTCCTGTAAGTAATGTAGGTGTTACAAAGTAGGATCGTGTATAATATGCTTTTTTTAATTTTTTTTTTTTTAGTGTGATCTTTAAAAAAAGGCAAACTTATCCAGGAGAGGTCATGGAAATTTGCCACACAGGCTCTGTATCAAAATGCTGATATTACCAACCACAAACAATATCAGGTTGTAAGAAATTATTGAAAAAAAAGTAACACTTAAAATTTTTCAAATGGTCATTTAGCAACAAACAAATTCTGATTGTTTTTTGTGTGTGTTGTTTTACATCGAAAGGAATGTCAGAATTGCATCTAAAAGTCCCTGGAAATATTCCAGAACCCCATTCTGTATTTGTGATGGATTTCAGGATTGGCAAGGTGGCCACAATTTACTTAGCAATGGGGTGTGTTCCCCAAGTGTCACTGCCTCCTTGAGGCTGACTGGCATGAGCACTCCGATCATTCTGTGACCAGTTGGTCATAATGCTTTCGATTTTTCACGATGGATGCATCCTAAGTGTGTACTTGTCATCCATATCATTAGCCAAACTGGCTTCTCTTTTGAACATTGGTGATGGTATGTTACATATGTGCAAGTTGTTATGTGTGTGTTCCCACATGGAACCATGGCTTATAGTCCTAGTCGAAGGACTTTTGGGGAAATGGGTCCGAACCATTGTTAACACCGAGGGAAAAATTCACCTGTACTGAAATGTCCCGGCGGAGATTCAAACCTGCAACCCCAGGATTATGAGTATAGGGCTCTACCGATTGAGCTATTCTGACTGATGAGTGTATATATTATGCACACAAAATTGGTTCAGGGACAAACAGGTTTTCACATGTATTGACTTTGGAGATTGGAAAAATCCTATAACCCCCTTCACCTGCCAGGCACCACTGCGATTCAAAGATGGGATCATAAATCATTAATTACGCCATCATGACGTTTAGCAGGTGCGCGTTCAACTTAAAACACTTCAAGTTGATTTAAAAAGTAATTTTAAGTAACTGCACCGGTTGACATGGGTAAAGAAATTACATGTTAACCGGCGAGATTACTTAAACTTATTTTTAAAAATTTGTTTCAATTTCCGCCTGCAGTCACCTCGCTTTGAATCTCGTTCAAGTTGAATTAAGTTAATGTTTTAAACACTCAATGGCTACTCGTTTAGTCCTTACTTCTATGATTGAAGTTCTACAAAGAAAGGATATTATGAATGGTGTAAAATAACTGTTTTAACTTTTTTTTTTTTTCAAATGTTCATGAACGGGTGAAAAGAATTACAAACGTACCTGCTCCATTCACAGAGATTTTTTTGAGTACCTGAACGTTCTTGAACACAAAATATTTATTAATCCATTAGAAGTCGGGAGATGTAATAATATGAGGCAGACGACAGTGCTGTTTCCGTAAATCTCACGGAAACTGGTAGGTCACGGAGCGTGCGCACAGACATGCCAACGATGTAAACGACTGGCTGATCAAACGTCGTTGATCAAGAATGCTGAATACAAACTGGGATCACGTTAGAATCGCCAACAACGCTCATATCACACTCTTACATAACTGCTCTCTCTCTCTCTCTCTCTCTCTCTCTCTCTCTCTCTCCACACACCGTGCACGCACATAATACAGCTTAACCACTGGCATCCTTAACAAAAAATAACGGCAGTCTTTCATTCTCTTTAGTAAAAAATGCACAAGCTATGTCTTTTGATGAGAGAGAAAAACACACGCCAGGAAATACCAGTACAAGATCTATAACAAAGAGTAGCACGTTACTCTGGTCACATTCTCTTAAATGTTCGCACGTTCGTCCAAACTATTTGTACTGATAAAACTGGATGTACACTTTACGTGAATTATCACTGTATGTGGGTTTTCTGTTCGCGGTCAAGAAAGATGTTCAAGTGTTTCAGTGCAAATAGTCCAGTATATATCATGACGCAGATGCCCTAGAAGTGGCTACTGGATGCCATTTTTACTATCACTTTCTCTCCCCCTCTCCTTTTTTTCCCCTCACCCTGGAGTCGACCTTGAACCTCCACAATGGTCGGGCTCAAGGTCAGGTCGTCTTGTTACAGAGTTCTTCACCACTTAGCTAAAGAGCTGGGAAATTTAAAGAGTTAGCCTCATGAAGTTGTTCATTTGTTCTTCCACAACTAGATCCAGCTGGAGCTCATTTCAGCTTCTGCTACTATGGCATTTAAGGCTCTGGTTCCCTGTTTTCCAGGAATCGTAAGCTGTTTCCTTGGTCCAACCCAGGGGTGCCACTTTCTCTGCTCCAGCTTCTTGGCGAAGATTTTTGGCTTGAAAGACATATTCTCTCAAGCTGCAGGCTAGAATGGCATGTTTTGCAGTTACTCAATTTGATTTAGGGTTACTAGCTGCATGTTTATCACAGAGTGTTGTTAGTATGTTTTATGTATGCGCAACTTCTTCAGTAAGTAGCCTAAAACTGATTAAACATTTGTGTCCTTTCTGTCGCTCTCTTCTGTCTGTCAGTCTGTGTTGTGTGTGTGTGTGTGTGTGTGTGTGTGTTTCAGTCTGCAAGATCTGCGTTGCAATCCCAGTCATGTGCTCAATCCACGCTCATCCATCTTCAAGCTCCTGATGTTACAGCTGTTCCAGGTCATAATTTGTAGCCTCCTGTCATCTCCATGGGGATGCTCTGTGTGTGTGTGTGTGTGTGTGTGTGTGTGTGTGTGTGTGTGTGTGTGTGTGTGTGTGTGTGCTTTGTTTAGTAAATTGAAGTAATAACAACACGTTAATAGCCCGGAAGGGAGATAAGAATGAGAGAACAAGTCATTCATCTGAACTTTGTGGTGCCAACTTTAATCACACAACGCAAGGTGGAGAACCCTGTTTCTCCACAACATGATAAATAGAACATCCCTCCTCTGTCAACGACGTTCTGGGCACGTCGGATATTCACCTGGAACAGACGACTGCCCAGTTTCTGAAACAAAACTTCACTCACCTCAATAAGATTTCATAGTCTAATAATATCACAGTGCAAACCTGACAACGTACGTTAATCAGTGTACACGGTATTTCAAGCCGGCTGGATACAGAAACTGGAAGAAGGCTGTAATGTGCTGCTTGTCAAGCACTGTGTTACCATCTAGCTGTACTTATAATAAAGGCTGACAGGAACACAACGCTTTCCAGTGACAAATGCTGTGCATTGCGGAGTCAAGTTGCACAAAGAAGAAAAACCAAAATGGCTACCTCGCCAAGATGGGCGCTGGCTCATCTTCATGAAGAAACTCAAGGGGGGGGGGGGGGGGGGGGGGGGGGGGGGGGGGGGGGGGGGGGGGGGGGGGGGGGAGAGGGGGGGTGGAAGTGATTATGCCGATGTTTCGGGACGTACACTAGCTTCTTCTGGACAATACTTGGGTCTCACTTGTTCGTATCTTTTCATCAACAGTCACATCCAAAAGTATCCATCTTTACTCATTTACCTCTTTAATTGAAAATGTTATTATTTATCACTGTGTTTTGAGGAAGAGGGACGTACCAAGGAACATACCCCTCCCTCCCCGTATTCGATTTCTTTTCCTTTCATTCTTTTCTTTCTTTCTTCTTTTTTTTTTCTTCTAACATTCTATGGTGGGATGGAGTTGACAGAACGGAGAGGGAGAAGAAACTTGGATTTCATCAAGATATTGTGTGTGTGTGTGTGTGTGTGTGTGTGTGTGTGTGTGTGTGTGTGTGTGTGTGTATGTTGTGTGTGTGTGTGTGTGTGTGTGTGTGTGTGTGTTGTGTGTGTGTGTGTGTGTGTGTGTGTGAGAGAGAGAGAGAGAGAGAGAGAGAGAGAGAGAGAGAGAGAACTCGTGACTTTAATGTGAGGCCATCAGCCTATTCACATGAGTACGCAACAAGAAATATACATCAATTTTATATAATTAGAACAAAATTTACCATAACTGCAACGAAA
The DNA here is from genome assembly GCA_033310375.1 of Conus canariensis. Taxonomy (NCBI): domain Eukaryota; kingdom Metazoa; phylum Mollusca; class Gastropoda; order Neogastropoda; family Conidae; genus Conus; species Conus canariensis. Next base: position 12,943,235 of record CM065729.1, read on the forward strand.
CATTCTTCCCTGACAGTATGTGTGTGTGTGTGTGTGTGTGTGAGAGAGAGAGAGAGAAGAGAGAGAGAGAGAGAGAGAGAGAGGGTGGTGTGTGTGTGTGAAACTGGTATGGGAACAACGTTACTGATAAGACACAGATGAGACAATTCATTGGGGAGGGGGGGGGGGGACGAACTTCTTTTTTTAAGTGGAGGCGGATGAGGATTCATGCTGGCTTTGAAGGAATGGGAGAAAAACAATGGTGCATTACAGGCAAAAAGGTATAGGTGAGAGAGAGAGAGAAGGGACGGGGGTGAAGGTAGGTGTAACTGAAACAGGAAGTCTCTCCACTCCATCCCCAACACAGATAGATGTGTGAAGACAATGTTACTGAACGTGTTTCTCTCTTTTCCCTCCGATGCAGTGCCAACTACCCTGGCAAGGTTTGCCTTCTGTTCTGCTCTGACGGGAAAGTGAATCTGTCAAACACTTCCAATGCCATGTAGGTTTGTCAAAAAGCTTCAAAGGCATGCAAAAATGGAACGTGGATTTGTAAAAAAAAGGCTCAATGGTCCGGAAAAAAACAGAAATGCTGATTCGTCAAACCGCATGAAAGACTGGGAAATGAATTTGTCAAACGCCTTCTCAGCAAGTTAAGGCTGATTTGTGGATTTGTCAGTTTCAATGTACCACAGGAATGTGGATTTGTCAAAAAGCTTCAGTGGCATAAAGACTGAAATAAACGTGAACTGTGGATTTGTCAAAAAGAATCAATGGTACGTAAAACTGGAAAGTAGTTTTGTGAGTTTCAATAGCATGTAAGACAAAATGTTATTACTATGTCAAACAGCTTCAATGGCATGCAAGACTAGTATGTGGGGTCGATCAACAGTCATGGAAGGCTGTAAAGTGTTAGTCGAATGGATTCAATGACACGCCGTCCTGACACAAATGTTCATTTATCAGCTTCCACAAAACAAAACCGGAATGTTGATTTGTCAAATAGCTTCAACGATCTGTAAGACAGGAATGCAAAATTGTCATATAGCCCCAGTGAAAGATGACATGATTTATGAAAGAGCTTTATGTAGCATGAAGTATAACATGATCTTTTATAATACATTTTATACACTGTGCTCTATGAATACTCTTGCCAACTGGTGTATCCTTGATTCCAAATGCGCATTTGTGGCGACCAATATTTGTAAACTGCGAGTTGTTAACATAATCACAAAGCAATGATAGAGTTATATACGTTATCACAAATCATGCACATCACAAAAAAAAAAAAAAAAAAAAAAAAAAAAAGAAAGAAAGAAAGAAAAAGAAGAAATCATTTCTGTGTTCGTCTTTCTTCTAGTTATCATTTTCAATTATGTTCTCTTCCTATCATGCTTACAAAGTTCAGCAATATATCTAGAACAGAACTGACATAACGTCATTTCTTCAGTTTCAAACAACAGGTCTTTATGTCCAGAGCGTGTACGAAACAATAATATGACTATGGCAATTATTGCATTAAGGAACCAGTTATATGTGTTCTACTTTACATGTAACAACAGACCACTCCCATACGAATGTGCTCAGTGTAGTACATTTTAAGGTCTTAAATTACATGTATGCGACTGGTGTGTGTGTGTGTGTGTGTGGTGTGTGTGTGTGGTGTGTGGGTGCGCGCGCGCGGCGCGGCGGTGTGTGTGAGAGAGAGAGAGAGAGAGAGAGAGAGAGAGAAGAGAGAGAACAGCATTTAGCGCTCTTAACGCTCTCATGACATCTAATGAAATTGGATCGGACATCAGCAAATAAGCGAATGATAACAGGCAAGCAGCGCAGTCACTTTGTCACGGTTTGCCACTGGGCGGCTGCGTGACATGTACCAGTCTCATCAGAATCGTTACCTCTTTGATGATTTTGCTGTTCAGGTTGACTCTTTCCCACAGTTCGTTATCATGCTTTTGGGGGCTTAAATAGGAAGACTGGTACAGCAAAGTTGAGTCGCATCCACTTCATGGACTGCATCTGAGAAAGTATTGCTCAAAGTTCGTGACCAACGCAGCAGACGTCAGTACGTCTCAGAATAGGCTGATGACTGATATCATGAAAGGAAGCGCAGAGTACAGCACTGGCATGTCTCAGGGACCCCCCCCCCCCCCCCAAAAAAAAAAAAAAAAAAAAAAAAAAATCGTAACATTGACATCATCCTCATTGCTCATCTTTAAAAAAAAAAAAAAAAAATCAAACTCTTGAGTCCCTCCTTGCACCACACTTGCAACAGAGACCTCGGTTTTCCATTTGCACACAACTCTCTACGTGCAGACTCTGTGTCAGTCTTCACAGTTGCCAATTTCATGAATGCTGTTGCTGGACGGAGTTGGTAGAAACTGCACTCCAGAACGGGTCAGTCAAAAACCTTGGCTCAGAGATAGTTGCTAGTTTATGCTTTTCACGGGTGATGTTGTTCTGTGTTCGATCACAACAGCCATCAGTGAACTCCGCCGACACAGTTCCATAGCGGTGTTTCCTCTTTCTGTGGGATGCCCTTCGACCAACTGATGTTGACGGCTTCCTGAAAGCCCTGAAACGGCAACAGGACAACCTACATATGTCTGTACACAGCAAAAGCCAGAATGCACGGCTTGAGAGAAGTAACAACAAGCTGCAACAACAGGGCACAGTTTAAGCAGCATTGTCGTTTGTAATCCCCCCCCCCCCCCCGCCCCCCCTCATTAACTCAGTCAAGCCGTGTCGAAAACGGTTTGCAGACAACTCTGCTTTCAGTACGACACAGATACCATTGTGGAATCATATATGAAGAAAAAGTATCAAGTCTTCTGCCATCTGGCCAAACTACGTTGAATCTTTTCCTATCAGCTGATCTTTGTTTCATATAGACTATTTGAATTTCTTTTAATTATTTGTTTCCTCTATTTAAGCCGGCAGATCCTGTGCACCTTGAGTTGAATTGCAACCCAATTTACTTCGACTCAATTCAGTTTATCGACTTGAAACACATAAACGTGGTTCATGCATAAACAAAATCGTAATGGTTAAGCTGCATTGCAGTAACAAGCTTTGGTTTTTAAGTCAGGAACTGCAGGCAAATGCAAAACAGAAAAAAAAAAAAACAGTGGTCTACTGAGCTAGCTAACACGTGATAAACGGAACGCATCACGGGAGTCGGCTGTCTGGTCTTTTTCCCATCAAGTTTGTACGATCCCTCAGCAAATCCTGATACAAGAACCGAACAGCCGAGTCATTTCTTTTGATGCAAGAACTGGACAGTCGAGTCATCTCCCTTTATCTCACTGGAATCTTTTGTCTTCGTCAGCATTTCCACAGACAGTGAAGACCTAATTGTTGAAACGGGTCAAGTTTTGTTATCTTCCGTTTGTCAGGCCATTCTGCAAGCGCAGTAACCCATAGATTTTCGTAGAGTTCTAGGAACATCAGTCTCGATTTCTATGAACCTCAGTCTCTGATTTAATGTCTTTCTACGCTGCCTAGTCCGTCTCTCTAGTTTCCTTCCCACGGCTGAACCTTTCCTAACAGTTTCCTCCTCAACTACATGTATATCAACAACTAAATGCATATCAAAAGCACAGAAACATGCATCGCTGTCCACAAAGGCAGAGACTGCAACTCAGGGCAGACCAAAAAACACAACACAGAGAGAAGCAAGTTCATGTTTATTAAACTGAAACCCATAGGACATAACAAAACATTATAAACAAAGTTCAATATTTCATGAAATCAAAGAGGAAAAGATGAAAAACTTACAGAGGAAGAATGAAAGAAGAAAAAAAAAAAGTTATAAAAGAAAGTTTTATCTTTTCCCTTTGTCTTAGCAGGTGACTAATGGAAAACTACAAAAAACACTACAGACATCGACAAGTTATCAGTAATGTTTTAGGGAATCATGGTGAGGTACAGCACTTTAGCACAGATGATAGTTTTTGTCCAGTTATAGGTTTTCACTCTATTAACTCTCTCAGCTCAGGCTGTTGGGGCACAAATAAATGTTTCTGTTGTTGAGAGTTATCTTACAAGGATGGTTGAAGTTGGATTATATGGAGTGCAGACGGATTTTAACAGAATAATAATGAAGATTAAACACTGGATATTTTACAATATACATAACTTTCTTTTTGTTTATATAGATATATATGTATATATAATCTTATAATAAAAGTGATGGTTGAAGTATACAAATGGTCCTCATCCTCTACGCCTGCTGTCCCGACCCCCATCCCAGTTGCCCCGTTCACAATAATGTCTAATCACAAGTAGATGCCTCACTCTGCACTATCCCCCCCCCCCCCCCCCCAATCCCCTCCCTTTCATCTGTTTCTGTGGTTTAGATGGTATCACACATCAAGTACAAATTCAGTTTTCCGAGTTTGGGGTCCTTGCTCTTTAAAACTGTGTTCTTTGTATTTACGACCATGAAATGCTGACACCGTACTAGGACTTTTGAACTGGATCATAAATGTTCCTATACCTTTCAGATTCCCTCAAAGCAGTACAAATATATCAGGCATGAGATTTGCATGAAAGCAAAAGCACTGAAAAGGAATTTATATTCGGAGCCTAGTTTCAGAATTTATACATTATAAGTCATTTTTGTTCTGTGTATGGATTCGACAGCAGGTAGTTGAAAACTGCGTCACCAAAATTAACACAACAAACGAAATGCGTAACAGCTCAAATGCAATGCTTGTGCTGTTCACAGCTTCTGGCAGTCTCCTCTGGATGTGTGCTTTGGGCATGTGTGCTTTGGGCATGTGAGATGGTGACAGACATACCTCTAGAAAAACCGCAACGGTTGTAACCGATTTCAGAGGATCCCAAACCACCTTTATCCACTTTACCGGCCATGCCCCCTGGTTGACCACCGTCTAGAGTCTTGGCCAGACAGCTCCACCTCCAGGCATGTACATTTTTGCTGCCGGGTGGAATCTTTCACAGCTCTACTCTCCAAGATGAAAAAAAAAGGCCACCTATTTTGCTGCCGGGTGAAATCTTTCACAGCTCTTCTCTCCAAGATGAAAAAAAAAGGCCACCTATTTTGCGTCCTTGTTTCAGAATAAACGTTTTGTTATGCCATACACAATGGCTTCGCCAGCATATATACAACAGACTATTTGATTCCACAATAGCTATTAGCATATTTTTGGGGAAGGGGATGGGGTGTGGGAAAGGAGGGAGGAGGCAGAACGGCTGAAAAACGAAAATTCGGTGAAATTTGACCTACAGACAGCGGAATTCCACTGAATGATATTGCATTCCCATGCCTGATAAATACTAAAGCGAAAACGATGTTAGAATGAAATAAAAAATTTCCTAGACTGCTGTTACGTCCAGTGGAAATCACACTCTAGTAAATGTCCTGATCACCTCGGCCCTTTGGTGAGAACAATCTCCATGTCAGACCTGTAAAACCAGGCAGACGATCCCTTGCCACTTGGAAGACAAATGAAGAAACATTTTCTTCCCAGATCCTTGATCAGCACCGAAGAAACCACACTTACCTGACATCAGACCTGGTCCCTGTAAACTCAGTGGTCTGGTTTTCTACCGGGGGCAACTTAAATGGAATGATGGATAATCCAAAGAAGAAAATCTTTCCCGACGAAAAAATTCTCTAAAAAAACTAATTGTGTGATCCTGTGACAACAGAACAGGATGGCTGGCAGCTGGCCACAACACACTTGGACTGATACTTTCATTTCTTCATGGTGAAGATCCATATTTAAACACTGACCAAAAAAAGAAGAAGAAAAAAAACGTGTAATAACCCCCCCTTCCTGCAAAGTTCGTTTTGATGTCTCACCTGTTACCAGCTCTATCTTGGTATTTTTTTTTCTGTCTGCCTAAATCAAAAACTGTTGAAGCAAAGTATTATAAAGTCATGCTGCTAATGCATGAAACAGCTGCTAGTTAACAGTTCTGCTTCAAAGATATAGCGTGAGACACAGACAATGTCATCTCTGGGTCATAGTCTTTAAAGATTAGATCTCAACTCCCCGACATGTTTGTGATGGAGACAGCTCAAAGGTTGCTGTTCAAACTTCAAGTCAACTGTCTGACCTGCGCCACTGGACGGCTTCAAATGTTGTTTACTGCAGAAACGAACTAAAACCAATTCTTGGACTACAACTAGCTTAGTGAACACGAAGCAATGCTAAATGTGAAAAATATGAAAAATGAAAATTCTGGAGCTTTTTACCCGACACCAATAGCAGAAAAAAGATACCCTTTTGCAATCCTATTTTCCTCTAAAACAGAACGCATGAAAAAAGAACCCACTATAATTTCATACTACTTCTAAATAAAAAAAAAAGAAGCAAGCAAAACAACAAAAAGAGAAAAATGGACATTCCATGGCATGGTAAAGATATAATATGCAAAGAAGACGACAAATGGAGAAGCAAATTATTTCAAAAGGCAATGCAGGAAACATATCCTTAAACAACTAATCATGTACCAACCTGACGCAGGAGTCATTCATCGTTACAAGACCACTAACTGCCACACATACACACACACAAAGTCAACTTGTCAACCCCAACACAGCAAAACAGCAAGCAAGGCATTAACCAACAGCACAAATCAAGTAATACAAAACAGATCCAAATGAAACAAACTGGCAGTTATGACGCACAATTAAATGCTACAGACAGGCAACTTAAAGCCGTAATAAATCATTTCTATACATCAAGCAAATAACACAAAGAAAGGGACAAATGCAAATTCATGTCAATAAGAAAAAAAAGTCCTCAGCACCAAAATTACATGAGTCTCAAGCAGTTGTCATGGGATTACAAATGATTTTTTTCTCTTGGGTTTGAGTCAAAGCACATATCTCCCTTGACAATGCGAGATTTGGAAAGGATAAGACAGGAGGAAGGGGAGGGGAGGGGGGAATAGGAGAAAATACTGGAATAGATGATTCACAGTTTACATCAATATTACTAAGCCAACACTCCTGATTCTATGGTTCTCTCACACAGATTGTCAACACAGACGACATACTTAGACTCTTCATCCCCCCCCCCCCCCCCCCCCCCCGACCTTTTAGCTTATTTCCTGCAAATGCACTTAGCGAACACTGTGAAGCTATATCAGGATGGATGCCGGTGATTCAGAAGAAGATTGTCATCATTGTGAGGTTACTAAAAATCGATTCCATTTTGGTGGTGCTCAGGTGTACGCCATAAAGACTTAAGTTGTACATGCTGACACCGCACTCTGCAAACTTGACATGCTTGGCCAAATCATGTAGGTCAGTCTGTCATGGTCACAACCATATGATAAAATAAAAACTAATTTACTGCTTTCAATTCAGATATCTTTCGGCTTTGCTAATATATCCTCAGCTCATTGCGGAGGGCATTTTAAGCTAAAAAATATTCCACATCCTCTGTATGATTGCAGTCACAACTGAATCCGCACTGGTAAAAACAGGTACCACTTAACCCAAGAGCAGGAAGTAAAATGATATTTATCCATATGTAGATAACCCCCAAATCATGACTTCTATCTGTCAGCCCTCTTCTTAATCTTGTGGACAGGTCTGAGACAAACACCTCAAGGGGCTTGACAATGAGGATTAAGACCTCTCCAGCTGCTATGTGAGTGGGCCTTCTGAAGAGTGTAAAAATGTCCACAGTAAACTGATTTTTCTGTCAAAGCGGGGGAATACTCACTGTGTCCACTTACAATTTTTCTCTAGTATTTGTTGTGCTGTCCACTATCATGGACTGTACTCAGAGCTGAATTCCGATTATGTCCGACAATGCATGGTGTGAAAAAATTTGATCATGATTATTTCTTTTTCAACTTTGGGAAAACTTTGAAAAGCAGTAATTGCCACAGAACAATCAAATTACTGTACGTTCTTCAAGATTAAGAAAAAAAAAGGAAAAAAAAAAAAAAAAAAAGAAAACCACAAAAAAAGGAAAGGTGTGAGATGACACACATAACGAATGAAACCCACAACGCTGAATCAAACTGAAATCACATCAGCCACTGCAGACTGGAAGAGCATTGACAATACTTTGTGAACACTTTTCCCCCCCCCAAAAGCCAGAATTTCTGCGCCTGTCCTGTTGCGTTTGAAAGACGACAAGCCAGGCAGTGGTACTCGATGGCACTGTCATATAGCACGAATGTTGCAGCCATTGGCTAACCAGCACAGGCTTGTGAGTAGCAGTCAACAACAACAACAACAAAAAACAACGACAACAACATAATTCTGTTCCAAAGGTGGTAGAATCATTTTGTCCTGAATGGGGAGTAGGGAAATGGGGAAGGAGAGTGGGATATTGTGTCTTCTCTTCAGATGTCATCACTACTACCCGATAAAAATCCACAAGGCAGGAAAAGAAAAAGATGTTAGCAAGGGGAGGACTGTAGTGTAAGTGGCGGAGTAGAGCGACAGCGGGTGGGTACCAGAAAGTTCAGTGAGCAGGAGCAACCGACCACATCCTTCAAGACTGTATGATGCATGCAGCATCCAGAAGGAAGTACTGGCCAACACCGACAGCAGTGGAAGCCAAGTTGTACGGCACCCTGGAGGAGCTGCGGTGGATGGCAGCCTTCATCGAGGACACTGGGCTGCTCATCTAACAGGAAGCGAACGAGGAAGAAGAAGAAGAAGAAGTGAGCAGGAGGAGGGGTGGGGGTGGTAGGATGGGGCTGGGGGTGGTGGTGGTGGTGGTGGTGGGACAAATCCTGTTCTGTCAAAATGTTAAATCATCCAGCGGTAGATCTGGCAATAAAAATGTTTTCTATAACACTGGCCTGTGTTTCTTCTTTGTTCTCTCTCAACCCTCCCCTCCCCCTTCCTCCTACTCCAACTGTCCCTCCTTCTGACTGCAGTTCAGTTTTACTAACTTCTGTGAATGGGGAGAGAGCAGGGGAGGAGGTGGGAGGAAGGTAGGAGAGGGCTGAACCTCCTCCCTCTTCCCCCGATCACAAATCAGGACCAATCAACTGTGCTAATCATGTGCACAGGCTTAGAGAAAAAAACACAACAGAAAACAAGGGAATGCACAGATATTTGAAAAGGAAAAAAAAATCACACACACACAAAACCCAACCTCAAACAAACAAAAACTTGATAAATGTCATGAACAGCGCCTTACATCTCCACCGAGTCCGAAATGAGTGGAGCATGAACATACATACACGCACAATAGACCAAATCCCAGGTGCTTGTCGTCACGGTAAGAAATGCAAGAAACGAATGCAACATGTCATCATCATTCATCTCAACGATATCCAATCAAAATATTGCTTGAACCATTGTGGAAGGAAACTTGTTTCACTTGCTTTTTACACTTTTAGCTTCAACAACAGCATGCATAGGCAGTATGTGAACACACACTCGTGCATGCACGCACACAGATTTTTAGACACATGTGCACACACACACACATATCACTGACTATGAAAACGAAAATACTATACATCAGCAAAACATTAAGATCAGGTTTCCCAATTTGCTGCACCATCAAAAGTTTGCAGTGACCTCAATCTCACAACCACAAAACAACATTTGGGGGTGAAAAGTGACAGATGAAAAAAATGTGTGTTTGTGTATGAGAGAGAGCCCATAACAAAATTTCAGAATATCAAAATATACAACCAAACAAAGGGAATGAAGGGAAGAATTTAACCATTCAGTTCACTACATCCTGGTCCGAAGATAAAAAAAAAAAAGAACAGAAAAAAAAAAACACACTGAAAATATGTACAATCTAGACATTAACCATCCAATTAAGTTACCATAATTTCCAAACTATAAGGCACTTCTGAACAAACGGGATTTGTTGGACTTCTTTTCTTCCACCCACTTTCAACAGATCGGTGCACGTGAGTTGGTTTTTTTTTTTTTTTGTAAATGTGCTGACATATAGACAAACAAATCAAAGGCAGGGAAAAAACTGACATGCAAACACAAATCTAATAATCAATTCATGTTCTTTGTTATCTTTAATTATCATCACTGCAAGACTGGACCAAACTGTGCATAGACTGTTACAAGCTAATAGTACTGCTAAATTTTTCGTCTTTCTGTGTAGCCATGTTGCATCCCACATTTGGAAGACAGGTCCGAGCTAACCTCTTCATCTCTCTCAATTTGTTTGCATTCCGCCAATAATCAGTTTTTCAGTTGCTTGCTTGCTTGCTGTGTCTCCTATCGCCTTTATCTTCACTTCTGTGACATAGTCACGAAGTGTTACCTTAACCCCTAAAATCAACAGCGCTCCTGACGAGAGTGCATGGAACAGGCGTGTTTTGAAATATCCAGTGTAGATCTGAATTAAAACACCTACGTGTTCTATGCCTTGCAGACTAGAAAATACAGATACAACCAGAATATGCACAGGCACAGGAAAAAAAAAAGCCTAACCTGCACTCTATTCACTGGAATGATGCGCACACTGGATGTTTGGTGCTTTAAGCCGTTTGCAGTGAACTGAAATTCAGAATTGTTCAGTGCCAGCCTCTTTTTTTTTCCACTATCACTCTCTTCAAACGCCCGTCACTTCATCCCCTTTGAAGCCATTCTATCATTACCTGGAGCGACGCATACGAAAATGGTTATTGTTTAAATCTGTACTGTGCATTCTCTTCTACAAACATTTTCCAACCTTTCAGAGGAATTGCTTGGAATGGTGCAGACGCTGATCATCTGTGCTGAACCCTGCTGTGGCATTTTGCTACACTGGCCTTATAAGGGTTAAGCCCTGCTGACACATATATGGGTCATGGCTACAGACCATGTGTACAAACTGCCCTACACAGGTCACCAATACTGATTTCAACATGCATGGAGCGCCTTAAATTACGAGACATCCAGTCAGAATTCGTCACCCTGCAGTCTGGAAATTATGGTAACCAATGGTCAAAAGATGACAAAACTTCAAACAATATGCAATTCACAGAATGAACATCAAACCAATAGTCAGAAATATCAAATGTGTCAAACCAATAATCAAAGATAACAAATATGCCAAATTATTTACAACATTCAGAACTGTCATTTCCTGATAAAGATTCAACAATCTTTTTTGTTCCAATCTTTTTTTCATAAGCCTACTCACACACATTGATGACCACACACACATACGCATGACTTACACTTTGCTACTGGAAGGTAACAGGCCTAGCATGATACTAGGAATCCCAGAGGCCTCTAGTCCTAGCAGCTAGGTGGTCTAGGACTACTAGGGCATGGGCTGAAAGATCTAGGTAGGTAGGCAAGGCAACATTCTAGTGTTTCCCACAACCAACATAGAATCCCTGACAGCAGCCATATCCACAATGAACCGACCCCAACCCCCCTCTGCACACATCAATACACTCATACCTGTCAGCGTGCAACGCATCAAAAGCCGTGCGCCCACTCAGTGGACAGTGTACCTGAACTAGTCGGTACCAAAACCAGTTGGTACACACATACCCAAGCCAGTCATCATGCATCAGTGAGAATTCAATTCACACCAGCACAAGGCATACCTCTCCACCACAGGCAAAGGTAGAACCATAACACAATTCCCCCCCCCCCCCCTCCCCGACACCTTCATTTGAAGTGAAACACAGGGTAAGGGAGATTAACAGAGCAGGAGAAGGGTGGAAGGCGGCTAGAGAAGGGTGTGAACAACAGGCCAGTAAAACAAGCTCACAAATGCAAGAATCCCAGTTCCACACTGTGATCAAGAAGGAAAAGAAGTACATAATATTTTGGTGCCAATAAAACAGTCTGCATATCTGATATCAGCCTGTCCTCTCCAACATCAGTCCATGATGACATCAAAAACAAACACCACAAAACCCAAACCATGCGAAGAAAACTATATATATCCATGGTTCCAGGGAGAAAAAAAAAAAAAGGGGGGGGGGGGGGGGGGGGGAGTTATGCTATCAATATGATCAAGATTCATTTACCTTCTAGACGTGTGACGTTTCAAGAGACCGTTTGAAAACTGAGGCTACATCAGTGTTCAATGTCACAGCTGGCTGACAACTAACAGAGCCCTGTCAAAGGTCATGCATACTTGCACCAAATTAAGGAACAAGTTTCTACCTGAACAACCCACTTGACTTACCCTCACCTAAAAAGGAAAAGGGAAAAATATTTTCCTGTCCAACTTAAGTGTATTCACACAGGGCGATTCAACAGTTCTACATATATCCGAAACAGATGCGAAGTATTTCATGGATCAGATTCAATGTATTATCTGCATCCATGCAGCCTCCTGGTCGTAACAGAACAGTGTTGGCATTATCTACAATCTCCTTTTAACAACAGAACATTGTCAACATGGTCCACGCATGTCCTGAACACAACAGCACAATGTTGACACTGACAATATCTGCCATCTCCTTGTAATAACAAAATGGTGTTGACGTTGACAATCTCCACACAAACTCCTGGTAAGAACACAGCACTGTCAATTCTCTCTACACCAGAATGATGTCAGCATTATCAACAGTAATGATCTAAACAGAATGATATTGAAATTATCCACAGTATCCTTACAACACCAGAATGATGGTGACATCACCCATGTTATCCTGATAATAGCAGAATTATGTCGACAATATCCACACTATCCTGACAACAACAGAATTATGTCGACATTATCTGCAGTACCCTGATAACGATAGAATGCTCTCGACAGTATCCACATAGTGTCTTGAAAACAACTGAATGATGTCAACATTATCCACAGTGTCCTTGTACCAACACATGAAAGACGGCCAAGACGATACAGACTACTGCATGGTGCTTGCCAAGGACTGGCAATACTCTTTAAAATCACTCTTAAGTGAACAAACTTTTGGATCATAAACCTAGTTTTTTTCGCTCTTGATCTCAGCAATCTTTGTTGTTTATTTCCTGATCTTCAGTATCGCAATCTAAGACTGGCGAGGTTCAGGGTCTTGCTGATCCCAGCTTCATCAAGAAAAAAAAAGGCTCACTCAACACTCTGAAGGTACTGATGGAGATTGCGCAAAGGGAAGTAACTGTATCAAACTTCTCCTGTAATGGAAATCAATCTGTGACTAGTTGAGAAACTCTCATATGATGGAAATCATTTGTGGCTGGTTTCTCCATACTTTCATCCTCGACTCATAAGCATTTATTTTCATTCAGTATGGCCAAAATATTCAAGTTCACAACTCTCTGGGAATAAATAAGTTAACTTTGCAACAAAGAGACGGTTAAAATCAATTTCACAACTTACTCAAAACAGTTCAGAACTGAGCAGGCCCAACCTTTTATCTCAGTTGAGCACCAACCAGTGCATTTTACTGGCGGTGTTTCCTCCCTTGAGAAAAGATCATGCAAACTTCAATTATTATTATTACATCAGACTGTAGTTCATCGAAACTTGGCAATCTCTTGGAACTAGATAGTGGATTGCAGGCTTCAGTCAAGAGGAACAATGTTTTGTCAATAGTTTGTGATCTAGGTTGGTCAGCCAATGGTTTGTTAATAAAGAACAACTTCTACCTAGTACATATTGATTGTTCTCATATTTGGTCTTCAAATATACATCCAACAGTAGTGATTGTGAATGGATATCTTTTCAAGTGCATTTAGCAACAACACTTCTTCAGACAATATCCTCTTTAAAACCAACAGGAGATCTGGACTGATCAGGTAAGAACTGAAAAAAACAAAACAAAGACAACATCAACAATAGTATAACAAAACAAAGACGCATTTACACACACACAGTATTCAATTACCTAACAAGGCACACTACACACATAGTCACACACACTATTCTGTAACCTATCATGGTCATGGTAGCAATCAACTGGCAATGTATGTTGTAGTCAGATCATCAATATTAAAGGGTTTTATTTTGTAATTTTTCATCACTAGATAAGACTGATGGATATGTCCATAGGTAAATAGCATATCTGTATTGAAAGGAATGAATTATTCAACTGAAGAAAAAAAACAACCAAAAACAGACAGATAGACCCATGGTGGTTCACCATACAATGGACCAGCTGAAGAGCATAAAAAGGCATCATGATGGAACATACACACACAAACATGCTCCTGAGATTCTATGATGTTTAGCATGTACACATGAACAAACAACGGAATCAAGACTTTGGGTGCAACAGCTGAAAGACCAAATAATATGCAAAAACTTGTCAGTGCTACTTGCGCTGGATAAGTTAGATGCTTGCCAGTTTACCTGTTGTTTAAGAAAGGTATTGGATCTTTGCCAGTTTATCTGTTAGGTTGAACTGATGTAAGAGCCTAGTGACGCTTGCCAGTTGACCTATTGTTTAAGAAAGATATTGGTACTTTGCCAGTTGACCTATTGTTTAAGAAAGATTTTGGTACTTTGCCAGTTGACCTATTGTTTAAGAAAGGTATTGGTACTTTGCCAGTTTGCCTATTGTTTAAGAAAAGGTATTGGTACTTTGCCAGTTTGCCTATTGTTTAAGAAAGGTATTGGTACTTTGCCAGTTTACCTATTGTTTAAGAAAGGTATTGGTACTTTGCCAGTTTACCTATTGTTTAAGAAAGGTATTGGTACTTTGCCAGTTTACCTATTGTTTAAGAAAGATATTGGTACTTTGCCAGTTTACCTATTATTTAAGAAAGATATTGGTACTTTGCCAGTTTATCTGTTAGGTTGGACTGATGTAAGAGCCTAGTGACGCTTGCCAGTTTACCTATTGTTTAAGAAAGATATTGGTACTTCGCCAGTTTACCTATTGTTTAAGAAAGGTATTGGATCTTTGCCAGTTTATCTGTTAGGTTGGACTGATGTAATGGCCTAGTGATGCTTGCCAGTTTACCTATTGTTTAAGAAAGGTATTGGTACTTTGCCAGTTTACCCATTAGGTTGGAATGACGTAATAGCCTTGTCAGTTCGCCTTTAGTGTTGGATTGGTGTAGAAACCTAGCCTGTTACCTATTGTGTTAGGCTTAGAAACCTGTCAGCTTACCAACCTCATTGGACAGGTGTAAAAAAAAACTTGCTAGTTTACCCGTTATGTTGGATAGGTACAGAAACCTTGCCAGTTCACCCATTATGCTTGACAGGCGTAAAAACTGTGCCAGTTGATCTACTGTACGAGCATGAGTAGAAACTTTGTCGGCTCACCTATTGTCTTGGATAGGTAGAGAAACCTTGTCAGTTGACCCATTATGCTTGGCAGGAGTAAAAAAAAAAAAACCTTGCCAGTTCACCTATTGTGTGGAGCATGAGTAGAAATGTTGTTGGCTAACCTACTGTCTTGGATAGGCACAACGTTTGACAGCACATAAAATCAGGTGAAAAACAAACCATTACTGCTTACACAGCAGTCGCCACAGTGTTGCACATTGTAAACTGCTCACGTCATTCACTGCACAGCATAACCTGCTTCTACGACAGTCACTGGTGGGACACACCTGCCAACCCTTATGATTAAAGTGGTCTTCATCTCACTCGAATTGACTTCAATCATGCAGTTGATCCAATTGTGCACCCCCCCCCCCCCCCCACCCCCCCATTGTCGGTTCTGAAGAAAAAGAAAAAGGCCTATCACACACACAGCAACTGCATAGCCACTTTACAATTTCAGCTGAAATTATGGTTCACAACTTCTCTTCAATTAAGTTTCTTACCACCCTCATGTTGAAGTATGAAGATGATTTGCTTTGCCCTGGTTGGAGGGGGGGGGAAAGACTTTCTGCATGGAAAAACATACACAAAAATATCTACGAACTGTTCAATCCAGTATTCACTCTAGAATATATTATGCTCAATATATCTGGATTTAAAATTTTGCATGATGTCCAGCATCGAATACACTTGCAGACGACTGAACTGTTTTTAGGGTCTTCCATGGGCCAAGACTACAGAAACATTTATGAACCTGATAAATGAACAGTAGCTATGCTTTGAAAGAGACATTAGTGACAGTTTATTGCAGAATCAGCTTCTGTCAAGGGATAAACCCACTGTTCAAAGGGCCCATGCTACCATAGTCATAGTGGCTTAGAGACTTACACTTAAATGAAAAAAAAAAGCCCTGCAGCAGACATAATGATGAAAACGGTTTTAAACATTCAACCAAAAAGAAGAAAATGAAGTGTTTGGAATTACAAAAGAGAAGTTTTCTAGTTTGTGTATTGTCACAAAAAACATTCCTCTCTTCTTTCACATATTCCTCTGCGTTATCTGGAGAAACTCCTTTTAAGTCTGGTTAGGGTTGGCAGGTCTGCTACTTATACAGCAGTCGCCAAACAGCCGTAGCCTGCATACTGCTTACATAGCAGTCATCACAAAGCATACCTTGCAGTCACTGTGCCTTATTAAATTGCAGTCTCACGTGCACTACACACTGAACACATCTTACACAGCAGTCAAGCACATCATACACTGCTTAACTTATACGCAGACAGCCAGTGCATATCACACATTGCCTTACTGCAGACAAGTGAACTGTCACCCTATGTCACTTAGGCAGCAGTCACTGCACCTCGGATCAACTATGCCCACAGCCCAGCCTGCCACGACGGCCAGAACTGGACGGCAGTCACACAGCCTGCACGGCAGTCAACACTGATACTGTGGGCCCTACTCTGTTCACACGGCAATGGCTGGAACTCAACCCTGCCATCAGCGCCAGCCATTTTCCATGTCACAGTTACATGTCGCAGGCTGCATTCTCTCTGCATGAAGATAAACATGACTTCAACAATGATTCTCCTAGAGTTAGGCAATCAGGCCAACGTCCTGACACTAGGACAATCCATCATTACCATGTGCCACCCTGAATGCATCTGTATAAAAAACCACTGGAATGGTCAGATTGTTTGTTATCGTCCAATACTTTTTTTTTTAGGTTTGAATTGGTTTCTTTGCATTACCGATTCTGTTATGATCCTGAGACAGTTGGGTTACGTTCTTGTGACTCATCAGAAAGGAAGCAGCGATGTCTGTGAAACTGCTGCGATCAGCAGAAGAACGAGATCTTACACAGGGTTCTACATTTACATGAAATTTTGGAAATGTTTGAATCATATGTAAGAAAATATACATTTAAATGAAATTTCTGTAAATACCTTGTTCTTAAATAGAATATCTGAAAATATTTCATATGAAATATGTAAACATTCTTGATGTTTTAATGAATTCTCTTACTATGCTTTGTTTACATATGAAATAAATGAAAATATGTGCTTAAATGAAAGGCCCAGAAATGTTTTTATGTATAAATAGTATGTCTGAAAACATTCGATGTTTGAATGAAAAACCTGGAAATATTCTGTTTCAGTGAAATATCTGGAAATGTTCTCTGTTTTAAAAATACATCTGGAACAGTCCTGTTTAAATGAAATCTCTGGAAATGCAATACTTAAATGAAATATTGGGAAATATTCCACATTTAATCAAAAACTCTGGACATGTTCTACTTCCTGCGGAACTGAAACATCAGAGAATGCTCTGTTTAGATGTCTGAAAATACTTTATGTTTAAAGGAACTATTGGAAAATATTCCATGTCTCAATGATAAAATCATTTTTCAGAAGAGATTACCAGTGCAACATAAAAAAACCAAACAAAACAAAACAAAACAAAACGAAAACATACAGACGTTCAACAAAAGTAATCATTCCAGAGTTGCTAATTCCTTAATGTCTGAACATGGATTATTTCATACAATGTTTTGGCCAAGAGACGATGATTGCCTGCAATTCTGAAGGTACAACGCAGGTACCCTTCCTAACCAACCTGGCCTGCAAGTTCACTCAGGTGCCTGACCGGAGAAAACCACCAAGCACAGTTCCGATTCAACAGTGTACACTGTAGTCAACTAACCTCCTCCACTATTGTACAAGTATCATTATCTCCAGCACGCAATTCAGTGTTGATATCTACAAGCATGACAAAGCGTGTCCCTTTTGGACATGTACAAGTAGCACACTTGCCCTTCCCATCCACCCAACCTCAACATGTCAGTGACACGACAAGTATTTACAGTCAAGGCAAGGTATTGTTTCAATACGAGGAGGTTTGTATATATATATATATATATATACATGCACACATGTATCTACACATATATCATCATTTCACAATGAATGTATAGCCAGAGCAATAGCTTCTCACTGTAAATTTAATGCCTAGGCACATTTCCGAAAAGATTTTTTTTGTTTTAACCTGAATCTGTTAGCATCCATTCAATCTTTTTTTTATTTTTTTTTATTTTTGACATGTGAAATATTCAAGTACTTTCCAAATTCAAACCTCACAGAACCCCTCGAGCACACACGCTTTCACCTTTCCCAAAGACCACTGTGGTACTCATTAGCATGGTAACCAAAGAAATCATCATGCTTAACCCTCTTGCATTTGTTTCGCCCGTATCCGGCCGCTCTGTTTGTCTCCCCTGGTGTTTGTTACGGTCACATGTGCTGCATTACTTTCCCTCACACTGCGACCTTGTTTTAAGTCGAGGCTGGCCAAAATAAATGGACATCCCTGAGAGGTGTCCCATGAAATCTTAGCAGTAGTATGGGGTGTGGAAAACAATTCATTCACAAAGACTAGGGTCATGAACTGACCGCATTCCACTGATTTCTAAAAACAAACCACGAATACTAGGAGCAGCTTTTGGCTGAAAAATGTAAATGCAAGAGGGTTAATGCTTATCCAAGTGCACCTCCCCACAGGAAAAGAAAACTTTTAAAACAGGACTTTCCTTTTATATAAAGAAATCATTATGATTGATTTTCTTTCTCCAAACAAAATCACTGAAGTTCCCTCATCCAAATGCCGAATTTTTTTTCAACCCTTCTGTTTCATCACTCAATCAACTTTTTAATCATCACATGAATACTGCATGGTGACAGATGATTAACTTATCATTGCATCAGGTTTCTATTACTGCGGCAATAGTGCATGGTGATTGTCTTTCCTAACCCCAGTCAATCAGACTTTACAACCTTTTTTTTTTCTTTTTCTTTTTAAAGTATAAACCAACATGGTAATGACTTTCACAAGATGACAGCCTTGATCCCCCCCCCCCCCCCCCCTTTCAGATCATGAACTGTAAACCAACTTAATCTGCTGGATCTAAAGAACTTGTTTGCTGTAAGCCAATATCAGTTCCCCCCCCCCCTCCCCCCTTCCTCCCCACCATCTTTCTTGCTTTCAGATTCATTCTGTTGTTCTGTAATACAAGCTTTTCATGCACACACACACACACTCACACATTTAAAAGGTTCAGTCCTCCAAAGGGGCAGGGCAATACATCACAGTGAGATGAGAACCAAATCTCAAACACATGACTGCAAAAACTAGAACAAGGAGATTCATCAGTTTGGTTGTGAGTCACCTAGCAACTTCCGTTTTCCTAAGCCATTGCCTGTTTACTTGATCACTGTAGAACTGAAAGACAAGACAATAATCCACAGAGTAACTGACAATGAAAAGATGAGGGGGGGGGGGGGGGGGGGGGGAGGGAAAAGGTTGGAAGCTGAAAGGGTTAAAAGGGATAGAAGAAACAGGACAATGGGAGTGGGGGTTGGAGGAGAAAGAGGAGGGGGGGGGGGGAGAGAGAGAGAGAGAGAGAGAGAGAGAGAGGGAGAGTCCTCAAATAAGAAAATTTTCATACATGCATATGCTCCAACCTCTTTCCTTTTCTCTCTCTCCCTCTCTTTTCGTCGTGTTGTCCCTCCTTCCCTTCTCTCCACTCCCCACTTTCTCTCTTATTTCATTTCTTCATTTTTTCCAAACCTTCGTCGCTCACTGCATTTTCATTTCGTCTGCTTTCCTGTCCTGTGCTCAAGCTGTAAAGCAAATGCTTTGGATGATGTCCCTTGGTGGCAATCAAACTAATGAATATCAGTGTTCACATTTTATTTATATATATATATATATAAAAGAGCAGCCGCTCGAAATATTGGATTATATTTGTTTGCATTGCTTGTTTGCCTTTTTACTTCAATTGTGTGTGTGTGTGTGTGTGTGTCTCTCTCTCTCTATATATATAATTGCTCAGCATTATATATATATTCTTTTTTTCCCCTTAAGCAATTACTTTCACCCATGTGTTCCCCCAATACAAAACAAATCTGATTCTTCAGAGATACCATTGTAAAGCAGATCTGATTGTAGACTGTCTGTGCAAAGTGCACTGGTCAGTTGCCATAGGCTTGGTCTCTGGGTGTCACCTTCCCTCACTCACCACATTTTCTTTCTTTTTTTTTTTTTTTTTTAGTTTAGTTACAAATTTAATTCAAATGAGATAGAAGAGGGGTGCAGGAAAAAAAAAACCCAACAAACCATTTTACACACAACAAAATGTGCCCCATAAGGATCTTGGTCTCTCAGTATAAATAATAATCAATCAAAACAACACTTTGTTATCATTTAAATAAACATACACACAAACCAATTTGCATTTCTGGACCATGGAAAATAACCAGATATTGTTCAGAGTTAAACCATTGCATTCTGGACCACAGAATATCATCCGTACTGTGTTCAAAGCACCACATCATGAAATACAATATAACAAAGACCGGGCTTCAAATGTCTGTACAAGCATACATGTAATCCAATTCATTATGCCCACCATTCCAAAATGACATATACAGGTTCTGTGAAGCACAGAAAGAGCCAACAGCCTGAGTGGGGGGGAGGGAGGAGGAAAAAAGAGGAAAGACTGACCACTGGAGGACAGGGCGAGTTGCACTGCATCACAACCCAGGCCTACGTCACTGACATCCCAAATCCGATGCGTTTCTGCTTCCTGCCACTCGTACCACTTGAGGGTGCAACTTGTTCCCAAATACGCCGCAGTGAAGTTTTTGATCATGTTACGTCTCCAAATACTTATTTGCACAAACACTTGTATGAATAAAGAAAAAAAAAAAGAGAGAGTAAACTCTGTGGAAAGATGAACAGATTGCAAACTGCCAATACTTCATTTTGCAACAACAACAACAACAAAAAAGAGATGGCAGATGATGCACAATGAACAGAATCCAACAGGTGCAGGAAAAAATTGTAGGCAAAGTGTACACAAGAACAGGATGAATTCGTAGACGATGAATAAGGAACATAGTGGTGCATGAAGAAATGATGGATGCTGGAGCAAGAATAGAAAGGAACAGGTAGAAATGGTGGCTGGTGGGACTAAGAACAGAAAGAAACAAAAAAAAAAGTGATATATGGTGGACTATGGATTGAAAGGAACTGGGAAAAAGTGGAAGAGGTGGACCAAGAATAGAAAGGAACAGGAAAAAGTGGTAGTGACGGACCAAGAATAGAAAGGAACAGGAAAAAGTGGAAGAGGTGGACCAAGAATAGCAAAGAACAGGAAAAAGTGGAAGAGGTGGACCAAGAATAGCAAGGAACAGGAAAAAGTGGAAGAGGTGGACTACGAATAGAAAGGAACAGGAAAAAGTGGAGGAGCTGGACCAAGAATAGCCAGGAACAGGAAAAAGTGGAAGAGGTGGACCAAGAATAGCAAGGAACAGGAAAAAGTGGAAGAGGTGGACCAAGAATAGCAAAGAACAGGAAAAAGTGGAAGAGGTGGACCAAGAATAGAAAGGAACAGGAAAAAGTGGAAGAGGTGGACTACGAATAGAAAGGAACAGCAAAAAGTGGAGGAGCTGGACCAAGAATAGCAAGGAACAGGAAAAGGTGGTGGAGGAGGACCAAGAATAGCAAGGAACAGGAAAAAGTGGAAGAGGTGGACCAAGAATAGCAAGGAACAGGAAAAAGTGGAAGTGGTGGACCAAGAATAGCAAGGAACAGGAAAAAGTGGAAGAGGTGGACCAAGAATAGCAAGGAACAGGAAAAGGTGGTGGGGGAGACCAAGAATAGCAAGAACAGGAAACAGTGGAAGAGGTGGACAAAGAATAGCAAGGAACAGGAAACAGTGGAAGAGGTGGACCAAGAATAGCAAGGAACAGGAAAAAGTGGAAGAGGTGGACCAAGAATAGCAAAGAACAGGAAAAAGTGGAAGAGGTGGACCAAGAATAGCAAGGAACAGGAAAAAGTGGAAGAGGTGGACTACGAATAGAAGGGAACAGCAAAAAGTGGAGGAGCTGGACCAAGAATAGCAAGGAACAGGAAAAGGTGGTGGAGGAGGACCAAGAATAGCAAGGAACAGGAAAAAGTGGAAGAGGTGGACCAAGAATAGCAAAGAACAGGAAAAAGTGGAAGAGGTGGACCAAGAATAGCAAGGAACAGGAAAAGGTGGTGGAGGAGGACCAAGAATAGCAAGGAACAGGAAAAAGTGGAAGAGGTGGACCAAGAATAGCAAGGAACAGGAAAAGGTGGTGGAGGAGGACCAAGAATAGCAAGGAACAGGAAAAAGTGGAAGAGGTGGACCAAGAATAGCAAGGAACAGGAAAAGGTGGTGGAGGAGGACCAAGAATAGCAAGGAACAGGAAAAAGTGGAAGAGGTGGACCAAGAATAGCAAGGAACAGGAAAAAGTGGAAGTGGTGGACCAAGAATAGAAAGGAACAGGAAAATGTGGAAGAGGTGGACTACGAATAGAAAGGAACAGCAAAAAGTGGAGGAGCTGGACCAAGAATAGCAAGGAACAGGAAAAGGTGGTGGAGGAGGACCAAGAATAGCAAGGAACAGGAAAATGTGGTAGAGGAGGACCATGAATAGGAAGGAACGGGCGAAAGCAGTGGATGGTGGACTAAGAGTAGAAGGTGAGGACGCTCTTCTGGTTTCCTCTCAGCAGCAGTGTGGGGGGCAGGTCTCTGCTCAGAATGTCTAGCCACGCCATGTACAGACCTGCCGAACAGGTGCCCTTGCGTGGCATGGGGAGTGTCCTGCACACACACACACACACACACACACACACACACACACACACATATCAAACACACACACCCCAAACATGCACACAACACATATCGTTGCGATTCAGTACATACTCCAAGTGAAAAGAACTCATGTACTTATAACTTCAAGAAAATATGACATGGTGTAGTAGATGACACCAAATCCGATTTATGATCACACAACGCATATACTAACTCCTTCACACACTATAGTAATATGTACATACACTTCTTGTGGTGAGACTTTTCTTGCATAAATTGTGCCTGTGTGTGTGCGTGTGCGCGCACGTGTGTGTGTGTGTGTGTGTGTGTGTGTGTGTGTGTGTGTGTGTGTGTGTGTGTGTGTGTGTGTGGTGTGTGTGGTGCAGTGTGCGTGCACGTGTGCGTGTGTGTGTGTGTGTGTGTGCACGCATGCTAATGCATGCATGTGTGTTTGCGTGCTTGTGTTCATAACTATGGGTGTACACTTTGATATTTTTTCTTTCTGCAAGGTCAGACTAGAGTCACTGCTAAGGAACGCAAGTCAAATGTCATTTTAATGGACCAAGGGACCTCTCTTTCCTCCCCACCTCTTTCCATACTTTGTCTCTCTCCTTTCTTTTACTCAGTATCCACCTTGGATCTTTCTAATGCTATTATTGTCTTTTCTCTAAGACAGATGTTTCTTTTAAAAAAAAAAAACCCAAAAAAACCAAACAAACACAGAAACTTCTAAAATGTTGGTGTAAAATAAAAAAAATGCTGTATGCTTATTTGAAATGTTACTTCCTAAAAAATTGTAATCTAATAACATTCATGGACAATTTGATCTAATTTTCATTCTTTTAATCACATAAAGCAGAACTTCTCTGAACACGATGCACTCTTGGAAAATTAGTTTTAACTTTGTTTTCTTCAGGTAAGGGGGGAAGGGGGATGGGGGGGGGGGGGGGGGTCTTTCACGAAGATCTATAAGAAGCTGACTGTGAACCTGCAGCTCACACATCTTTTATTTCATAATTCATTACCTGCCCCTGAAAAACAAACAGCCGACAGAAAAGAAGGTTGCGACAAGAAGGCTACCTTTGCTTGACCACATTTTCTTTTTCTTTATGATTCCAGAATCATTTTAATCTATCTAGTGGCCTACCAAGTTCAGGCTGTTGAAAATTAAGTACCTTTAAGTAACATGAAATAAATGTGGCGCTCTTCTGCTAGGCTTATGCTCTGAACTTTGTTCATATGCTCACGGCTGATCACTGATTCAATGTCTGCTACAAAGACATAACAACTGTACTGTATTTCAGACTCGCACAGTATGCACTATCCTAAAAGACAACAGCTAAAAATTGTGAACTGTACGCAGTCTTGTCCAGCCAGCGACATCATGCAAGCTAGCTTCCAGGGTCAGCGAACAATCTGTGTTTGTTCAGTCTTCACCACTGTTCTTAGCTCAAAAGCAAACAGGAAGCTATTTCTATGTGCCATACTCCACAGCTTCAAAAATCTATGATTCTTTTTTGAATCGGCAGCAGTGGCTGAAGGGCAGACAAATTCCATGCCTGTATATATTGTACTGTACCGAGCGCCTGTAGCATAAAGGGAAAACTTACAGCACGATGAGCGAAGCTTCACTGGACCTTTCCATCACCAGCTCCTTGACCCGCAGGTGTCGTCTTGTCTGGAACACAGTCAGTTGGCAATGATCGTCATGACTTTCTTCTTTAGTCCTCACACACAATCCTGACGTTCATTAGGAAGGATTTTTTTTCTTTTTTTCTTACCATTCTAAATCATACCAGTAAGGCAGCCATATTCTGTTTTCCTAAATGAAGTCTGAATATGACGCCACAGTGAATGCTTATGTTTGTTTCCTCCCACTCAATGTCACAAAACAGCCTATTTTATACAAAAAAGGGTTAATACAAAGGATGAACAGGATTCAAAGTGTCTGCATGTTTTCTTTTTCTATCTTTAATGCATGCATTCACACATGGCACCTCGGTTTATGTATCTCATCCAAATGACTCGGACAGGGTTGGAACCTGTGCAGATGTTCGACTTCAGAAGGAAATCCTTCGCAAGCCCGACTGTCACATGATTGAAACCCTGGACCTTGCATCAATAAATCAATGTATCATCGACAAGGCCATCCAGGCCACACCATGACTTTTCACTGAAATGACTTGGCGGCAGAGAAGTGTCTCCTCTGGTGGGTTGCCTTGGGACAACTGTATACTGACTTGACCGTTTCCAGTGAAACTGGGTCTCCCACAGGACAAGGGCAGGTATGACTGTGTGTGGAGAAAGAATCTATGACACGGAATAATTTCACTATCGGGGTACAGAAGATAAGCAAAAACAAACAAACAAACAAAATTCTGGAACTAAACATCACATGACTCTTGACAGAGAATGAACTTTGAGAACAGTGAAGTATTATTTTGCCTTTGGGGTCTCACCTTAAGCAAATTGAAACAAAACCCATCTATCTTTGTATTCTCCTTCTTTCTTTTTTTCTTTTTGTAAAATAAATCAATTTACTGCTTAAACAGGTGTCTTACCTTGTCAGCCAGCAAGTCCACCTCAGCCTGTGAGCACTTCCACGGAAACTGTTCCTGCGTTTCTCCCTTTTCTTCGTTCAGCAGCCAGGGATTCAGGATGGTGTTGAATTCTTGGTAACTGAAAGAAGAAACAAAAATCCAATGTAAAAAAAAAAAATATTGTCTTACACAGTACTAACATGCTTTTGAGGACAAGATTATTTGTAAATATCTATTCTGCCAGAAGTGATAACACGATGGATGTATAAGCTTTACATGGCTGTCAGGTGGCTGATAAAAGAGAGTGGACTACAAATGGATACAGGAACCCAGTAGCAGCATGACCTTGACATCTGAATGATCTTTTGGTTTCTCCTTTCCAAAGTGCTTTCGCAGTTGCCATTATTTTTATCATGATCATCATTATAGCCCAGCTGATCACGTGCGTAGTTCTCAGGAAGGCCATTGCTCAGGGAAGAGAGGTCATGTCCTGAATGCAGTGTTTCAATTTCATCTCAGAGCATGGGGTATTCATACCCTTTCCTAGAAAAAACAGGAGTAATGATACCTACAGAGAGAATTTTCAGGAGTTCTGGTTGAACTGAATGTTTGTAAAATCAGGGGTATGGATGGGAAAGGGAAGGACAGGGGAGGGGGCTTCAACCAGGCTACAACATCATGGATTGAACTAAGCATATGTAAATGCAAGGGAGGAGGGGAAAGGGGGAGGGGAGAAACATTTTGACTACCACATCATGTTCTTCTCATTGTTACATTCAACAACAGGGATTTAGCGAAAGTTTCGCTCGCATTACTATCATGGAGACTTTCACGATCAGGTAACAGGGAAGCCTTGGAAGGGAGCTTACTCCCATGATCCTAGGCAAACTGTACTCATGAAACGAGTGTTCCTGTTCATTGATGACTCTGTGACCGACAATCCTCTGGCTTCTGACTTCAGTCTGAGTCTGATGGAGATGATGAAATCTTGTTCAGACCCCATCTCCCAACAACTGATTATAGGTTTGTGAAGAAACCTCAGCAAAGCAATTTCACACTTGTTCATACATTTTCAGCACTTTTCTCTGTGTGTTTTTGAACTTCAAGGGGAACTGTTCCCCAT
Organism: Conus canariensis; assembly: GCA_033310375.1. Taxonomy (NCBI): domain Eukaryota; kingdom Metazoa; phylum Mollusca; class Gastropoda; order Neogastropoda; family Conidae; genus Conus; species Conus canariensis. The sequence goes on from CM065729.1 coordinate 12,969,712, forward strand.
TCAAGGGGTACTGTTCCCCCATTGCAAGGTCCTCCCAGGACTCTGTGTTGATTTCAAGCACCTTCATGTCTCTTTTGCAAACGACTTTGTGTCTCAGCTGTGGGCGGCCAATGCTTCTCTGCCCTGTGGCAAGCTCTCCAAAGAGGACGTCTTTTGGGATGCGACCATCCTCCATGCGACGAATGTATAAAGTAACAACAAAAAAAAGACTTTCTATGCATACCTGTATATGTTAAATTCACAGCATGACATCCAGTATGTGGACATCTGTAAGGTTGATAAACTATCTGTACTAAGAATGCAAGACATTCCCTTTAATTATTCACTCCTGGTTATCACAAATATCAATGAAAACCATTTCAAATGCAACAAAAGTAAAACATACAATAAAAAAAAAAGCCATATGGGCAAACAGACTGCAGAATGGACAGCTAGTGTCGACTCTGGACAGTGGGTACAGGTTCGCTACCTAGTCACAAGAATACAACCACCGAATCAAATAACACATCAACAGCAACAAAACTACAGAGCTAAATCACATCAAATTAGACAAAAATTAATTTAACAAAATAACAAATTTGATAGAATTTAATTCAATAAAATAACTTTTATTAAAAAAAAAAATATATATATATATATATTGGATGTTGTTGATGTGTACATACCAGTATGGTCCTCCCCTTTTATGTGAAGATCTAAACACTGATGTGAACATACACGCTCACTAATCACATCTTGGGCTCCTAGTCCATCGCCATGCAAGCTTGAATATATTTCAAACACATTTATACTGTCTGCACTGATTTAGCAGTGCCTGGCTGAACATGTATAATACAGCTGTGTCTTTACCTTTCATCTTTGGGTAGTTTATTGACTTCAGGGAGCACTTCAACTGTCTTGGTCTCCAGGCGGAACTTCTTCATCATACCTACCAACCTGAATATGAAATAAAGTCCACATAAGTGGGGATTTCTTCCACATAACACCTGACCTGAAAATGCAACAACTCTGTGCACACAAATACACATTTTGATCGTGATCTTTTCTCTGGAGTGTATACACTCAACACTCTTAACATCCTTCCTCAGTCAAAGTGTTCATCAGATCAAGTCAGATGATTACCCTCCCCATCCTCCTTCCCAAATCAAAAACAAAACAAAAAAAACAAGAAGCATGAATAGTTATGCCACATCACATCTGCAGTCTTGTGCTCAGTATTGTTCAGTTCTCATGATATAAACCATACCTCATTTCCCTACTTCTTACCTTTTAAACTTCAGAACTTGGCATCAAATTGTGGCTCAAAGGATTTTTCATGTATATCTGTACATGTAAGCGTATGTATGTGAGAGATTCAGTGAGTGCATGTGTGTGTTCATGTGTATGTGCAGGCTGAACACAAGTATAATGGATAAATATCCATCTTTTCAAAACACCATGCCTATAACTCACAATAGATTCCAATGATATCCCATTTCTCACTGCCAATATTCGTTATTACTGGGTTTACTCAGAAGGCCAAATGTATTTTTTCTGAGTTTTCTAGCACTCTTCTCTCGACCAATACCTACTCTTTCTGGGTTTCCTCACACTCATCTCTCACATGTTCTACTCACTCTCTCTGGGTCTTGTCGATGTCTCCTTTCTTGCTGCCTGGCACAAAGATGCGGATCTGGCACTTCTTCCACGCTCTCTGTCGCAGGAGGTGTGGAATCAACAGCGTCAGACCACCATCATCGTACAGCCACCAGATGTCGATGGTGCCTCTGGGAAGCTTCTTGAAGTCAAAGCGGTTCATGGCGGTGATCAAGTCGGTGTTGACCGGTCCTGTGCCCTCCCCCGGCTCCTGGATCTCAACAATGGTGTCTTTCTTCTGTTTGCGTGGCGACTTGTTGCTCCGACCGATCCCGTTCTTGGAGAACCGACCGTTAGGCATGGCCTCCAGCTGAATGTCTTGATCAATATCGCTAGAACTCAACTCTGCAACAAAACCAAGAAATGATGTTACGAAAATGCTGATTTGTCAAAAACGACAAGAAGAAAAAGTGACTGTCAAAATCAACCAACCAAACAAACCAACATACAGAAAAAAAAAAAACCAAAGTAAGCAAGAAAGAGGTTCTGTAGTGTATGAATGAGTGAAGCATGAGCATCAGCATGAATGCCTGCAACCATTTGGACAAATTATGGGGGGAAGAGGGGAGGAGAGTGGTAGTTCTTTCACAAGTTATGTATTCATTCTGATAGGATTTCTTTCATGCATTAAGACTGTCCTTAATTTTTAAAAAAAATGCTTCACAGGTGCTTGAGTTTCGATTCGTATCAGCAACAAGGTGATGTAAAATGATTCATGCCATTTTACATAGCACCACCTGTTGTATACTATGCAAATATTTGATTCGATGTTAATAGGGGTCAGGGCTTTCCTGAGTGCCCTTCCAGTATAACTAGTGTTGTCGTTACAGGGTTATCATCATTATCACTTTACAATAATGTCTATTTTCTAGTCTTGAAAACGATCATTACTACTGCCAGAAAATCTGAGAAAAGTACGACATACTAAAACAGATAAACAACAATATGCTTCTGAATACTCCCATCATCGAGCCCAATGCCAGATGTGGGGTCAGAGAGCGCATAAACAATCTGGCCTGAAACTAATGAAGATCTTGACTGACCCACTCTGGGGGAGAAAACATAGCTGACCATTCATCACCAAAAGAACAGAAAGACTGAGAAGGTCTGCCAATTCAGCATCAAATATCCATTTGACAGTCCCCCCCCCCAGCCACCCACACAATCTGAAAAGAAAAAAAAAAACCAAAAGCCTGCCATAATTCACCATCAGGAATCAATTCAACAGTTCATCAACAAACACCTCTCAAAGAGCAATGCTTGGCTACTCACCAACAGCAGCACAACGCTGTGTAATGCTCACTATATGAGTGGAATTACATTTGGAGAAAAAACAACCAACAAACAAAAACACAACTGCAAATTCCACTTTATGGAGAAAAAAAAAACCCAGCCTCTCAAACGTTTACACACTCAATCATAATTACTGGTTAAATGATGAATCTATTTCATATTACAAACATGAAAAAATTACATTTCACCCTAAAAAAAAAAAAAAAGTCTTCATAATAGAACCAAATTCTAATGAAGAAATATTGACAGAAAAAACGAAAAATCATACTATCTAATTGAATGGAAGTTTAATTTCATATTAAAATGGTATCACACATAATCATAATATTTGATAAACTCTGAACAGTAAGCCAGAATAATTGATGAAAAATAATCCAGCAATTCATGCACCTTAGAAAATGAATCTGTCTATTGACACTTTTCTCTTAACAACAGGTGAACAGACAAATAAAAATTCTATGGAATATGTACTATAATAACATTTCCCTCTCAACTGTAGTTACAGAAAAGGTAACAAGTGTGTTGGAATATGCTTTATCATACATCCCACTATTTCAACAAAAGATAAGCAAGCAAAACTAAATGTTTTGAAATATATACCACAGCAGAATATCCCACTATTCAAACTATGGGCACATAGGCAAAACAAATGCTTGGGAATATGTATCACAGGACTATAACCCATTTTTAATGACAAGCATACAAAAAAAGTTTCAAGATATATATATATTATATATATATACATATCTATATTATAGTAGTACTTAATGAACAATCACATTAAATTAGGAACTTCTAACTCCTATTTCCTGTCTGGCTAAGTATGCATACCATACCAAATTCTTTACCTTTCCAGGCTACGCCCAGTCTACTAGCCTTTTTCTGCCAGCCTTTTTTGGCCAAATGCTTGTGGCTAACTCAGCGCAGGTAAAAAAAAAAAAGAAAAGCGTCCCAGTGTCTAAGACATCTGACCAAGCACAGGACTTATCGGCTTACTTTTCCTAAGGCCATATGCTGACCAAGACACTCCTGTCCAGGTTTTGCCCCGTCTTGCCTTTATCTTTTCCAAACTAACAATTTTCAGGTGTTCTTTTCTTCCATTCTGAGGCTGGCACAAACCATCTTTGTAGCAGTGCTATCAGCTCTTACAAATCTGTTTGGATTACATACCACAGCGGTGCATTTCACCATATCAACTACTGATGATGGCAAACAACGTATGTTTGGGAATATATACCTCAGCGTGCATCCCACCATTCAACTACAGTCTCACAGACAGAAATGTTTCAAATCCATATCACAGAGTCATATTCCATCTTTTCACTCGCATATGAACAGGTAAAAATAAATACTTTAGAATATACATCATAGCAATATATCTGACTATTTGAACAACAAATAAACAGATTAAAATGTTTTGATTGGATTATATATAAAAGCAATGTGTCCCAAGATTTCAACTACAGAAAAAAAACTTTTGGAATAAATACTAAAGCAGTATATCCCACCATTTCAGCTACTAATGAACAGGCAAAAATATATGTTTTACAATACATATATAGTAGCGGTGTATCACACAATTTTAATGACAAGTGAACTGTAAAAATGATAAGTAAAAAGAAAAGAAAAAAAGAATTAGAATACATAGCCTGACAGCATATCCCAAGTCCTATCTGCCTTTCTCATATCTTACCAGCATTCTAGATTAAGCGCGAGTGAAACTTGGCAAGAAACAAAAAAATCAGAGCCCCCTCTCCTGAGGAAAAGGAATGAAATAAACAAACCACATTGCTTCCATCCATCCTTATGTCAGAGTGCAGTCTCACTTCACATGATGCATGCTATGCTCTTTGTTTCAAACAATCTCAAACCGCTTATATTTCTCACGTGCATGTAAACATTAAAAAAAAAAAAAAGAAAAGACACATGCAAGTATCACCGATTCTCCCTGCTGCCTCTATCATACGAGTCCATTTCTTTCTTTCAAAGGAAATCTGTACAGAACAGGTCATTGAGGTTACGACCGCCTTCACCTATCCACCCCTCACTCTTTCGAGTGCTGAGGCATCTACCCAGCTAAATATCTTTAGATCAGAATATAGAAGAAGCACTGTCATGGCTTTTACACACTATAAAAATAATCCTTTCCTCAAACTGATTTTTCAATAAAACCCTGACACTTCCTTGAATGAAGAAATGACTGAAAGCTTTAAAAGAAATCCTACACCTACAACCATATACTGTTTATTCAAAACATGCCTCAAAGTGCTCTGAATCACAGACTGCAGATGAAGCAACAAACAAACAAGACTGTGGATAAGAGAGAGTGGTTCATCAAGTGGCAGTAATTTTCCTTTCACTTACCTGGATACACTGACTACTCTTCCCTATTGTAAGTACAGTTCATTAGAAAGTCAGAATCAAAACCTGACCAGTGAGAAGCGTTGACTTGCCACTCCCATCGCACTGATCTCTCATGTCTGTCAAGTGTCTGACCATTTAAACACTATTTTTCGCTGTCTTAGAGGTAGATCCAGATTTCTTTACATTGATTACACAATTCAGAAATGAAAATAAACGGTGAAAACAACGCCACCATGAATGAGTCATTGATTTTGACTCAGAGACCATGACGACAAAAAAGAAAAAAATCCATTTCTGGCCATCAGAGGAAAGACTTCAATGTTAGTATTGCAATGTTATGGCATGCATAAAAAAATGAGGTGACAAAAAAAAAAGACAAACATGAAACATTGTTATGATTTCAGAAAACGTTGCAACACAAACTATTTTTACCTCGTTTTGCTTCAATATTTCAGGGCTCCTGTTAATGAACACTTTGTGTGTCAATACGCGCAAAATACTCTTTAGAAATATGCCCCACATGCGAGTCAACCCTATTAACTATGGCAGTCAGTTCAATATGGCCTTTACAATTCTAATAGCTTGTGTAACTGCACAAGCCCACAAATCATTTCTTGAGTTTTCTCAGTCAGTATAAAATCAAGAGATGCCTCTTATTCCACAGCCCAATACAGACAGCCCCCAAGCACAATGCTTCTAACGAAAGTCAGGCTGAAAGTAGTACGTGCAAGCCGAGCAATGGCATGATTTACAAAGGCAAAATGGCAACGCTGGATACACAACTGGAAATTTAACGAAATGATATGTGCGAGCCAAAAGATGTGCCCGACTTAAAGGCAAAGTGGCAAAGCTAGAGCACATGACTGAACATGAAATGAAGTGATTATGATGCTCAATTACGAGCCTTAAAACTTCTGTTCTGTGGGATTGGTGGAAGAAGGGGTCAGCCGATGGTCTAAAACAACAGCCAACAGGAGCCCTGAATTTGGTTTTCAGTATTGAACTTTGCCCCCCTGCTCTTCGTTGCAAGGTATCACGACAACACTTAAAACTTATGTGGACGAGTAATATTTGAGTGACTTAGTTTATATGTCAGATGACTCTCTGTAAAAAGTAAACTTAAAGCTGAGAGGACAAATCACAAATTTTCCTCGTCTGAAGATAGAAGGGAAAATTCCTGAAAATTGTCCTCCATGCCTTGTAGCATATGGCAGAGGATGTAAAGCAACAATTGTTCAATGGACTCCTTTTCCAAGTAAACTTAAATCTATGTGGACAATTAATAACTAAATGACCTAGATGGAAGTCAAAAGATTCCCAGTGCAAAGTAAACCTCAAGTTATGTCATACTTTTAACTTTATCATGATACTGAAAATGTCCTCACAACTCTGTGAATCTGTCCACCAGAAATAAGTATGATGTCATAACATACTGCCATTTTCAATTGCTTATTATCCTCTTCTGTTGGTTGTTTGTTTAATTTTTCAGAATTGTCTTTTATCCATTACTAAAGACTGCAAAATACTTTCCAAAAAAGTTAGAGGCAGAGCTATATCAATCTGTGTTAAAGAAGACTACAAAAACTCCAGACATTACTAAGAGAAAACTAAACTGTCAAATTTTCAGACATCCTCAATAAGTTTCCACAGAAGGTTCTTAAAGCCCGCCCCCTCCACAAGAGTGAATGTTTTTCAATGACACATCACAAAGAAGAATGATGATCAAACTCTCTAACAAGTTTTGGCTCTCATACACATAAAAGAAATTGTTTCAAATGCGTTCTTCCAAACAAGTTCAGTTACAAATCCAACAGTTCAACAGGTGTGCAAAGCTCAAAAAAAAAAAAGGGGGCACTGACAAGCCCTATGTATGTAGGAGAGATCACAGTCAGAAAACAGCCATCTCAGGTTAGTAATGACAAAGACAAATGACATGATGACAGGCAAACTGCACAGATCCTGACAGGAGACAACGGGATATAGGAGAAGAGACATGAAATTCACAAATAACCATACATATTAGAAGTGCCATGTGATGAGTGGTTAGAACATCTGCAAGCATTATTTATTCTAACGCTATCATGCAGCTTAATTTATTAATTACGTATGCAAGCGTTTATCTAACATGGAATTTTCTGCATTGTTCCTTCGTTTGTAAGAACATCGTTCTGTATCAGACCTTTCACATGCCACGCTTTGTATCACCAATTTTCCTGCAAGTCAAGCATGTTCAGCATTTTGCACCAGGCAAAAAGACAGCCGTTCCTCAGTGCTGTACACTTCCCACGCAGACAAATGACAAATGTTCGGAAAGACTTTTGGCAGGGGGACAAACAAACAGCTTGTCAGTGCTGCACAAACAATCCAAGTGAATGCTGCTTGTGTTTTGTGGGTTGTCTGTCTTAGTCTTATTAGGATGAGAAACTTCAACGAGGGATGAGAGTGCAGTCAAGAACCACTGATCACAGAGTCATCTTTAGGTTCAATGACCTCATATCACTCTCTCTGTGTCCCATCAAAACAAGTTCTTTCTGTTTAGGCATTAGTTTCTTTAAGGCCATAAATAGCGAATCAGTCACACAGCAGGCAAAGGTACTCTGTGTTAGAGTGATTTTCTCTTGAAATCAAGATCAACAGCAGCAGTTTGTCCCCCCACCAAGGTTTCCCGGAACAGGTTTATTCTGTCTTGCACACCCAGCAAACTGCAGTGTGCGGAAGACAGCTGTCCACTACGCAGTACATTCTCAGTGCTGTCTAGTTCAGCCACCTGGTCTGCATATCCTGGTGATGATCGTTGTCGTTTTCCCGCATCCAGAGTCTGCCATGCTATTCATAATCCATAAGAGCATATTGTCACCCCAAAATGCAAATGAGGATCTACAGTCTACCATGCAAAATCGAAGCTAGTTCCCCGTGCAGTGCAACAACTACAACTAGTCAGCACAGAGTTTGATTCTGCAGCATGCAAAAAAAGGAAAATAAAATAAAGAGACAAACAAAAATAAGGCAGCTGTAGCAAAGAACGGAAAAAGAAAGGAAGCGGTGAACATGAACCAAAAATGCACAAACTGGCAGGGTGTCAGACTGAGGTCCATTAGTGAGAACCTCTTCCTGCACGGTGTCGTCCTCTAGGCCCTCCGCCTCCTCCTCCTCCTCTTCCCCGCTCTCCTCTGAAAACAGCACAGCTGACGGTGCTACAAGTTGAGCCACAGTCACATCACAGTCAACGCTGTTCCCCCTGACTACATGCAGGCCGGCAGACCTGGAAGGACTTGCAGGAGGAGAGAAAGCGCGACAATGTTTGGGTAACTAAGTTCACTGAATAGTGTGCTACAAACAGAAAACAAACAAAAACAAGGACCAACAATCTCATTACAGTTTCACGGTGGTGTCACTGCGTGCAAACTGGTCCTCATAAGCGACATCGCATTTTCCATTTGTGTCTAAGATAGCAAAACCAAAACAAAACAAAAACACACACACACTCACACAACAAAGAATAGGACTACAATTTGAAAACCCATTACATTACAAAAAAACAAAAAAGATTAGGTGAGGGACAAGAAGGGAGCAGGATGGGGGTGAGGGGAACTCATGATCAAAGTTTGGAAATCTGATACTTTCACAGTCAAAATTCAGTCAGACTTAAATGTTTACACTTCTTCTTTCTTCTGCGTACGAAGGCTGATACTCCTGCGGACACTCCCTGTATAGACAGGCAAGGATTAATCCCATCTACCCAACAAAAGGAGCGGAGTTTTGTGTGTATGACCGTTTTTTTAAAATTTTTAATCCTGCCATTAAGGCAGCCATACTCCAACTTTGGGAAAAAACGTGTACACAATACACAAGGTCCAATCTTAAATGATGCCTGAACCAGATATTTCTCCAGTCTACTGATCAGGCGTTGTGTATCCAAAGGTTTCTGTTGGAGTATTTCAGATGAAATGTGGGTGTTTTTACCAGAAAAAAAAAGGAGTGGTTTGCAGACTTCTTCTATCTTGATAGTTTCTATTGAGAAAGTGGAAGTTTACCTACTGGGAGATGATTTGCATTTCCACAGGATTAAAACTCGCATTACATACACTGCCACAGTTTTCGGTGAAAAATCTCATTCCTGTTATTTTCATCTTTCAAAATTGCCTTTCATATCTTATGTCAATACAGCACACACTTATTCTACTCAGTGTGTTTTTTGTAAGGAATAACAAGAGATTTTTGTGTGAATTGGTATTCAAAATACTCCAGCGGGTTCACAGATCTGAATTACATTGAAAGAAAGGAAAAACAAACTGTTTCTTGTTCGTAGCCGCCAGGGGTCAAACTATGTCAGGTCATGTGTTAGTTTTCTGTTCGTCACATATTCCCACTGGTGAAATCACTCTCATCTGCAGACATTTTCACTTCTGATACTATGATTGATCTTCAGTGCAAACCACCAACAATTCACTTTTGGGGAGCATGTTGTGATCTTCCATGCGAGTGACAGCAGGTTCCATTTGAAGAATATGGTAGTTGACGTTAAACGTAAATCACAGACAGTGGCTTTACTTCAGAAGTCATAGTGTGATCTTCCGTGCAAATTAATGACAGTAGCTTCCTTCCGGAGACCATGGTGTAATGTTCAATGAACACCGCTGACTTTGGGGAGCATAGTGAGCGATCTAACATGTTCTGGATCAAGGCCAATGACACTTCAAAGTTCTGCCCCCTCCCACTTGTGGACCCAGGACTGCTGTCTTCTGTTTGTCACAAGGGAGAAAAAAAAACAACTAAACACCTAAGCTGCATGGACAAGAAACCACATTGCAGAAGGTAATGGCATTGCCTGTTTTGACTTGTGCATTCACGAGGGAATGAAGGAATGGTTACCAAACTTTTTTTTTTTGCTAAACACAGAGAAGTGATATTCTTTTAAGCTTAATTCAAAAATAATTTCTAGAGCACACTCAGACAACAATGCATGCCTAACAAAAAAATTTAAAAAGACTAGATAAGGGAGAGAGCAAAACAGAACAACAGATACTAGCGCAGAAAAGCCAAGACTTACCATCGTCAGTCTGCGGAGGGGACGGGTCATTGGGGTCATTGAAGATGGTGGCATCGCCCTCCTCCATACCCATGCCCAGACCCTCCTTCACACGCAAGATCCCCACGCCATAGTGCAGATCAAAAGCATCACTGAAACCACAACTTTCAGGTTGGCAGAGACACACACAGCAAAGCCTGTCTATGGGTAATCTTATCCGAGTATTTGTCACCTGAACAAGACCAGCTCAGTGAGCCTGTCTGTGCGCATTCTTGTTGGAGCACCTGTCAACTGAATTACTTGTACAGTGAAGCCTGTGTATGCGGGTTGGTGGGGGGGCGGATTCGTGCCTGAATACCCATCCACTAGAAAAGATTATATATTCTATACATGAAGCCTGTCTATTGCTATTTTTATCTACGTATCTGTCCAATGGAAAAGACACATACAGCGAGACCTGTCTAATAGCATTCCTGTCTTAACATCTGTTCAATGGAAATGACTTGCAGTGAGGTCTGTCCATATGCTTTTTTGTCCAACTATCGAACAACTAGATTATACAGTGAGGCCTATTTCTCTACACATTCTGTATGACTATCTATCTACTGGTAAAGAAAACATACAAGAGATCAATGTATAAGCATTCCTGTCAGAGTATCTATCAACTGAAAATGACACACAGTGATGTCTGTCTATAGGCATTCCTATCTAAGCACCTGTCAGGTGGAAAAGACACTACAGTGATACCCCATCTATAATCATTTTTGTCTAAATATCTCTCAGCTGTAAAAGATATATGCCGAGAGGCCTGTGTATGGGCATTCTTGTCCGAGTACCTGTCAACTGGAAGAGACATACAGTAGGACCTGTGTTTGGGCATTCCTGTCGGAGTGTTTGTCAACAGGAAAAGACATACAGTGGGACCTGTGTTAAGGCATTCCTGTCGGAGTGTTTGTCAACAGGAAAAGACATACAGTGGGACCTGTGTTTGGGCATTCCTGTCGGAGTGTTTGTCAACAGGAAAAGACATACAGTGGGACCTGTGTTAAGGCATTCCTGTCGGAGTGTTTGTCAACAGGAAAAGACATACAGTGGGACCTGTGTTTGGGCATTCCTGTCGGAGTGTTTGTCAACAGGAAAAGACATACAGTAGGACCTGTGTTTGGGCATTCCTGTCGGAGTGTTTGTCAACAGGAAAAGACATACAGTGGGACCTGTGTTTGGGCATTCCTGTCGGAGTGTTTGTCAACAGGAAAAGACATACAGTGGGACCTGTGTTAAGGCATTCCTGTCAGAGTGTTGGTCAACAGGAAAAAGGACTATAACAGTGGTCACTAGAGTCTGATGCAGCATTATTGTCCCAGTCTCTGTCAACTAGAAAAGACACAGTGAGGCCTGTCTATAAGCATTATTGTCCCAGTATCTGTCAGCTAGAAAAGACACAGTGGGACCTGTCTATGAGCATTATTGTTCCCAGTTTCTGTCAACTAGAAAAGACACAGTGGGACCTGTCTATGAGCATTATTGTCCCAGTATCTGTCAACTAGAAAAGACACAGTGAGGCCTGTCTATGAGCATTATTGTTCCAGTTTCTGTCAACTAGAAAAGACACAGTGAGGCCTGTCTATGAGCATTATTGTTCAGTTTCTGTCAACTAGAAAAGACATACAGTGAGACCTGTCTATGAGTATTATTGTCCTAGTATCTGTCAAATGGAAAGCATGAAAAGTTAGACCAGTTTGTTGGCATTCTTGTTCCAATATCTGTCAACTGGAAAAGACACATACTGTGAGGCCTGTGAATGGGCAGTCTTGTCTGAGTATATCCATCAATTGGAAATGACACATACAGAGAAGCATGTGATTAGGCAGTTTTGTCTGAGAATTCTACCCAACAACTGGAAAAGACATGGACAATGAGGCCTGTAAATAGCATTCTTGTCTTGAGTATATGGAACTGGAACAAACACATACAGTAAGGCCTGTGAACAGAAGTTCTTGTCCATGAATCTATCATTCGACTGGAAAAGACATGTACGAAAAGGTCTGCTTTTTCGCCAGCCCTGTCCGACTGTCAAACTACTGGGAAACATATACAGTGACACCTGTCTAAGGGCTTTCATGTGTGAGTCTGTCCACAAGGAAAAGACACAGCGAGGCCTGTGCAGAAGTGTTCATGTCTGAGCGGCCTGTCGACAGGCATTTATGTCTGCGGATCAGTCAACAGGAAGTGACACATACAATGAGGTTTGTCGACTACCATTCATGTCTGAGTACCTGTCAGCCGGAAAAGCCATGCACAGTGAATGTCTGTGTACTGTCTGAAGATCTGTGAACCTCCAAACAAAGGCATCATCATGTGATAGGGTCAGCTAAAACGACACCCACTCATCCCAAAAAGGAAACTGAAAAATTTTGTGTGTGTTTTTATGAGGTATGCCTCTGCTGCACAGCAGTCTGTGGTAGGTGGTAATTAAAAAACAAAAAGAAGTTAAGGAACACATGTGTTGTATATTGGTGTATCAGTTGCATTTCTCCGTAACTGCCGTGTATAAGGACAAAATAATACCACAAAAAACTTTGCCAACAGAACAAATTTTTTCTAGAGAAAAAAAAAAAATTGGAAGATCAGACAACAGACTTTGAATACCTATAGAATATGTTTGTAGAAGTTAACCAGAAAAAAAAGAATGAAGCAATAAAAAAAAAAAAAAAATAGCTCATTGTATCATGAGGACCTATCAACATAATAACAGACTTACTGAGTCACACAGAAACGCTGGTATGACAATGAACTTGTGGTCTGACTCTTTAGTACTGGTGCATTTAATATTCTTCATGCATGCACAAAAGCCTTGGTGCATTCAACCGACAAACTTACTGCAAGATACAGAAGTACTGGTGCACATTCTCTGCAGTGTCTGTTGTCCAGTTGCACTTGAAGCCCATGATCAGCACGTTGGGTTTGAACTTGCCAATGCCAATATTCTGCAAAGGAAATGCAGCTGAAGGAAAACAAACATCTGGATCACAGACATCTCTTCCAATTCCACCTAAAAACAAAAATAAAATCTTACAAGTAAAATTACAACAGTTTCAAAAAAAGAAAAAAAAAAAAAAAAAAGAAAAAAATTGTGAAATGCAGCAGATGTACATCTTAACCTTTTCATTCTGCAAAAGGTTAGAAGTACAGTTTCCATTTCTCTTTCTCAATGGCTATCATCCAACCGACTGCAAATGTAGAAATCAAAAGTCACGAAGTTTTACTATGAAAATATTTTGATAATACATGAAACAAAACAAAACAACAAAAAAAACAGACACCATACCACACACACAAACCTACAATTTACAACACAGCAACTTGACTATTCAGTCTCAATACAGATGGGAACAGTTTGTGTCAAGTGCGTCAGCCATTCCATTGGACTTGTTATCACTGCCAGTTAACAGGTGTCACTCTCCATGGAAATCTTCGGTTTGCACTGTACAGCAGACAGCTGCTGTCACTCACTAGGGAAATCTCAGTTTTGCCTTGTACTGCAAACAACAGGGATCTCTTACATGGGAAATCTCATGGCTGTATTGTACTGCAAACAGGTGTCACTCACTTGGGAAATCTCATGGCTGCATTGTACTGCAAACAGGTGTCACTCACTAGGGAAATCTCAGTACTGCACCGTACTGCTGGAAACATGGATAACTTACATGGGAAATCTCATTACTGTCATATACTGGAGACAACAGGTGTCACTCACTAGGGAAATCTCAGTACTGCACCGTACTGCTGGAAACATGGATAACTTACATGGGAAATCTCATTACTGTCATATACTGGAGACAACAGGTGTCACTCACTAGGGAAATCTCAGTACTGCACCGTACTGCTGGAAACATGGATAACTTACATGGGAAATCTCATTACTGTCATATACTGGAGACAACAGGTGTCACTCACTAGGGAAATCTCATTACTGTCATATACTGGAGACAACAGGTGTCACTCACTAGGGAAATCTCATTACTGTCATATACTGGAGACAACAGGTGTCACTCACTAGGGAAATCTCATTACTGTCATATACTGGAGACAACAGGTGTCACTCACTAGGGAAATCTCAGTACTGCACCGTACTGCTGGAAACATGGATAACTTACATGGGAAATCTCATTACTGTCATATACTGGAGACAACAGGTGTCACTCACTAGGGAAATCTCAGTACTGCACTGTACTGCTGGAAACATGGATAACTTACATGGGAAATCTCATTACTGTCATATACTGGAGACAACAGGTGTCACTTACTAGGGAAATCTCATTACTGTCATATACTGGAGACAACAGGTGTCACTTACTAGGGAAATCTCATTACTGTCATATACTGGAGACAACAGGTGTCACTTACTAGGGAAATCTCATTACTGTCATATACTGGAGACAACAGGTGTCACTTACTAGGGAAATATCATTACTGTCATATACTGGAGACAACAGGTGTCACTCACTAGGGAAATCTCATTACTGTCATATACTGGAGACAACAGGTGTCACTCACTAGGGAAATCTCAGTACTGCACTGCACTGTACTGCAAACAGGGGTCACTCATGTGGGAAAACTCATTACTGCTCTTTCTTGCTGTCAACAGGGATCACTCTCAAGGGAAATCTCATTACTGCTCTTTCTTGCTGTCAACAGGGATCACTCTCAAGGGAAATCTCATTACTGCTCTTTCTTGCTGTCAACAGGGATCACTCTCAAGGGAAATCTCATTACAGCTCTTTCTTGCTGTCAACAGGGATCACTCTCAAGGGAAATCTCATTACTGCTCTTTCTTGCTGTCAACAGGGATCACTCACAAGGGAAATCTCATTACTGCTCTTTCTTGCTGTCAACAGGGATCACTCATCAGGAATATGTCAACAGAGATCCCTCACAAGGGAAATCTCATTACTGCTCTTTCTTGCTGTCAACAGGGATCACTCATCAGGAATATGTCAACAGAGATCCCTCACAAGGGAAATCTCATTACTGCTCTTTCTTGATTTCAACAGGGATCACTCATCAGGAATATGTCAACAGAGATCCCTCACAAGGGAAATCTCATTACTGCTCTTTCTTGATTTCAACAGGGATCACTCTCAAGGGATACTTCATTACTGCTCTTTCTTGCTGTCAACAGGGATCACTCTCAAGGGAAATCTCATTACTGCTCTTTCTTGCTGTCAACAAGGATCACTCATGAGGGAAATCTCATTACAGCTCTTTCTTGCTGTCAACAGGGATCACTCTCAAGGGAAATCTCATTACTGCTCTTTCTCGCTGTCAACAGAGATCACTCACAAGGGAAATCTCATTACTGCTCTTTCTTGCTGTCAACAAGTATCACTCGCAAGGGAAATCTCATTACTGCTCTTTCTTGCTGTCAACAAGGATCACTCTCAAGGGAAATCTCATTACTGCTCTTTCTTGCTGTCAACAGGGATCACTCACGGGGCAATTTCATTATTGCTCTTTCTTGCTGTCAACAGGATCACTCTCAAGGGAAATCTCATTACTGCTCTTTCTTGCTGTCAACAGGGATCACTCACGGGGCAATTTCATTATTGCTCTTTCTTGCTGTCAACAGGAGTCATTCACAAGGGAAATGCCACTGCACTGTACTTCAAACAGATGCCACTCACCAGGGAAACCTTACTACTGCAATGCACTGCAGACACACAGGTGTCACACTTGATGGATATCTCATTACTGCATTCATACTGCAGACAATAGGTGTCACTCACCAGCTAAAAGCAAACTTCACCTTTTTCAAAACATCATTATCAGAGAGAACACTGAATTGTTTTGGGTCTGAAGTAAAAGCACTGCATGCACATGACTAGTCAAACAAATGGCTTGTGCAGTTTTTCTTGGATTGAAGATAGAGTAGCATAAAAAAAAAATTGTGTTCTGTCTGTTTTTCAGCTTCAGCATGTAAGCGACAGACAGGCAGGTGTTTCAACTTTAGTGCAAAGACACCGAGTTAAAACAAAACAAACAACCCCTCTCCCCCAAATCCTTTGTATCACAAATCCATGTTATATGAACACCTAAATCAAAGAGAAAACAAATTACATAGTTTCTGAATGTTATGCAATAAAACTGTTCCACAGACTCTGTCATCGAGACAGTACTTCTCTTCTCCCTTCAGAAACATTGCATGTCAGTAAAAAGCCTACAGATGGAATTTGGGAGGCTGATTGCTCAGGTCTATATATCAGCACACTCACAAAAATACACAGAAGAGGAGCTAAAATCACAAACAGAAGATTATCTTCTTAACAACAGAAGAATGAAAATAGCTGAGACAGCAGAATAAAAAATAAAAAAAAAATCAAAACTAATGCAAGAAGAATGAAATAAGAAATCACAGACAAATTCAAAAAGTACACACAAGAAGCGCACCGATGACAGCAAAATCAAACCGCGCTGACAACAGGATGACATTCCTCATCACCGCACACTCCTCGACCTCCAGGAGCTACTCACCTGCAGCATGCTCTGCACCCCGAGCCGGAAGCTGGAGGCCACCGTGCAGCTGTAGAACGACCTTGCCTTGCGGGTCTTGAAGTAGTGGTCGGCACTGGAAGACAGCAGGCAGCGCAGGTGGTCTGACTGCTGGCCCTGCAATCAGGATCGTCACAATGCGACAGGTTCAGGGTGGCTACAGCCAAGGGGTCCAGAAGCATGTGTGAACAGTATACTGTTTTCCATGGTTAAAACGTGATTACTAGCTACTTTGGAAACTGAAAAGATCAGGCTGAAGCCAGTTTGTGTGTGTGTGTGTGTGTGTGTGCCTGAATGTGTGTGTGTGTGTGTCTGTATACCTGAATGTGTGTGTGTGTGTGTGTGTGTGTGTGTGTGTGTGTGTGTGTGTGTGTGTGTGTGAGTGTGTGTGTGTGCGCGCGCGCGTGCGTGTGTGTGCTTGAATGTGTGTGTTTTTCAAATAAATCATTTGGATCAAATGAAAAATATCAACTTGATTTAAAGAGTGAAAAATGATTTCAGATGGATCACAACATTCCAAGGTCTTCACAGAAGCTGTGAAATGGATTAGGCAAGAATCAGTAACATTACCATTCTCTACCTGCTTGCAGGCGCCTGTCAAACATTCATCATGTATTGTTTGCTCTACACTTTATCAGTGTAAAAACTAAATGCATTAATTGCACTGTGTTCTATATC
This sequence comes from Conus canariensis, assembly GCA_033310375.1. Taxonomy (NCBI): domain Eukaryota; kingdom Metazoa; phylum Mollusca; class Gastropoda; order Neogastropoda; family Conidae; genus Conus; species Conus canariensis. Next base: position 12,987,260 of record CM065729.1, read on the forward strand.
CCATCAATTAACCACTCTACATCCCTTGAATTCTCATTTTGAGAACTGCCAAACTGTATTGTGAGATAAAGGTCCTGAGCAAGATCATGTCTTTCTACTGGTATGTGATTTTGAACATAACTATGAACATGTTTGGTTCATGCGCTCTGGCCTGCGTGTTCTACGCAACAACAAAATAACAGATAGAGGACTGACCACGATGACGTTCCCGCAGACCATAAGACCCACGTTCTTGGTGATGTGGGAGACGAAGTCCACAAGGATTGGACGGTTTTCAGGTTCTCCTGTCAGCACCAGCACCTGAGGCCTGCCAACCATAGTCATCCATGATCGCACATGACAGATTTTGCGACCCAGAATATCAAATAGAAAGCAATTTAGGGCAACATTTATCAAACCTTCCCCCTACACTTTTGTGACGTTGCCACACATACTGAGACATACAAACGAGAATCAGAGAAAGAAATTTATCATGGAGGGACTGGCAACAGTTTTGATGGTAGGCATCTCATTGCAAATACGTTTCATCAAAAGGCAGGGTAGAGAATGTGAATGCTTCCGTACCAGCAGATCCTGACAAAATCCAGCCTGTTACCAGTACCTGCAGCTTGTTCTCCTTTCCAGTATGTACAGACAGAGACAAAGACACACATGTCCAGAAAAAAAAAAACCCACCAAAAGCCTGCAGACAGACAGAAAGCCACAGGAAAATTATGCTGTCTTCAAAGTCGATCTGTTGTACAGATGTCTCACCAGTAAGTTTAGGCATGATCCACTGATGTGTTACCTGCAAAATGTTGGTATGGTCTACAGACGGCTCACCTGTAAGTTTTGACCTGGTCTTGAGGTGTCTTATGTGTAAGTTTTGACCTGGTCTTGAGGTGTCTTACCTGTAAGTTTTGACCTGGTCTTGAGGTGTCTTACCTGTAAATTTTGACCTGGTCTTGAGGTGTCTTACCTGTAAATTTTGACCTGGTCTCGAGGTGTCTTACCTGTAAGTTTTGACATGATCCTCAGTGCGGAGCAGTTTCAGTGCAAACTTCAGGGCCTTGCGGTAAACATGGGCCTGTCCAGAGGATCCCCAGTTCACATCTACAAAGACATCAACAGGATGATTACACATCGTCATCAGCCTTTCCTTCTCTTTTTTTTTACGACAGATCCTTACTTTCTCCTGTTTTGTTTTTCCCTTTTAAAGCATGCTACACTTTAAACAAAGCTTTATTTATGAGAACTGCATCTTTACAAGAAAGAGGAGGTGAAGATTCAACATTAACTCCCCCCAACCATCACCACCTCCCATCGCCATCAAATATACAAGATACATGTGCACAAGCCTGGCTTGACAGAGAAGAAAAAGGTGACATCACATTCCACAGGTGCTTCATCAGGCTGTTGCTAAGGTGATGTCAAGGAGGTGACAAATGTAAAATGGCTAGACATTGCTTCATCAACAGCCTGACGATGCCCTGGGGGTTGAATGTTAGTTGTGTCTGGCAACAGAAAGGTCATTCTACCACCTATCGTTTCTTGAATTGTTCAATTTGATTCTACAGTCAAAATTTTCTGCATTGTACAAATTTTATTGACTTGATGTTTTCCAGAGGAACATGACAGAGGAGATGATGAAGGCACACATACAACTCATGGGAACATGCGCACACACACACATACACACACCTTCATACATATTGCTTTCACAGGTTTCAGATACATGAAGAGAAGATCATGAAGGCACACACACACAAACGCACACCTGTACCTATGATCCTACACACACCTGGTTTCACATGTTTCAGGTACATGCAGAGGGAACAAATGATGAAGGCACAGACGAGGGCGCTGGGCCAGCTGATGAGGAACATGACCACGATGCAGATCACAAAGCCCAGCAGGCTCACCCACTTGTTGTAGTACCGGAACCCTGGACGCCACCCTGGAACATCACACATTTACAAACCTCATCATTCCCCGAAACATCACAGAGTTACAAACTGATCTTCGAAACACCATTCTGCTACACACTGATCTGTTGAAACTACACACAGCTTGACTGATCGACTAAAACACTGTACAGCTACACATTGTTCTACTGAAACATTACAGAGCTACACACTGATCTACCTGAAACACCACAAAACTACGCACTGATCTACTGAAATACTGCTGAACTACACACTGATCTACTGAAACACTACAGAGCTAAACACTGATCTACTGAAGCACCATGCACACTGATTTACCTCAAACACCACAGAACTACACATTGATCTACCTGAAATATCACAGATCTACCTGCTGATCTAATTGAACACCAAAGAAATACACACTGACCTATCTAAAACACTGAGCTACACACCAATCCACCCTGAAACACCAAACACTTACACTGGTGCACCCTGAAAACACAAAGTTACACCCATCCACCCTGAAACATACAGCTACACACAGATCCACCCTGAAACACCACACAACTACACTGGTGCATCCTGAAACACAGAGTTACACTGATCCATCCTGAAACACAGAGCTACACACAGATCCACCCTGAAACACCACAAGCTACACTGGTGCACCCTGAAACACAGAGTTACACTGATCCACCCTAAAACATAGAGCTACACACAGATCCACCCTGAAACACCACTCCATTCTGATCCATTCTGAAATACCACAGAACTACACATGGATCCATGCAAAATCATGACAGAACTACTCACTGATCCATCTTGAAATGCCACTGAGCTACACAGCGATCCATCTTGAAATGCCACTGAGCTACACAGCGATCCATCTTGAAATGCCACTGAGCTACACAGTGATCCATCTTGAAATGCCACTGAGCTACACAGTGATCCATCTTGAAATGCCACTGAGCTACACAGTGATCCATCTCGAAATGCCACTGAGCTACACAGTGATCCATCTCGAAATGCCACTGAGCTACACAGTGATCCATCTCGAAATGCCACTGAGCTACACAGTGATCCATCTTGAAATGCCACTGAGCTACACAGTGATCCATCTTGAAATGCCACTGAGCTACACACAGATGTCCACTCTATAAAATCACAGAGCTAACACTAACACATTACAGAACTACATTATCATTTAAGGTGAAATATCATACAGCTATGTGTTCATCTACCTTGAAATATGGGAACTACCTATCAATTTACCCTGAAACAGTCACCAACACTGAACAGAGCACAGAAAAATCAATGTACACACATGTGCATCAACAAAAACTTGACTGGCTTACCTGGGGTGTTAGCCATGCTGACGTCAAAGCAAGAAAAGTTGATCAAAGCGTAGGTGGCCAGGAAAAACAAGGAAATCAAAGGAGCAATGAAGTTCAGGTCTCCTGCAAACCACACCAACACAAATCACATCACTGCATAGCATGGCTAGTATCATGGTCATGGCATAACTTGCATTGGTGAAGTCGTATTCATGTGCCAACGCCTGAGATGTACTTCATAAGAAATTCAGAGTATTTTGAGGACTAGGGCAAGAACTTTTTTTTTTTTTGCAGTACTATTCAATAAATACATACAGTTTTCAACTCCACTGAAACATTTCAATCAATGAGTCAACACTTTCACTTTTAATATGCATGGATTAAAACGATTATCTTTTTATACATTGAAGGCTCAAAATGATCTTTGCTGACCACAAAATTCTCCATGGATTTCGTTCAACTAGCCTTACCAACAGTTTAACATTTGTTACATATTGGGTCATGTTTATCTTGATATTACCCCCATCCCTCCCCTTGGTAAAAAAAAAACAAACAAAAAAATTCAATCCATTTACACTATTTTCCTCCAGATTTTTTTTCTTTTGTAAAAAAGAAGAGTTCGTTTAGGCAACTTATGATACAGTTCTCTAATTCTCTCTCTCTTACACACACACACACTCACACACAAAACAAAACACACACATAAAACAAACACACACATACACATACACATTCCAAACACTTACACAAGACTTATTGATCAGACTGAGAGCCATGCATCACACACACACATATTCACACACGCACAGTGACACCGACACACACAGAATGCAACATACCGATCACAGTGAAAGCCATGGACAGGACAAAAACCAGGAGGTTGCAGCGCCAGGACGTGTTGCCCTTCTTCCCTGAAGTCTTGGCAAACCATCCAATCTTGGGAACAGTTTGTCTTGACACACCGCCTGGGTAGCAGGTATACACAATGAACATGGATGACTCAGCAGCTATAATGAGCAACAAGTTCACAGAATGCATCATGGGCAACGACCATACAAAATGACGATAGAAGACTATGCAGCTATAATGGACAACACGTTTTTATAATGCATCATGCACAACAGGCATACAGGGGGAACTGAGTTGACAACTTTTAAGTTGATTTCCAAATGCATGAAGCATTTAGTACTTTACACAGTTTATCTCCCTTGTTTTCTTCCTTTTATGTTCTGTTGAAACTGACGCTGCGTGTTACATTTCTATCGACTGCTTCATACTACACATACTGCCATTCATACACAATAACATGATATGTACATTCATTCATTCAATATGTACATGTACAAAACAGCATATACCCGAACACTTTGATTGAGCAGGTTTGGAGAAGTGATTCAATGACTATTTGTTTTCTGACCATCAAACTTTCACAGGCAGCAACCTGTTCTTTAGATAAAGCCATAACTGGTTACCTGAAATTCGGTTAATCCTAAACAGAAAAATTGAAAGTCTTCAGTTCCAATTTAAACATACTTAAACTGTACTTAGCCAGCCAGCGCTGAAGACAGAGCAGCAGTAAAAAAATCACTATGTCAAGCTGATATTGCCTAAAACACTACAGGTCCAGAGAAAAAGCCCTGGTGCACACGTCACTGTATAACTACATCATGTGGCAGAACCCACCAACGTCCTGCTGAGCTTACCTGAAAGACTTTTGGGGCAGACACTAAGCTGGCCAGGGCTGAAGAGAGAGTTGCAGAGAAAATGCCTGCAGTCACCAGAGGACCAAACCCAGATGCTATCATCATCACCTGCAACAAAACACCAGACGTTACATTTACTCTTATCATCATCACCTGCAACAACACCACACGTTACTTTACTCCACCATCATCACCTGAAACAACACCAGACATTACATTTACTCTATCATCATCACCTGCAACAACACCACATGTTACTTTACTCTACCATCATCACCTGAAACAACACCAGACATTACATTTACTCCAGCAGACATTACATTCACTCCAGCAGACATTACATTTACTCTATTATCATCACCTGAAACAACAAAACAACACCAGACATTACATTTACTCTATCATCACCTGAAATAACACCAGACATTACATTTACTCCAGCAGACATTACATTTACTCCAGTAGACATTACATTTACTCCAGTCTACTTACATTTACCCCAGCAGACATTACATTTACCCCAGCAGACATTACATTTACTCCAGTAGACATTCCATTTACCCCAGCAGACATTCCATTTACCCCAGCAGACATTCCATTTACTCCAGCAGACATTCCATTTACCCCAGCAGACATTCCATTTACCCCAGCAGACATTACATTTACTCCAGCAGACATTACATTTACTCCAGTAGACATTACATTTACTCCAGAAGACATTCCATTTACCCCAGCAGACATTCCATTTACCCCAGCAGACATTCCATTTACCCCAGCAGACATTACATTTACTCCAGTAGACATTGCATTTACTCCAGCAGACATTACATTTGCTCCAGTAGACATTACATTTACTCCATTAGACATTACATTTACTCTATCGTCATCACCTCAACATAAACAGGAACACTGAAGCTATCATTGATGCAGAAAGAACAGATACTACACACGGACACCATTATCAGCCCCTGTGAGACATACACAGTTAGTGATCCCTGTGTCACTAAAGTCACTACGTGGCGACAGTACTGCAGTGCACGCAACCTGTCACCAGGAAGCCGCTCACTTTTGAGGCAACTGTAATCCCAGATTAGCAAACCAACAGGTGGGAGTCACAGACCCTGCTTGTATTTGAAGGAAAACGGCTTAGTACCAGAGGTGAAGGTCATAGTAAAACTATTGGTCATTTTGCCCACATGGCATCTTTTGTTGTCAGTTTGCACCTGGATTCTCAACAGTGTTCGACTGATTCTGCGCTCACAGAAAAAACAAATGCTCTCACACATACATGTATTCAGAGTTTGGGGGTTTTTGGATGAAGTTTTGCATCAGGTTATAGGTGTTGGCAATGCACTTCCTAACAATAGTGATTCAGGTAAAGAATCAAATGGGTTACTAAACTGATGCAATGAGATAAGGAAGACTGAATGTAACTTTTCTGATGCAGCTAGGCCAGTTTAGTGTCTTGCACAGCACCAGACGAATCAGTTTTCTGCAATACAGAGTGCACACACAGCCATGCACACACAGCCAGTAGTGAAAAAAAGTAAAGATCCACTAAAATTGTCTTCATGATAAGTAACAAGCTGTGGTGAAAAAAGCAAAGATCTACTAAAATTGTCTTCATGATAAGTAACAAGCTGCAGTGAAAAAAAGCAAAGATCTACTAAAATTGTCTTCATGATGAGTAACAAGCAGTGGTGAAAAAAGTAAAGATCCACTAAAATTGTCGTCATGATATGTAACAAGCTGTGGTGAAAAAAGTAAAGATCCACTAAAATTGTCGTCATGATAAGTAACAAGCAGTGGTGAAAAAAGTAAAGATCCACTAAAATTGTCGTCATGATAAGTAACAAGCTGTGGTGAAAAAAGCAAAGATCCACTAAAATTGTCTTCATGATAAGTAACAAGCAGTGGTGAAAAAAGTACAGATCCACAAAAATTGTCTTCATGATAAGTAACAAGCTGTGGTGAAAAAAGTAAAGATCCACTAAAATTGTCGTCATGATAAGTAACAAGCTGTGGTGAAAACAGTAAAGATCCACTAAAATTGTCGTCATGATAAGTAACAAGCTGTGGTGAAAACAGTAAAGATCCACTAAAATTGTCGTCATGATAAGTAACAAGCTGTGGTGAAAACAGTAAAGATCCACTAAAATTGTCGTCATGATAAGTAACAAGCTGTGGTGAAAAAAGTACAGATCCACGAAACTTGTCTTCATGGTAAGTAACAAGCTGTGGTGAAAAAAGTACAGATCCACTAAAATTGTCTTCATGATAAGTAACAAGCTGTGGTGAAAAAAGTAAAGATCCACTAAAATTGTCGTCATGATAAGTAACAAGCTGTGGTGAAAACAGTAAAGATCCACTAAAATTGTCGTCACGATAAGTAACAAGCTGTGGTGAAAACAGTAAAGATCCACTAAAATTGTCGTCATGATAAGTGACAAACAGACGGGCCGGCCTGAGCCCCATAATCTACTGCCCACTACTATGCCTGTGTGCCATGCAACAAAAAACAAAACTCTAACAAAGAGTTAAGACTTACCTTATAATCATGATAGAGCCCGTACTGGCAGCCATCTTTGGCCAAGGAACAGTTGGCCACATTCTCAGCAGAAAACACATAGGACATCGTGGTGGCGGCGGAGGAGGAAGGCACAAGGGTGGTGGTGGAGGAAAATTCCGGGCTGCTGGTCACGTAGGATATAGAACCGTTGACCAACACACTGTCGGGCAGCATAGTGGTGGTGACCAAAGCATCAACCATTGAGGGGTCATAGCCGTTGGCCTCACGCATCACGCTGCCTCCCAGCAGAATAGCCACCAGTATGTACACGCCTGTGCTGATCAGGATGGCCAGCAGGGTTCCTTTCGGGATGGACTTGGCAGGGTTCTGCAACGTGCACCATGCTGTATATCATCATTACAAACATGGACAAATCAGAGTTCCTCTAGCGATGGACTTCACATGGCCCTGCAGTGTGCACCATGCTGCATATCATCATTACAAACAGGGACAAATCAGAGTTCCTCTGGCGATGGACTTGACATGGGCCTGCAGTGTGCACCATGCAGTGTATCATAAACATGGATGAATCATACAGTTCCTTTTAAGGAATGGACCTGACAGGGCCCTGCAAAGAGCACCATGATGTATATCCTAATTTCAAACAGAGAAAATTATAGTGCTCCGTAAGGGATAGACCTGACAGGCTTATGCAGTGTGCAACACGCAGTACATCATACCCACACTGGCAAATTGTTGAGTTTCCTTTAGGAATGGACTTGAAAGGGTCTTGCAACATGCACCTTACAGTACAATATAACTACAAACATGGACAAATCATAGAGGAATAGCTTTACAGGCCCTTGCGATGTATACCGTGATACACATACAATATTTTCTTTCCTTTTTATTGGCTTTTCTGTAAACAAAAACATTCAATGTCTCAACAAGTATAGCCAGGTTAGAAATGTTTCATAGGCTTCAACAAACAGCCATGGAGGTAATTCATAGTCTGTAAATAAGAGCTGATTGTAAGGGCAAGAGGGCATTTTCTGTGAGGGTCACTGTCACTTGTGCAAAGTGACCATATTCTAGTGCTGCTTCATAAAATGTTTATCTTAACCTTTTTTTAGCCCAAATAACATTACATATTCCCATTCTCATGACCAGGCGTCTTTTTAAGCAGTGAAGGCTGAAAGAGGGTTAAACCAGAAAAATGATAAATAAAATTCTTTTTCTGAACAGATCATTGTAAAATCGACATCTATATTTCTTTTTATCATTCTTCATATCATTTATCATGTTTTAGCATGACTGAATAATACTGATGTGCTGTTTCTGTAGGTTCTCCAAAGCAGATGCTGGCAAATGGTGCTCCACGATTTTTTCATGTTTTCAACTTGTGGTTAACCACTACTGCTAAACGGCCAGTTCAAAAGAAAAAAAAAGTAACAACAGTCAATTCATCTATATTTTTTCTTTCAAACTGATTAGCTTTTATTATCTATGCTATCACAGTAACATTATTTTTCTTATTGTTATGTGGCAGACTTTGCCAAAAAAAAGTATCGCGACTTTCAGAATTTTTGTATCCCACATTCCTTTGTTCATCAGTAATGGGAGCGAAGCATGCACAATTTCCTTAATAAAATTGGTGTAATGTTGAATAACAGATTCTAAACTTCATCTTCGCATGCAAAAAGTTCTAGAAACACAATTATTATCATCTATTAAAAAAAAACGTTTTGAAACTTGAAACAAACAAACTTACAAAAAAATCACATTGAAATACTTACTTATAGGTGAAACTGAGTTTTGCCCAAAGATATGGATACACTGACACATCTTTAATACATTTATATCAAACTAAAGACTATCTCCCTACATGTGTATGCATATACGCAGTTATGTATACTGTGAATCCCACTCGTTGAACAATTTTAATGACAGAGTCCATTGCCCTCTTAACACCCATCTCCCTCCCAAAATGCACTCCAATCCACTTAGCAAAAAAATCCTGAAAAAAACAAAAACAAAAAACAATCACTTAAGTTTTGGAGAAGGATAGTGGCATAGAAAACAGTATCAAAAGGTCACGGTCACCAGAGGCTGATGAAACCACCATGTTATTCTCTAGGAATACAGTGGGTACTGACCTTGAGATCACCAGAGATGTTAGCCCCAGCCAATATGCCAGTAGCGGCAGGGAAGAACACAGCAAAAACAGAAGCAAAATTCTCCTTTTCACGATATGCACTGAAGCCATTGGCCCTTAGCGTTTGCACTGTCAGAACCAAAACCAAAAACATGATTACAAATGGGAACCTAAAAGTCACTCCAGCTTGTCTGAGGTCAGAGTGCTTACAAAGAATGATAAAGAAACAACGCATGTGACGGATATATAACCGAAAATTTACATGCATAATGAACAGCCAGTGCTCTCATTAATGCATATTACATTCACACAAACACACATACTAGACACGCATACAAGCATGTGCACATCTACACACACACACACTTAGGAGGGAAATCTTGAATATCACATGCACAGAACACAAAAAGTAATACCAGTACCACTTTCAAAAATACAGCTATAGATACCACCCTGCAATTCCTCAGTCTAGTATGATAACATAGTCCTGAAAATATCACCCTGCCCTTCCTACCTCAATACTATAACATACAGCTACAGATATCATCCTATCATTCTTCACCCCAATACTGTTACACACAGCTACAGATGTCATACTGCCATTCCTCACTCCAACACTGTTACACATAGCTACAGATGTCATACTGCCCTTCCTCACTCTAACACTGTTACACACAGCTACAGATGTCATACTGCCATTCCTCACTCCAACACTGTTACACACAGCTACAGATGTCATACTGCCATTCCTCACTCCAATACTGTTACACACAGCTACAGATGTCATACTGCCATTCCTCACTCCAACACTGTTACACACAGCTACAGATGTCATCCAGCCATTCCTCACTCCAACACTGTTACACACAGCTACAGATGTCATACTGCCATTCCTCACTCCAACACTGTTACACACAGCTACAGATGTCATACTGCCATTCCTCACTCCAACACTGTTACACACAGCTACAGATATCATCCTATCATTCTTCACTCCAAGACTGTTACACATAGCTACAGATGTCATACTGCCATTCCTCACTCCAACACTGTTACACACAGCTACAGATGTCATACTGCCATTCCTCACTCCAACACTGTTACACACAGCTACAGATGTCATCCAGCCATTCCTCACTCCAACACTGTTACACACAGCTACAGATGTCATACTGCCATTCCTCACTCCAACACTGTTACACACAGCTACAGATATCATCCTATCATTCTTCACTCCAACACTGTTACACATAGCTACAGATGTCATACTGCCATTCCTCACTCCAACACTGTTACACACAGCTACAGATGTCATACTGCCATTCCTTACTCCAACACTGTTACACATAGCTACAGATGTCATACTGCCATTCCTCACTCCAACACTGTTACACACAGCTACAGATGTCATACTGCCATTCCTCACTCCAACACTGTTACACATGGCTACAGATGTCATACTGCCATTCCTCACTCCAACACTGTTACACATGGCTACAGATGTCACACTGCCATTCCTCACTCCAACACTGTTACACACAGCTACAGATGTCATACTGCCATTCCTTACTCCAACACTGTTACACACAGCTACAGATGTCATACTGCCATTCCTCACTCCAACACTGTTACACACAGCTACAGATGTTATACTGCCATTCCTCACTCCAACACTGTTACACACAGCTACAGATGTCATACCGCCATTCCTCACTCCAACACTGTTACACATAGCTACAGATGTCATACCGCCATTCCTCACTCCAACACTGTTACACACAGCTACAGATATCATCCTATCATTCTTCACTCCAAGACTGTTACACACAGCTACAGATGTCAACCTGCCATTCCTCACTCCAACACTGTTACACACAGCTACAGATGTTATACTGCCATTCCTCACTCCAACACTGTTACACACAGCTACAGATGTTATACTGCCATTCCTCACTCCAATACTGTTACACACAGCTACAGATGTCATACTGCCATTCCTCACTCCAACACTGTTACACACAGCTACAGATGTCATACTGCCATTCCTCACTCCAACACTGTTACACATGGCTACAGATGTCATACTGCCATTCCTCACTCCAACACTGTTACACACAGCTACAGGTGTCATACTGCTGTTACACACAGCTACAGATGTCATACTGCCATTCCTCACTCCAACACTGTTACACACAGCTACAGATGTCATACTGCCATTCCTCACTCCAACACTGTTACACACAGCTACAGATATCATCCTATCATTCTTCACTCCAAGACTGTTACATATAGCTACAGATGTCATACTGCCATTCCTCACTCCAACACTGTTACATACAGCTACAGATGTCATACTGCCATTCCTCACTCCAACACTGTTACACACAGCTACAGATGTCATACTGCCGTTCCTCACTCCCATATACTAACGAATGACTGAAGAAAAATCTTCCAGTCATTGCCGAATTGAAAGTTGCTAGAAACTAAACAGTCTCCCTATCAGTTCTGACTCGAAAGGTTTTACTTACAGTTGAAGGCGGTGAAGCCGCGAGCCGCCTTGTAACGTGTGGCGGGGATGAAGACACCGACGATAAAGCTGACCAGAGCCACCAGCAACACTACCAACAAGCCGAGCTGGGCCTGAAAGAACACAGACACATTGTTCATCTGCACTGGTCTACACTACAGCTGGCCCTGAAAGAAGACAGACACATTGTTCATCTACACTGGTCTACACTACAGCTGGCCCTGAAAGAAGACAGACACATTGTTCATCTGCACTGGTCTACACTACAGCTGGGCCTGAAAGAAGACAGACACATTGTTCATCTGCAACGGTCTACACTACAGCTGGCCCTGAAAGAAGACAGACACATTGTTCATCTACACTGGTCTAAACTACACAAGGGACTCAAAGAAGACAGACACACCTACATCATCTGCACTGTTCTAAACTACAGCTGAGTGTGAAAGAAGACAGACACATACATCAACACTGGTCTTCACTAAGGTTGGGTCTGAGTGAAAGACAGAAGGACATCGGAGCGTCAACACTGGGACCTAAAAAACCACAATCAGCTGTCCGTACTGCAAACAACAGGCTTTCAAGAAGACAAAAAAAAGACATCCGCACTGGTACAACGCTTGACCTGAAAGACAGTAACACTTTTGCACTCAGTGAAACACATCAACACTTGCACTGGACCACACTGGGTCTGAGAGAAGTCAGAAAGGTATCAGCAGGAGTCAACAAGGTATCAACAACTGTCTGTGGACTATACTGACTCATAAGACTCCTCCTCTACCACTCTCTCCTTTTCTTTTTCTCTATTTCTGTTTGCCTTTCTCGTATTTGCCTCTCTTTTTCCCTTTCCCCCATTACAGACACACACACGTGTGCATGCGCGTTTGCACACACATGCGCGCACACGCACACACACATAAGCGTGTGCCCAGACACACACACCACACCCCCCCCCTTTAAACACATATTCATCTGTTTACATATATGTTTTCATATGTCATTGCCTATAAATATTTTTTTTGTCTCTGGTTTTAGGTCACAAGTCCTGGAAACGGTCTATAATTGAAACGTTGAAGATTTTTGTTTCTGGCGTTTTTGTTTTGTTTTTTGTTTTCATATCTTCTGAGCATCCTCAAAGACAGTTTGTATTGTTCGCAGAAGATCGGCAGTCAAAAATCTTTTTTTTTTACATCTCTGTGTGGACTGTTGATGGTAAGACAATGACAGTGAGAGAATGAGCATTGATCAGTGTGGTTGTGAATTTGGGGAAGCCACAATGAGCAGCATGGACAAAATGCAACCAGTGTGGTGGCACTGACGATTAATCAGAAACAAAACAACACAAAACCACACTTCCCCTAAGGATTTCCGCTTTCCACGACGTAGAACATTGATAGTGAATACGCAGTCTTCCTTTATTGTGCCATCCCTTGAGCAAGCAAGCACAAGGCATGGTCTGACTGTTCTAAACATGACCGATACGCCCTTTAGGATGGCTGACTGAAAATCATGTGAACTGCACAAATTGAATTAATCTGTAACTAGTTAACAATCAAGAGCACAACATTTAAAAGATGAATGGTTGATATGAGATTGATCTAAAAAAAATTCCAACCCATAACTAGCGGAGATCATTCAAACACACGCACACACACACATATATGTCCCTATGACAAGCAGACAGACAAGAATTACTGTAGATAGTGACCACTCACCCTTGTTTCCCACTCCATGCCACAAATCGAGATGGCAAAGAGTAGCAGTATTGTAATAGCTCCAATGATGCGGATGTCGTTTTCAAAGGTGGTCATCAGGTCAGCATACTGCAACACAAAACCAAACATGGTTTTGAAATGCTTCCTTTTCTTTTCTTTTTTTTTTGCTTTAGGGGGAGCTAGGAAGAGTGGGGATGCAGGGGACCAGTCTTTACAACTGGTCCTGGCAGGGTGAAATGGTAGCACCAAAAATGCCGAAATGAGTTCAAAACCTGAGGACTATCAGAGTGTAGAGCTATTTGGAAAGTGAGAGTGAGAAAGTGAGAAAGAGGGGGTGGGGGGAAGGGAGGGAGAGAGGATTAGAGAGTGGGGGGGGGGAGGAAGAAAAAGACAGAGAGAGAGAGGGGGGGGGGAGGGACAGAGAGAGGTGACAGAACAGAGAGAGAGAGAGAGAGAGAGAGAGAGAGAGAGAGAGAGAGAGAGCGAGAGAGAGAGAGAGAGAGACAGAGACAGAGAGAGAGAGAGAGAGAGAGAGTTTCAAGCAAGATATTGAATGTATCAAAGTCATAATACTGGGAAAGGCGAGAAGGAGCAGCAGGTGGGATGGGAGGAAAAGTGACAGTTTTGTGGACAGTCGCGTAAGTGAACGTGACATGATTTCATATTTTCCAACTTGTGTTTAAACATATTTATGTTACATGACAACAGCAGTTGTTCATTTCATTTAATTTTTTCTTTTTTTTCCCCCCCAGCAACTTTCTGTACCTGTAAACACTATCTTGATCAAGTGTGCTTTTCTACGAAAATTAATGCCATTTAGCAGAGGTAACAGTGCTAAAACAAAGAGTTCGCATGCATGGGAAGACACGGCGCAACCTGTGTACATCTTCAGCTAGCGAAAGGGCGTTGTTCCGGTGAAAGCTGTCAAATCACTTCGGTTCAGGCAGAACAGCAGTCACCAGAGGTTGTCTTTTTCTTAAAGCACTGCAGGCATCACAGTATTTTGGCTCACCTGCCTGACTGTGTGTAGACTGATCAGAATTGTGCAATATGACTGGTGAACTGGCAAGAGATGGTAATACCAGTGCAAACTACCCCTTTAACAATGAGTTCATGTGTTACGGAAGTTCATTCAGGTACCCACCTT
>CM065729.1:13007253-13012253 GCA_033310375.1 Conus canariensis
GTGTGTGTGTGTGTGTGTGTGTGTGTGTGAGACTCACTCACATCCATGCATCTTCTCTCGCTCTCCCAGGTCTTTGTGCTCTCAGCTCTTTCAAAGCATGTCCCTAAATATCCCTCTCCTCCTCCTTCTCCTGCCCCCCCCCCTCCCCCCCAAACAGTTGAAGTATGACCCTGCCAACTCGCCACTCTCTGTACTATGCCCTATAGGGATGCAGTCAACGACAATTACACTAGCTATCATTTACTCTCTGTTCCATGTGTCTTTATGATAGTAATAACATGAGTGTATTCAAATATTCATGCTTAGGCGAGCTGCTGTAAACAGGCCTCAAGTACTTTGACCCCTGCCACCATTGGTGCACTGCTGTGGTTAGAGAATAATCCGTCAGTGCTAAAGTAAGATGTGTATGTTCCATAGCATACAGCAGTTTGGAAACGTGGTATACACACAGCACACATGGTAGAAGCGCTGCCAGTCTGCTCCTCTTGCTGGTATGCCCTCACTGTCCCTAATGAGGAACAGAAAGCCATTTGCTGCTGGATGGATTGGGAAGGGAGTATTCAATCAGGGACATGAATCAGTTTCACGCCTGATAGCGCTGAACCCTGGCTTTCAGGAGCCAGGCAGCATCATTCTATCATTTCCATCCCTCTGTTGCTGAAATACTCGGGGAACTAACAGAATGAGAAGGGACCTGTCTTTCCGCGTTACTCCTCTCCCCTTTCTGTTCATAACATCTTCACGGACTCCTTCATCCTTCTGCCTTTCCCCATCCCTCCCGCTCTCCCTGCCCTTCCCTCGGTGTCTCCGATATCCTCCAACATCCAATCACTGAATCAGACGTCAGCCTACATCCAATTGGGCCAGGTCCTTCAGAGGACTGAGTCAGACAAGTGATTGAAGGGAACAACCACTTCTCTCACGGTCCTTGGCTCCCTCCCTCCTCCCCTCTACCCACCTTCCCTCCTTCACTGCATCCAGGCTGTCTATCTGCCCTCCACGACCCACTACTCTCTGGCCTCCCATCCACTGGTCTGCACTCCTCTTCTTCCCTGCGGCGTGGGCACACGCAGCACACACACACACTAACGCTGAAAGAGAGCGAGAGCAACAGAGACAGAGAGAGGGAGAGAGAGGGAGAGAGAGGCAGCATACTGTGGATGAAAAACAGACAAAACGCAGTCGATGGCGAACAGATGCCAGAACTCAAAGAACGGAGAGTGGTCAATGCACGAACAGAGAGAGAGAGCTAGCAATCAATAAATGCAGAATGGGCAAGAGACAAATTAACCGTGGGCAATTAATTCATTCAAATTAAACGGGCGATAAATGAAGAGAGTGGCCCAGAGGGCAGTCAGTGAATAATGAATGGCCAATAAATGAATAATCAGTGGATAATCAAATCTGTGAAAAACGAATCGCCAATAAACGAATAATCAGCGGACAATCAAATCCGTGTAAGTCAAAGAACAGAATGAGCAATGGATAAAAAGAGAGGGCATTGAGGGCAGTCAGTGAAAAACAGTAGGCAATCAGTAAGTAGAAAGACAGCAACCAATGAACAAAATCAATGAACATGGCAGGCAATCGGTGAATCTGTAGGCAGTCAATCAATCAATAAATCTGCAGGCAGTCAATCAATCAATGAATCTGTATGCAGTCAATCAATCAATGAATCTACAGGCAGTCAATCAATCGATGAATCTGCAGGCAGTCAATCAATCAATGAATCTGTTGGCAGTCAATCAGAGAGCAAGCAGCAATCACTGATCAGATAGTGGGCAATCAATGAACACCGAGTGGACGAGCAATCGGAAAATCAATAAACCTAAAATGAGCAATCAATAAACAATAACGGAGCAATCCCAACATGACAATAAGAAGGCAAAACCCAAACTAAAAAAGACCTGACAATCAATCAATCAATCAACATGAGAACACCCACCCAATCACTGAACTAAGGGAGCAATCAACCACCCAATCAATCAATCGAGGATGCAATCAAAAGCAGAAAAGGCGGGCAATCAATGCACAGGCGACGGACAATCGATGAACAGAGCTGGCAATCATTGTACAGCAAGGAGGGGGCAATCAATATCAGAAAGTGGGCAATCCATACAAACTAAACATGAAGAGGGCAGGCGATCAATGAGCTGGTGGCGTCTCCTTCTTCAGCGCTGCTGGCACAAGCCAGAGCCCGTAAGGGGAGACGACCATCCTTTCATCCCCTTTCCTCCTTCCAGGTTCCTCCTCCCCAGCCTGCCTCCTAACACCTCTCTTCACTACCAACACCAACTGCCGCACCTGACCCCTCTCCCTGCCCCCAAGCTCTTCCTCCCATTTTCAATCACCATAATCTGCTTGTTAGTGAAAAAAAAAGAAGAGAAAACGCATGCGGACTCAGTCACAGAGCAGTGACCTCTGTCAAATCCTTCAGCTCTGATTCTGCCTACTGCATAATCCCCCTGTCTTTAGTAGCTGCACTTTTGTGAGCTTCAGCTTATAAATATCCTGTTTCACAGTTGCTAGAATGAATCCTGCGTATGATGTGTAGGTTATATCTTTGATCAATCTTTCATGATAAGTGAAATATTGATTCAGCACTTTCCAAAGACGAAGAAACCAAACAGAAATAAATAGGTCTGGTATAAGGGAAGAAGAGAGAGTGGGAGAGGAGATACTGACAGTGACAGTGAGTCAGAGACTAAGACAGAAGCTAATGGGAGAGAGAGAGTAGACAGAGGAGAGGAGACGAGAGAGAGAGAGAGAGAGAGAGAGAGAGTGACTAACAGCAACAAAAATGGGAAAGACTTGTATGCACCGGATAGCATTCTACACTAAATTATGTTCAAATGTTTCAGCAAATTTACAAGGACCTCCATAAATCCCTAGGAATGTTACCTTTGAAAGGGTGAAGTCTTCACAGGGGGGTGGATCAGGGATGGGCAAAGACAATTATGTAGCAGAGACACAAATTTTTCAAAAGGGGTAAGCTGTCTTTAGATCTGGGGATTTCATTTGATTAGAACACATGATAAATGCACAGAGAGAGAGAGAGAGAGAGAGAGAGAGAGAGAGAGAGTGCATGTTTGTATGTGTGTGTGTGAGGGACAGAGTGAGAGAGTGTGTGCGTTCATGTGAGTATGATTCTATAAGAGAGAGAGAGAGAGAGAGAGAGAGAGAGAGAGAGTGTATATGTAAAGTCGGTGTGCTTGTAAACATATATGTGTATGTGACAGCCATGTGTTTGTGTGTGTGCATGCATACATGTGCATGTGCTTGCATGTTTGTATATATGACATTGTGATAATGTCAATGAAGTGGCAGGGAACACAATGGAAAAGCAACATGACCAAGAGATTTGGGGGAATGTCGAATGACTGTCTACGTCACGTCATGCGACGGTACTGTCATGATCATGACATCACATGGCTGCCATGTCAGGTGACTGCCAAGCTGCAGAGCTGTCAAAATGTCAGGTGACCCTCATGAAGTTCAGAAAGGCATGACTGCTACGTCCTGTGATTGTCCCAGCGTCATCATGGTGGTCACGACATCATGTGAGTATTATCCTGATTCTCAGTGCATCTACCCAGTCCGCCTGGTATGGGTGATTTGTCATTACCATTAAGACTGGAGTGGTTTCAGCTCTTACGTGTAAAACTAAAAATCAACCATCACCCTCTCTCTCTCTCTCTTTCACACGCGCACACACACACATGCACGCACGCACACGCATGTGTACAAAGGCCACTCAGGAGAGCACAGACCCCCACCACAGTCAAACAAATGGGACTGTCCTTGAGGCACACTGCAACCCTCCACCAAGTTTCACTATAAGGGTTCAGTAGTTTTTTGCCTACGCTTGCTGACAAGACAGACCTACAAACCAGCAGACATGAGTGAAGACTTAACCTCCTTGGCGGAGGTTAAAGGAGACTGAGCCCTCCCCCCCTCAGCACCTCTATTGCCTCTCTCACTCTCCCTCCCGTTCCTCTCCCCTCCACCTATGTCCAGCTGATGACACAGCCCTCAGATTCCATCCATCACAGGTTTCAGCTCTGCAGACCAGAGACCAGCTCCGCTTGTGTAAAGGAGGGATGACACAGAGAGTACGGCAAGGTGGTCCACAGCTGATTCTACCAGGAAGGAAAGAGCACAGTACAATGGACCCTTCTCTCCCACACTGATTCATGGCACGCTTGGATTAGCGGAACGGAAAGATGGTATACATCAAGGCTTGCTAAGTCACTTCCTCGCAGAAGTGCTGTCATTCTTCCAGTCTTGGGAGCTTTTGTTTTTGAGCTCCCCTTTCTCTGACATTTCTCAACATCAATTTACCATTTCACGCTTTAACTGAACAAACTTTGCTGATTTTTTTTTTTTTTTTTTGTCATGGCAAAGCTGACAGAAATGTGATTGTTCAATGACTGTACATAAAATTTCATATTTCCCAGTTGAACTGAATATTAAAAATATCTAAAATATATGATACATTTATGTAAATATATGGCACAACTAAGCAAAATCTGAGCTGTAAAATTGCATATAGAATTGAAGAAATCTGAAACTCTCTCTCTCTATGTAAAGAGAGAGAGAGAGAGAGAGAGAGAGAGAGAGACAGAGA
The DNA here is from genome assembly GCA_033310375.1 of Conus canariensis. Taxonomy (NCBI): domain Eukaryota; kingdom Metazoa; phylum Mollusca; class Gastropoda; order Neogastropoda; family Conidae; genus Conus; species Conus canariensis. The sequence continues at coordinate 13,011,881 of CM065729.1, forward strand.
GAGAGAGAGAGATCCAATTTTAGATTTTTCCAGTTGATGTTCATGTTAATCTGATAAACGACTGGGTTTATTATCGGACTGCATGGCTGATATGAATGTGCAACTCATGTTTGTGCTAAGCTAAATAAACTAAACAGATCTTCGCGAATTATAGCAGAGAAATGTAATTTTGTTCAGAACAACAGTACATTTCTCAATCAGACTGAGGGATACGAATGTAACTATTAAACTGTTTAGAAGCTTTCAAATTAGAGCCAATATCATTGTAACTTTTACTGTTTAATAACTTTCTTGGATTTAAACAAATAAATTGAATTGTTTCAAATCAGATTAAGAGCCTATAAAAATGTAATAAAAAGGCTCTACGGTTTTA
>CM065729.1:13019753-13034753 GCA_033310375.1 Conus canariensis
TTAATCCATGTCAACAATGATGACTGACACAAAGTCTGCTGGTCCTTTAACTAATTTAATCCATGTCAACAATGATGACTGACACAAAGTCTGCTGGTCCTTTAACTAATTTAATCCATGTCAACAATGATGACTGACACCAAGTCTGCTGGTCCTTTAACTAATTTAACCCATGTCAACAATGATGACTGACACAAAGTCTGCTGGTCCTTTAACTAATTTAACCCATGTCAACAATGATGACTGACACAAAGTCTGCTGGTCCTTTAACTAATTTAACCCATGTCAACAATGATGACTGACACAAAGTCTGCCTTCAAGAGCTGAGGTGATCTGAACAAAAAATTTATGGCCTAAAAACGTCTTCTTTTTTTTTTCGCTGTGCCAACTGCTACACAACAGTCTTAAGGTGTTTTAATCTTAAACTGTGCCTTCATCACCACTGCCATCATGTCACAGGGCATCATACATCACTTGCTGACATGTTATGTTATGCAACACTCTCAGGTATGTGCACAAAAATGGGCGCATGCATGACATCGCCCATTTGTATCCAGGGCGTGTGCTCCAGCGGGAATCAGGTAAACGTCTGTGCTCAGCCGTCTTTCACATTCCAGTGGACAACATGTTAAACTGAGTCAAAGATATTACATGGGAGACAAGGGTCAGGGAGAGGGAAAATAGGAAAAAAAAAAGCTACTCACAGAAACAAGTATCTGCAAGACGAACGTTTCAGCGAATCCCACCACGTACATAGCAACAGCAACAGCGTTTGCCAAGGAAAACAAAATGCCGATAGGACCACCAAACTCTGGGCCAAGACTTCTTGAGATCATGAAGTAAGCACCACCTGAGTAAACAAATGCACCATCCACCATGCATCACAACCTGGTTTCTTGTCACAGAAATGATCACACACTCAAATGAAAATTAGGATTTTCACCCGAAATGGAGTGAGCCTTGGGGAAAAAAAATGACATGCACAGAAAAAAAAAACATGGAGAAAAACACAAACAGAGAGAAAGACAACAAACAAACATAAAAATCTTCCCTCTGGGACATGTTGCTGGTTTGCTTGCATGAATCCTTTTGGTTATAGTCTTATTTTCAATATTTCAGGTGAGAAACTGAAAGAAATTGTCCACAGAAACAAAATTACACAGTATGCTCAAATGTACACATCACCTCACAGTACAGCACAAGTGTGCTTGTGCTTACACACACACACATACACACACACATATACAAACATGCACACTCACAGACTCTCACACACAAACACACACACACACACGCAGATCTGTTTACCCTAGGTTAATCAGGAATCTCCGGCACTGACAACTGTCAGTAACACTAATGACAAGATTTGCAAATGACTTAATGCTTAAAGGACAACATGACAAACGACATGGATCACGGCATGGTTTGGAACAGACCATTAGAGTTAACTCCCTTGAACAAGAACCTATTTCTTACAGTACTGCGTTTAATGAATAGGAGATAAGCTCTAGGCTCGTGTGACATAACTTCATCCAAGTAAGTCTCTGAAAGTTGATTTTTGGACGCCACTTGATAATGAACATACTGACTCTCATGTCAGACCAAGAGAAAAATTGTAACTTGGGTAAGATGCTAATTTGATTTGGAACATTTCTATCATTTTCAAGAGCAATCAGGCCCCAACATGAATTCCTGGGTAGGATCACTGACTTATAGTTCTACGTTTTGTTTCTTTCTTTGCTTCACAGGAATTCACTATCTATGACCAGAACACCAAACTCAATGGCTTGATCACAGGAAAATTATGATGAATTCATAAGTGTAAACAAGTCTGCATCATTTCTATGTCTAGTGAAGAATGCTACATACTTGGTCATGACTTTGAAAAATAGTTCTGAAACGCATTTTCTTTGGAAATAAGATTGAAAGAATGTACAACAAAAACAAAACAAACTCTTAAAACAAGTGCTCTTCAGGCACTGACCTCCTTTCACAACGCCATTGGTGCAGATGGCGGACATGGAGAGGGTGGTGATGGTGGTGACTGCACCTGACACCAGAATGATGCACGTCATCTCCAGAATCCCGGCCTCTCCCACACACCATGACATGCGAATGAAGAGCATCACCCCCCAGATGTTCAACAGACAGCGGATCTGTACACAACGTGCAAAGAACAGGTGTTCAGTGGACAACAGATCTGTACATAACAACATGGAATACACACTGAATGTACAGTGGACAGTGGATCTTTCACTTTCAGTGGGCAGCAGATCTGTACACAACATGAAGTGAACAGATGGTCACAAGACACTGGATCTGTACACATAATGTATGCAATCAACAGAAATTTGGCAGACACTGGAACTGTACACGTAATGTATGCAATCAACAGATATTCAGCAGACACTGGATCAGCAAACGAATAAAATGAACAGAGAGTCCATAGACACTGGATCTGTACACACAATGTTTGCAATCAACAGATAGCCCATAGACACTGGATCTGCAAACAAAACAACATCCCCCAGATATTAAGTAGACAACTAATCTGTACAAAATAAACTTGCCTCTCACCCACCCTACTCCCAGCTCCCACATCCAGTATATTCAACATGGAAAATCAAGAGCTGTACGCCATAAATGAAAAACAGCAGACAGGGCATCTAAGAGTAGGGCACTATCTTCTTTCTTATATGCCCAGGGGACAGTCTGATACAGTTTTAACCTGCCCCAGTCAAAACCAATCTGCCCATCTACGGGTGATAATTTTGACTTCTACAAAGTACTAGGTGGCAAAGAAACCGTAAAATACATCGTCTGCCATTTTGTCAGAAAGTTGCCAATGCTGTATAACATCAGTATGGTTCATTCTAACTGGCTAACGTCAGTAACATAAACAGTAAATCAAAATGGCAGTTTCGAGAAGTGAAATCTCTTGCTGTCAAGATGATTATCAGATACTGGCAAAGTATCTTTCACTCATCAGCAGCAGAAGTTTGAAAGGCTGAAGAGATCGCCTGCCCTGGACAGTTGGGCAGCTATTACTGTCTTACCATGATTAGTACACAGTGACACGGAATTAACATTACAATGTTTAACAAACAGCACATCTATATGGATTACAATATCACCCCCTGGTGCTCACCAGTAAATCTGTATAAATCTCACCTCCTTTCCCCCTCATTCCTGATCAACACAACAAAATGGAAAGCACAGCAACACATCTTGTCACCTATAGGGATCCCCATTTCCATGAAAAAGCTGCTGAGAAGAGCTAACAGTTTATCTTTTGATTTCTGCACAGGTGTTACAATAAATTCATTCTATTCTTTTTTACAACTTACATCATTACAATGAATTAAATACTAAAACATTTTATATTCAAATTAAACTGATGGAAAATAAACCGATTTTCTTTCAGACAATTAAAAAAAAAATCCAGGCAATTATATCCTATCAAAGGCATTTTGCTTCCTCAGCCCTGCCCAAAATCTGCCACGAGTTGTCGAGTATGCTGTGGTTTCACTCAGGAAGATGACACACATAGCCGATTTCCTTGTTCTTGACAGATAACAGCATGCTGCTCAGATTTCATAACCAACACTGTAGACGTTTGCATTTCTCAGGCCTGGTTTATACCATGATAAACGCACAGAATACACTCCGTTTTCAATACCAAGTGCTGCAAACACCTTCATCCATCATCATTCAAAAAAGTGTTACATTCTGGGCCATTCCCGCTCTGGGCTCTTTCAATGAACTCAGTTTTCATTTTCTTTTTCCCATGACTGTGACATGTTCCTTTGACTGTCTCCAATGCTGTCGGGTTCATGGAGGCAGTCGCAGGATGGCTGTGATGATGGTGGTGCCTTTTGGAGGAGGATGCTCACTGACACAGGCTTGGCAGCTACGCAGTTATTATTGTGCGGCAGGGCTTGGCAGCTGATGTCCTGCATACACCTCCAAAATGACCAAGCAGAAGCAGTGCAGGATCTTCTCTGTGGAGCGCCTCAAATCAAGAGGGTCTGATGATACTGATCATTAAAATTTGTTCTATGAATCGCTATTCTACACTGCAACAGGATCATGAAGAAGAACCTGAATGTAGCTGTGTGTGGGAAAGCCAAAATAAACAATGTGGGAGCAACACTACTGACTGAGACTGAATGAGAGGTTACGGAAGCTAAGATGCAACGACAAAACTAATAGAAAACTATGTCAAAAAGAGAAGACAAACAACCAACCAACCAACCAACCAACCAAAAAGACAGTCAGAAGATGCTTACAAGCAAACCAACCAACCAAAAAGACAGTGAGAAGATGCTTACAAGAACACCCTTAATCCATCCAAACTTGACTGTGTTGGAGGAGGCCGGCTCCGCCTCTGGAGGCCTTGCAGCCTCTTCCTGTTCCCTCTCTGCCTGAGACGCCAACAGGGGTTCTCGATTCCTGGCACGGACCTCTCCATCTTCCTGTAATCCGAATAACATGTTCCTGTAAACTGTAAAGTTTAACTAGTAAAGATCGGCAATACTAAATATAATGACAACACAGACCTTGGAACCTTTCGGTATGATTTTTTTTTTCTTTTTGCAAGGTGTCAAAGATAACACTGACAGTCTTCTGTTCTCTGTTCTAGATGTTTTCATGCTTTCCCAACATTTACCTAAAAGTATCATTTACAAAAAAAAAAAAATCAAAATAAATTATTCCTATCAACAGTACACACTGAAAGATGTATCTTCCATTAAGGTGCTGTTGATGATGACCTTGACATCTTCAAGTAGTGTATGCATATGTGTGCAATACCGTCCACTGATCACACATGTATCAAGTGATGTTTTGCATCAATACCCTTGCTGCTAATGCTATGAATATGAATGAGTTTGTGTGCCTGTGCACTAAACGCACAGATTACAAACAACTACGTGTCCACCCACAAAGCTAATGCCTCTGACCAGGACTACCAACAGCTGTTTGCTTCACTGCTCTGATTTTTCACACATGGTGTACTTGGAAATGTATCCAGCTTCTGAAATTCTTGAGGGGAAAAAACAACTTGTCACTCATGTGATGTAACACTGAAAAAACATGCACATGTTGTAGAAAAAGAAATAAAATCTAAACATACAATGCACAGACACTATTTTATTTAGGTGGAGACAGGAGATAAAAGACAGAGGGACAGTACATTTTGTTTCTATGGTTAGCAGACATTTTTTTTACCTGGCCATTCTACTTATCCTGCACACACTACAGACATCCAAAGAGTCTGAATTTTCTTTACTGCTACGATTTTGAAAAAGGGTTTTTATATTTTAATCCTGTGTAACTCTTTAAGCGACAATACATTGTTTTTTTGGCAAAAGGACCTGATGCTTTGTCCAGCACAGCTCCAAAATGTCCCATTGGTTTTCTTTCAGCTGGGGCATGAGTCCTAAACTTAAGAAACATATCTTCTTCCATGTGGTGTGTGTGTGTGTGTGTGTGTGCGCGCGCGCATGCGCACGCTTGTGTTTTGTGTGTCTGTTTTGAGTACATGATTTTCCCACAAAATACACTCGCTAACTTCAGCGGTCCTGCCTTGGACATAGCAGGTGCCCTATGCCAAATAGTGAAATACACCACACACACACACACACGCACACACATACACACAAACACACACACTAAAGAGGCTTGCAAACCTTTGCTAATTTACTACAAGTGCCTAATTGGCATTCAGGTTTTTCAAAGGGAACACAAACACGGCTTGTCAGAATTACTGTGTATATTTTTCTTCTCAAACAAAGAGACTCTTGGCTGTCGTCTGCTTTCAGTTTCTCAGTGATAGTATTGTGAGACTTGCCTTAGGCTCTTTAAAGGCACATATTTTGTACTCCCACGTGTATTCAAAAGAGTTGCAAAGGTATGCTGCTTCACTTGCCTTGAGCAACTTGCTATTTTCAACATAATGATAAAGAAAAACTGTGTTTAGAGATAAAGACAGTAATATGAAAATAAAGAAAAGAAAGATTGAAAATACTGGCATTCAGCTATGTAGTAAAATTTGTTTTGAGCAGCTACTCTGTAAGCTATACCAATCGTCAAACTTGAGGAAATTTTCTTTGTGTGTGTGTGTGTGTGTGTCATTTATTGCTAGTTTATTTTTCATGTTCATGAAACTGAAGACTGTACTCATTAAAAACAGCATTTTCAGACTTCTTATTCATTTCTAATCCATCCAGAATGTTTCCAAATCTTTTTTAACTGACCAAGAGTTGCCTTCAACAACTTTTGTTTTGGATCAATACAAGTGAACTTCATAAAAAATTTTAGCTCTATAGTGGGCATTCCAAATATACTGTAAGGTGGTCTTCTGCTCTCAGTAATTACCTTGATTAAATTAATCAAAAGTTAACATTTTTGTTTCCATCCGATATTAAAACCAGACATGTCAAACCACCACTTGGACATGATCAGTATCATAAATCACTACAAGGCTAAAAACAACAACAACAACAACAACAAAACTTGGTGATAGTAACATGTCAGACAAAAAGAGGGGGGGGGGGGGGGGGGGGAGAGGGGAGGCAGTAGGCCGGATCACACTTTTCTGTTTGCATTTTGTAACTGTTCATGATAGTTGAAACTCAAACACAGTTGACTTCCATGAAGATCAGGGCTCCTACTTGTCAACGTATTCACCAGTTTTTAGAGACATGTATAAAATAAGAGACCACTTAAAAGCAAAGTTTTTGTTAATCTAATTTTAGTAAAAGAAAAAAAATATCCAGAGAAAAGGGATAGGATGAGGATGGGGGGAAGGAGGGTGTGGATGGGGAAAGAAGAGGGGGGGGGGAGGGGGTTGGTGGGTAGTATGAAGAATAAGTGGGCAGCAGAAGAGGCTGGACTGGTGGAGCACTGGTAGTTTTTACAGAAGACATGCTGGCAGACGACACTGACATCACAAGATCTTGTGTAAACTTCTTCACATGAGTGGACACCATGCACAAAGCAGCAAAGGTGAAAGAGCCCTCTAACTGTTCGACCAGAAGTGAATAGCAGTACACTGCTCTATGCTCAGATTTGCAGTCACACCATTTTTAGTACAACTACAAGTTTAGTTGTTTTTTTTCCTTCCTAGGGGAGGAGGAAGAGGTGTGTGTGTGTGTGTGTGTGTGTGTGTGTGTGTGTGTGTGTGGTGTGTGTGTGTGATTGTGTGTGTGTGTGTGTGTGTGTGTGTGTGTGTGTGTGTGTGTGTAAGGGAAGGAGGGTGGGTAAGGGGAAGCCATGCATTGGATCCCTTAGAATATCATGGATTTTTTATTTTCCTCAGAGGAAGCTCTGATAATACATTGTGTTCACTTTTACACCTGGATCTTCATTCTTACTAGTCTTAGTCACATTGAGTCCATATAACATTGTGTGTGCATTAATCTACATAACTCTTATGGCAAAATACATCTCTTTTTTTCTGTTCAATGGACTACTGAGATCATGTGAAAATTACTTCCCCTCTTGAGTTTCAATGGTTCATACAGGAGATCTGACCGTGAGCAATTTGTTCTCTGTAATACTTCCTAATGGGGTGTGTGTGTGTGTGTGTGTGTGTGTGTGTGTGTGTGTCACTCTGTGTGTGTGTGTCACTCTGTGGTGTGTGTGTGTGTGTGTGTGTGTGTGTGTGTGTGTGTGTGTGTGTGTGTGTGTGTGTGCGCGCGCACGTGTGTGTGTGTCACTCTGTGTGTGTGTGTCACTCTGTGTGTGTGGTGTGTGTGTGTGTGTGTGTGTGTGTGTGTGTGTGTGTGTGTGTGTTTGTGTTTGTGCGTGTGTGTGTAGAGTCAGCAGAAATCATTAAGGTCTACCAGATTAGTGTAACCACTACTACAAAAATTTACTTTTGGCCTCAAACAAAATAATGAACAGTTTGATTTTTTTCTTTTCACTGATTGATTTTTGGCTTCAGACATGATGGTGAACAGTTTGATATTTTCTTTTTACTGATTGATTTTTGGCCTGAGACTTGACAGTGAACAGTTTGATTTTTTTCTTTTTACTGATTGAGTTTTGGCCTCAGACATGATAGTGAACAGTTTGATTTTCTTTATTGACTTTGTCAACACCATTTAGCATGACTCATAATCCTGTCATCTCGATCCTTTCTTTCACTGCACTGTAAACACTGATACAATATACACACATGCATGCACACACAGACACTGAGAGAAACTTTGTCTCTGTCTCTGTCTCTCACACCACACACACACACACACACACACACACACACACACACACAGAGTCACACACATACACCACACACACACACACACAGTCACACACATACACACACACCAACACAAGCACACACACACGCGAGTGCGCCCACACACACATCTGTGGCTGTCACTAAATTTTGTAAGTCTCGACTTACAAGAATCTAAAAAAGAGGTTGACAAGAGCTGCTGAGATCAGTCAACACAGCCTTCAAATGAGGACATCTTGTGTATGTTTGATGCTAAGTAACTAACCAAGTGATTGAAGATCACAATTTCACCGACACAAGCATGCATGCCCGCACACACATCCAATTGCATGCACACACACACACACACACACACACACACACACACACACACACACACACACACTCACAAAATACAGACCACAGAAAATGTGTACAGGCAATGTAAACTGGACAGACATAGTAATAGCAGCACACAGTGATCTTTTATCAACAATAACAAGAGACCTGTGTGCCTAAAGATGAACAATCTCCCCTCTCTTTGAATCTCAAGAAATGGGCCTCTCTAGTCTATATCAGACTAGAGTGCTCTCTCACTCACTTATGTCTCTATTTATGAGTCGCTCCACCCCTCTCTAAGCCCCCGCGTGCGTGCGTGCGTGTGTGAGTGTGACACATTGCAGAAATCATATAAAACCCCATCACTCAGATATGACCAGTCCATGTTAAACTTATTTCACCAAGGTTGTTGTAATTTCAGTTAATATTTCTATGATCAGCAATTCTAGTTTGTTGAACATGTCATATGTGAAATGCAAGATACATGAATTTGTCCTAATTTGCCTTTGGCTATCTGAACAACAACTTCCTCTTTGCTGGTATCCCACAAATAATTCATCATTCTTGAAAAAACATGGAAATCACAGTGTTCAACAAATCTCTGTTCTGTTGGAATGGTGTTGGTTATCAAATATTTCTTCTCTGATGGGCTAGTAGTGTTCAGTTTCAATTTGAACAAAAACTAGTAAAATAGGACAGAAACAGTCACTTTTCTACTTATATTTCACTTGAGCAAACTCTAGCTGTGGGATGGTGACCTGCTCCATTTACAGCACTTGGCTTTTACTGCTATGACCAGGCTAAAAGTTTTCATTTTCCCATTTGTCTTCACCAGGTTTGTATGAGTTTTGATAAGTTACCAGCACAGTCACTGTCAGTGTCATCTGAAGTTGTCAGCATGTGAAAACTACTGGGCACTGAAAACTGAGTAAAACTGAAGTGAAAGATACAATTACAGTGCATTAATAAAACAAATCTCCCAATGGTTATTGTTTTACAGCAGTCACCTGGTTCCCAGAATGCAATTCTAAAGCATCATCACCGAGCATCTGAATTGTTTTGTTTACGTTTCATTCATGTTACGAAAGTCACCATTTGGCTTTTTGTCGTCTAGCACATTCCTTAGTTCATGCATTCTACAATTTTTAGTTTCCCTTGTTGGTAATGGTATATATATATGTACTGTGTTCAAGGTTATGCCTGTTTGACTGTGTCATGAAATTAAGCAGTATCTCTTTTGATTTTACACAGATTGGGAAAACCCAGTAGATGATTTTTTTGGCTAATGCAGAAAACGCTAATTATGCTTTTCTCACTGCTACAGCTGCATACTTGTACAGGCAGAATTTTACCTAGTTAACTCTAGAGATTGCCTTTTTTTAAGAAGTAGTTCAAGTGAGCTGGTTTAAAGGGTCAAGTGATGCCTGAAGCATAGTTTGAAAGGGAATTTTGTGCTACATGATATTCAAAATACATGTGAACAGAAGCCTTGATAAGACCAAGTGGACCTGCAATTTCTTTGCAATATACTTCTGCAGAGAGAATGGTATTAGAAACAGTTATAAATAAGTAGTAAGCAAATCTTTCCTTTTCATTAATACATCTCTATTTCTGAGCCTGTCTCCCTCTCCCTGTCTGGCTGTAATGGTCTACACTGAATCCATCCATCTGCTGTCTTTCATTCTCATAATATATCCTTCCATCTGTGAGTTCTGTTCGTAAAGATTTTTTAATATTTTTTTTTCTTCTTTTTCTTTCCTTCTTTTTCTTTCTTCTTCTTTTTTTTTCTCTGCATTTGATGCCTTTAGCTTTAACCCACTGCCCTTTATAGAACCATTGTGTTTTACTTACTCTTCAATCTCAATCATGCCTTTCAATTAATCATTCAGTCATTATTCATTTCTCCAATCACAATTTAATGAAGTTGAGACTTTACCCATTCTCTCATATGCAGAACTCTCATCTACTGACTTTCACTTCTACTGGCTTTAAAAACACTGTACATTATCCTTTTGTGGTGACAGAAGTTAAAGTAATATATTACTAACAGTAATAGATCACTTGACAGTGTAGCAACATTGAGATCTCTCTCTCTCTCTCTCTCTCTCTCTCTCTCTCTCTCTGTTGTTATGAAGCCTCTGGTAAGCACTCCCCATTAATCCATACTCTGGAGCAATAAGACCAAAAACCTGACATTCATTAACATTCCCAATTTAAAAATAGAAAAAGTTGACAAATCATTTCAAAAGGTGAATGTTACCCCTGGTAACTAAAAGACACCTGTAACCACTTTCATATTCAATAAACCCAAGTAGACACTACAGCAACAACAAATCCAAATATTTGCAAATATTGTCCCATTTGTCTCTTTATAGTTTATGAATAATCTTGTAATACGAGACATAGGGACAAAAAAAAAAAAAAAAAAAAAAAAAAAACCTGATGAAAAAGAAAAGAATGTTTTTCATTTACTAATGAAGGCATGTGTAACGCCTAAAAAAATTAATGCTTATGACCTTCTGCAACGGGGGGTAAGTATATCGCTAGTAACAGTGCAAACTGAAAGAAGTGTCCACCAAACGGGCAGGAATATTATCTGTAAGCTTAGTTGTTCAAGTCGGCCGTGATTGTGTGCTAGTCCTACGTCTTGCACTACACTTATATTTTGAGCCGTGGTCAGCAGAATACATTCTATTATGCTTGATCCGTCGATGTATCGATTCACTTGAAATTTGTAGTCGTTACTGTAACCAGTAGGCCTATGCAGTTGTATCATACTAACTGTGCCAACTCACGCACTGACGATGAAGGAGTGCCGGGAATCGAAACACGTGTTCACTGGGCCAAATTCACGACATATAGAATTTGAAATATTTTTAGTTCTGTTCTGTTTCTTGGAACTGACTCAAGTCAATGTCACACTGATTCGATGTGTAGACCTGGGGTTCTACGTATCTCACTTCGATTCAATGGAATAATAATCCCGGGCCGTACGTAGCACATGTTCTATCGTATACTTAAGTGTTGGATGTTTATGATCATATCGATTCGATCGGTGGTATACTGACTAGGTTTTCCATATCCCGTTGACTTTATTAAAAAAAAATGTATAAATCAAAAACTTTCAAAATACATATTATGCTGAAAACACCTGAAAACTGTCATTGATCATTTAGTTAAATAATCCTCTTCCTTTACCCGGTTAGCTCTCTAGCAGACGACAAAACAAACTGGATAGTCTACTTACGATTTCCTCATGAAGCTCTGCTAACGTCGGCCTTGTTTTCAACCCTGGGGTCGTACTGAAGATATTCCGGTAATAAGCTTCACGTGGCAACGCTTCTGTCAAATTATTCCAGTCATAGTTGGTTTTGCTTGAAGTATCGTAAGTCACAGAATTTGTACTGGTAGAAAAACGTCTCCCTCCAGGGGACCCAAGCCCGGATTGGGGAATTCGTGATTAATATCAACAAATATGTCGTTACTGTCACGCCGATCAGACTGAGAATCAACACGAGCCACTTGGAATCTCGATGTCGATGACGATTTGGTGATGTCGCCTCCTGGACCTTCCATTCTGCTTGTTCGTGGCTCAAGCCTCGATCAATGCCTACCACCAGTTGAAGCAGAATGTTCTACGTCCTTGTGCGCCATTTCTTCTAATTTATCCAAAGTGACGTTGAATCTGATTGGCCGACAGAATTAGACGTCAGTCACATGACACAACAAAAGCCCACATGCTTGGCTGCGCATGTCAAGTCAGTCTTGAAAAACCAATTGGCAGTAACTGTTTGCTAATGGGTTCTATCACCATATCTACGGACTTTCACATAAAAAAAGAAAAAGAAAGAAAAGAAAAGAAAAAGCAAACAAAGTGTTGTGAAATCATGTTTCCTTTTTTATTTTGTTTTTGTTATGACAAGTTTCAAAATCCAAACTTCTCGCTATCCGTACAGGGAAAGAAAAAGCGAATCTCGCTCTCAGAAATTTTCCACTGAATATCTGACCTGTCAAAATATAAAAATAACTAAAAGTTTGGGCGGGGCTGGTGGTGGGGGAGGATGAGAGGAAGGGATTGGTGAGGGGTAAACTGGGGTGGAGTTAACGCGAGGGCGCAGAGCCGCGGCTTCTCCTGTCATCATTGTGCGCTCTCGCGGCTGCTCAGCTGTTAAACGGTTACATCTCTTTGACCGTTGAAACTCTGCGGTTTGTCTTGAAAGTTACCCAGCTAACAGTTGGTATCCTCGGCGTTTTTGTCTTTTTCTTTTTCCCTTCAATGTCTGTGTACGCAGGCCAGCTAAATCTCATTCTCCTATTTATTATGTGTCCCGAACCATGTCAAGTAGTATGGTGGCCACACTACCAGTAGGCTGTTCATTTTGTTTACCTCTAGCCTAGTCCATTTCTTTCAGTGCTGCTAACTTCTGTTGAAATCTAATGTTTTTTTTTTATCAGATACTTATTTGTTCGTTGCTTTGATCGGTTGTTTAGTAAACGCGTTTCTCGCGTTCCGGAGTTGTTAGTCTCTTGCTTAGTTTAGTTTTTAGATTGTCATTTAGTTACCCCCCCCCCCCCCTTTTTTTTTTTATGCGTACGCAGGCTGATACTCCTGCGGACACTCCCTGTCTAGACAGGCAAGGATTAATCCCATCTACCCAACAAAGGGAGTGGAGATTTGTGTGTATGACCGTTTGTTTTTATCCCGCCATTAAGGCAGCCATACTTCAACTTCGGGGAAATTTAGTTACTGATTGGGTTAATTTATCACGCAGTTAATTTGCAATGTAGTTATTGTCAGTTAGTTGATTGGTTGGTTGGTCAGTCAGTCAGTCCGAGGCGGTCAGTTAGCCCGAGTCAATTTGTTTGTTAGATAGATACTACATCCATAGCCGCTTAGAGGCGGGACTATGCTCCACACAGTTAGCCTGTCGCATAATTATTATCCTGGTAAGTACATCAGTTCACTGAGTTGTCAGCTCGGCGAGAGAGGGAGCTCTTGTTGTTGTTGTTCTACATTTTACAGTTAGTCGTCGGATGTGTTAAAGTGTTAACGTTGTGGGAGTATGACCGTCGGTCGTTGTTTTAGCTTATTTTGGAAGTGCAGTGTAGGTCTACATGTGTTCCTTTTCATCCCTTCCCACGCTCATCACTTTTTTTGTTTTCCGTCCGCTTTGCAGTATGGGGGAAAACAAGCGCAGGCTAACAATCTCTCTATCATTACGTTAGGCCTAGTGACTTGGAAATTTTTTAAGGAGGTGGGGGAGGGGAGAGGGATGATTTACGGGTTTTTTTGTTTTGTTTTGTTTTTGTTTCCTGTTCGTGGTAATTGACCTGCGTGAAGATTTGAAATAAACATGTTTATAACAAGTCTTTTGACGAGTGTTCTCTTCTTTTCAGGGGCTTCAGTTGACATTCTCATTAAAATATGCAACAGCTGTGCAGCACTGCTTTAATTAATTTTCATATTTAAAAAACTTAACTGAGGCAGGGAGTAGAAGTGAACAATAAAAAAAAACAAAAAACCGGATAACCAAGGTTCGTAACTCTTGCTACCATGATGAGATAATTACACGCCCATAACTCCAAACGTTTGCTGCTTACGACCCCAAACTGGTTCGCAGAAATGCCGACACAGAATACACACAAATAAGAACTGACAGCCCCCCTCCTCCCCCCCCCCCCCCCCCCCCCCCCCCAAAAAAAAAAAAAGTTCCAAGCTTGCTCATACACCGTCTCTGACACATGTACACCACAGCAACAACAACTGGAAAAATGAGCTAACACAAATTAACATTTGTTCAAGACTGGCACAGCCTTTTTGATTTTTTTTTTTTTTAATCTCGGTCAAACAAACACGCGGAAGTACGTACAAAAACAAACACAAGTGACCAATGTTTGGACGGTGTGAAGGGAACTCTGAAGTTAGGCAGCGAATAGCAGCAAATGACGACTAAGTAGGGTAACTGTTGCTCCTGTGATGAGCGGCGCACCATTCCTAACCTGCTGATTACGATACCGAATCACCCCCACCTTCACCGCCACCCCCATACATACATACGCGCGCGCGGACGCACCGCCACACACAGTCCTCTCTCTCTCTCTCTCTCTCTCTCTCTCTCTCTCTCTCTCTCTCTCTCTCTCTTCCACACACTTGCCTGAAAAAGACCAAATAGGTTAACACGCTTTGCGTTTGGTTTGTAATTTGTTTATCTCTTCGCTTGGAGGCACAGTACTTCCGTCTTTGCTCGTGTGTGTGTGTGTGTGTGTGTGTGTGTGTGTGTGTAGATCTGTGATGTGCATCCAGATGAATCGGCCGATTCAGGTTTACATTGCCACTGGTAAGTTCAGCAAGATTATTCAGCTGTTAAGCAAGTGTTGCTGTACCCGTTGCTGGAAAAGTGATCTAATAACAAACCCACTGAATTCAGCTAGCTGCG
>CM065729.1:13049753-13057253 GCA_033310375.1 Conus canariensis
CACCCACCCCATCCACTCCCTCCCGCCCCCCCCCCCACCCACCCCACCCCACCCCCCTTCCCCCACCCCCCCCCCCCCTCCCTCCCGAACCGCCGGACAAAGACCATTCACTCGGGCTATCGTCACCTCGAAAGTAACGCCAAGTTGAAAACATAGCTTTTGTTTGTTTGAACTTGTTTTCAAGCTATTCATTGAATCATTTACCAGGGGGAAAAAGAATACTTGAAAACACATTGAGAGGACACTTTAGTGTTTCACACTGCACGTCCAAACATGTTAAGTACATAGATACACAATTGGGTAATATAATCATGCTCTTCTCTACACCTGTTACACAGTATGTATTGATTCAGAACAGACATTTAAAGCTTAAAAGGTTATGTGTTGTGCGCTTATCAAATCCTCGAGGTAATCGGTGAGTATTTTACGGTGTCAAAGTGTCTGACATTTTCACAATCATTGACGCTTTATACAGCAGTGTCACTTTTGTGTCAGATCCCCTGCATCTCTGTCTGCCTGTCTGTCTCTGTTTCTGTCTGTCTGTCTGTTTGTCTGTCTCTCTCTCTCTCTGAATGTACATGTATGTGTATGTGTGTGCGTGAATATGTGTGTGTGTGGTGTGTGTGTGTGCGCACATGCATGTGTGTGTGTGTGTGTGTGTGTGTGGTGTGTGTGTGTGTGTGTGTGTGTGTGTGTGTGACTTTTTCTGACGTGTGGCCTGTAACAGCAGTACAGTAAGCCCACACTCGCTGCCAGTGTCACATTACGTAAGCCAAGCTGATGGTTAAGCTTTTAAGCTTCTCTTTTTTCTTCTTCAATCACAGAAGAGCAGAGAACTCATTGCAAGCATTTCTTCTCACCCCAAAGATGGAAGCTCCCCCGATTATTATGCGAAAAAAAAAAGAAAAAAGTATCGAGGGCATAGCTTCCAAAGTGAGAAAATTACGATCATTTCAATCCGGGTGACTGTAAAAATGTCTGGAGCTGGGAAACGCTGGATTCCGGGAGACAGTTAACCTTGTCTGTGACGTCAGCCTCTGTGGAACAGCCGTAAAACTTTCTGGCATTGACCTGCGACGCTCTTCTGGGTAACAGTTGCTGTCACTCACTTGCTAGAAAACGATTCGCGCTTTTTGTCCCCATTGGCCTGTCAGACCATTAGAGCGACATTATCACCGTTTTGCACCCTAGCTACCAGACAGTCGTCCGGCCTTGAACTTATCGACAATACTGCACACCTGGTGCAGCCTAGATGATTCAGTGTGAGTGGTGAGCGCACCCTGTTTTGTTTTTCTTTATCATGTACATGTTGTGCAAATGTCTTGTGATGGTTTGTCGTTGTTGTTGTTGTTACTTCTGTTGTGTGCATGTTGTTCGAATGTGTAGTGGCATTGTATGTTTTTTTTTTGTTGTTGCCAGAATGTTGTTTGAACAAATATTGTAGGTTAGTCTCTGTCTGTGTGTGTGTGAGGGGGTGAGTATGCATGTAAGCATGTGTGTGTGCATGCTATGTGCGCGCATATGTGCGCACGTGTGTGTGTGTGTGTGTGTGTGTGTGTGTGTGTGATGTGTGTGTGTGTGTGAGTGTGTGTGTGTGTGTGTGTTGTGTGTGTGTACGTGTGTGTGTGTGTGTGTGTGTGTGTGTGTGTGTGTGTGTGTGTGTAAATATGTGTATGGGTGTGCATTTACATAAGCGTGTCTGTGTTTGATTTGTACAAAGGTTAGGCATATCCTAAGCGTTTTCTCTGAGGTCAGCCCCTTCTTCTTCTTCTTTTTTTTGAATGTGTGTGTGTTGTGTGTGTGTGTGTGTGTGTGTGTTGTGTGTGGGGTGTGTGCCGTGTGTGTTGTGTGTGATGCTTTCTACCTTTTCAGTATGTGCCATTCTTATTTCAGAGAATTTTGCCCAGTACATATTCATAGAGTTAGTGGCTTAGGTGACTGGCTCAGCGTGTATGGACCAATGCGCACGAAGTCATAGGCGCCTTCTTGAAGAAAACGAAAAGGGGCAGAATTTTCTGTCTTTAAACAATTCCACTTCAGTGTGGCGGCATTCCAAACATAGCGCACCATGGCCTTGAATAACAAATTGAGTATTCGTGGACAGTTAGAACTGAATTTTATTTTTTCGATTTTTTGTTTTCTTTTTTCTTCTATTTATGTATCTGTTTATTTTCTTTTTATGCATCTAAAAGTAGATTCCGGTTTTCTTTTATATGCCCATGAGGATATATATTGCATGGTTCCAAATTGAAATGGACAGAATGATGCTGTTTGGGAAAGTCTTATTGGTGCAAGGATCTGACAAGGCCTCAGACACGACGTCAAGTATGAAATAGTTCATATAGTTGAAGATAGTAAGTGGTACCATGGATGGAAACCGTTATAGTAAAATAATTAGTGGACGTTGTTCGTTTGAGCTATTTTACGACATTGCTCAAAAAGGTCACATGCATTACATAGTGTTTTAGTGCGTATTACTATTTCTGGCATGTGGCATGAAACAGCAATGTAGTAAGTCAGATTCTGCACCAGTGTGACGTTACACAGGCTATACCAAACCAAGGGTTAAGATTTTTAGCTTTTTCTCTTTTTTCAATCACGAAAAGAACAGAGAACTTGCTGCAAGCCTTTTCCCCAATGTTAGAAGCCTTTCCCCTATTATTATGTTAAAAAAAAAAAAAGGTATCGAGGGAATAGCTCCTGTAGTGAGAAAGTTACGATCATTTCAAATCAGGGTGACTGTAAAAGTGCCTAGAGGTGGCAAACGCTGGATTCCGACAAACACTTGACCTTGTCTGTGACGTCCACCTCTGTGGAACAACCATAAAACTTTCTGCCATTAACCTAATACAGTGTTGGCGGTAACAGTTGTTGTCACTCACTTGCTAGAAAACGGTTCGCGCTTTTTGTCCCCACTGGCCTGTCAGGCCATTAGAGCGACATTATCACCGTTTCACACCCTAGCTACGAGACAGTCGTTCCGCCTTGAACTTACCGACAATCCTGCACACCTGGTGAGCCTGGATGTGATTCAGTGTGAGTGATGAGCGCACCCTGTTCAAACGTTTTTGCAAGGGTTTGTTGGGTTTTTTTTTACTTCTGTTGTGTGCCTGTTGTTCGTATGTGTGGTGGCATGTTTTGTTGCCAGAATGTTGTTTGAACGAGTATTGTGGGTTAGTCTGTGTGCGTGCATGTGTATGTGTGTGTATGTGCGCGCATATGCATGCATGTGTGTGTGTATGTGTGTGTATGTGTGTGTGTGTGTGTGTGTGTGTGTGTGTGTGTGTGTGTGTGTGCGTGCATGTACGTAAACGTGTCTGTGTTTTGATTTGTGCAAAGGTTAGGCAATTCCTAAGCGCTTTCTCTGAGCTCAGCCCCTTCCTTTTTTTTTTTTTTTTTTTTTTAAAGATTATTGTGTGTGTGTGTGTGTGTGTGTGTGTGTGTGTGTGTGTGTGTGTTGTTTTCTAGCTTTTCAGTATGTGCCCTTTATCACTTCAGAGAATTCTGCCCGGTACATATTCATACTGTTGGTGGCTTAGAAGACTGGCTCAGCATGTATGGACCAATGCACACAAATCACAGGAGCCTCCTTGAGGAAAACAAAATGGAGCAGGCGTTAAATTTTCTGCCATTTAACAATTCAGCTCCAGTGTGGCGGCACTCCAAAAATAGTGTACCATGGCCTTGAATAACAAATGGAGTATTTATGGACAATTACAATATTGAATATTTCTTCTTTTTTTTTAAATTTTTGTTATCTTGTTTTCTTTTTTCTTCTATTCAGGTATTCATTTATTTTCTTTTTATGCATCTAAAAGTTGATTCCACTTTCCTGTAATATGCCCATGAAGATATATATTGCATGGTTCCAAACGAAAATGGACAGAATGATGCTGTTTGGGAAAGGCTTAGTGGTCCAAAGATCTGGTCAGAGGGTACTCCAAGGCCTCAGATATGACGTCAAGAATGGAACTGTTCATATAGTTGAAGATTGTAAGTGGTGCCATCAACGGAAACCCTTACCATGAAGTAAAGTAATTGGTGGGCGTCTTTTGTTTGAGTTATTTTTGTAACATGGCTCAAAAAGGTCACATGGATTACATAGTGTTTTGGTGCTTATTGCTATTTCTGGCATGTGGCATGAAACAGCAATGTATTTAGTCAGACTCTCCACCAGTGTGACATTACACAGGCTGTACCAAACCAAGGGTTAAGACTTTTAGCTTTTAGGTTTTTTTAAGCACAGAAAGAACAGAGAACTCATCACAAGCTTTTTTTCCCTAATGATAGAAGCATTTACCCCATTATGATGGAAAAAAACAAAGAGAAAAAAGTATCGTGGGCATAGCTTTGGAAGTCAGGAAGTTACATTTATTTCAGTCTGGGTGACTGTAAAAATGCCTGGAGCTGGGAAACGCTGGATTCTGGGAGACAGTTGACCTCGTCTGTGACGTAAGCCTCTGTGGAACAACCGTAAAACTTTCTGCCATTAACCTACGACGGTCTTGTCGGCATCAGGTGGGCGGTCTTGCCGTCGTCACTCACTTGCTAGAACACGATTCGCGCTTTTCGTCCCCATTGGCCTGTCAGGCCTTAGAGCGACATTATCACCGTTTTACACCCTAGCTACCAGACAGTCGTTCGGCCTTGAACTTACCGACGATAGTGCACACCTGGTGTAGCTTACCTATGATTCAGTGTGAGCGGCGAGTGCACCCAGTTTTTGTGTGTGTGTGTGTGTGTGTGTGTGTGTGTGTGTGTGTGGATGTGCATGTTGTTTGAACGTGTGGACATACTTTGTTGCTATTATTTTTGTTGTGTGCATGTTGTTGGAACATATAGTGACACTGTGTGTTTTGCTGCCTACATGTTGTTTGAACACGAATTGTATGTTATTCTGTTTTATCGTCTTTTGTGTGTTTTCTGTTTTGTCATCTGCAGATTGTTCGAATGCAGATTGTTTGTTATTCTGTTTTGCCGTTGGTATACTGTTTAAAGGTGTATTGTGTATTATTTTGCTTTGCCATTTGTATGTTGTTCAAAGGTGTATTGTGTATTATTCTGTTTTATCATCCGTATGTTGTTCGAACGCGTATCGCAATCAACATTTAAAGAAATGAAAACGATCACTTATCTCCTCAAATTGGGGCGCAAAATGCGCCTAATTTGAGGAGATAACTTCTTCTTCTTCGTATTCTTCAGCGTTCCAGTATCTGGTAGTGTGTGAACTCGTTTTACCCTGTTGGGATACTCACACTATACTCGAGAGTATAGTCAGTTCACTCTGACTTCGTTGAGTGCAGAAATTTGTGGGAAGAGGTTGTGGAAAAAGATAGGTAAAAGATATGGTAGACAGAAAGGACAGTGGGCGACAGTACAGCAAAGGAGGAGACAAAATTATTGAGAGCGAAAGGAAAAGGGGACGTTACTAGCACAGAATGTCCAGAAGGAGGGGAAACTATTTGTACAAAAGACCCTTACCCCCGGTATCCCCACGGGGGAGAGGAGATAACTGATTATCCGTCGTTCGTTTTCATTATTTTGAATGTTGTTGTGTCACGCCTGATTAAGTCTAAAGAAGTGACGCGTCGTGTTTTGTCTCATTATTTGTTTGTCTCTTTCGTTCGGCGAAATAGCCATTTTGCTATTAAGTTTGTTTGTGTTCGAATTTGGTGGAGATCTGTGCCATCGCAGATGCTCTTCCCGTTGTCTGTGTGTTGTTAGATTGTTAGTATTGTGTTGTTTTGCTGTGTACATGTTAAGTAGTTATATAGTATGCTGTTCTGTTCACTGTATGTTGTTCTGTCGTGTGATCTGTTGGTCTGTGTGTGTGTTTGTCTGTTCGTTTGTTCTGTGATGCCACCTGTTGGTCTGTTTTGTTGTCCGTGGTTGTATAAAACAGCGTGTTGATTTGTTGTATGTACGGCCTGTGCAGTTCTATCGTGTAGCATGTTGTTCTGTTGTCTGCATTTAGGTCTATCGTGTAGCATGTTGGTCTTTTCGTTGCTTGTATGTTGTTCTCTCATGTAGTCTGTTGGATTCTTTCTTGTTTGCGTGTTGATCTGTAATGCAGCATGTAGGTCTGTTTGTTAACTACATGTTGTTCTATTGTGTATGTATGGGCATGTTGGTCAGTTTGTTAAATACATGTTGTTCTATTGTGTTTGTATGGGCATGTTGGTCTGTTTGTTAAATACATGTTGTTCTATTGTGTTTGTATGGGCATGTTGGTCTGTTTGTTAAATACATGTTGTTCTTTTCGTGTATGTATGGGCATGTTGGTCAGTTTGTTAAATACATGTCGTTCTATCGTGTATGTATGGGCATGTTGGTCAGTTTGTTAAAGACATGTCGTTCTATCATGTATGTATGGGCATGTTGGTCAGTTTGTTAAAGACATGTCGTTCTATCGTGTATGTATGGACATGTTGGTCTGTTTGTTAAAGACATGTCGTTCTATCGTGTATGTATGGGCATGTTGGTCAGTTTGTTAAATACATGTTGTTCTATCGTGTATGTATGGGCATGTTGGTCAGTTTGTTAAATACATGTTGTTCTATTGTGTATGCATGGGCATGTTGGTCAGTTTGTTAATTACATGTTGTTCTATTGTGTATTATTGTGTATTTGTGGGCATGTTGGTCAGTTTGTTAGCTACATGTTGTTCTATTGTGTATGTATGGGCATGTTGGTCAGTTTGTAAAATACATGTTGTTCTATTGTGTATGCATGGGCATGTTGGTCAGTTTGTTAACTACATGTTGTTCTATTGTGTATTATTGTGTATTTGTGGGCATGTTGGTCAGTTTGTTAACTACATGTTGTTCTATTGTGTATTATTGTGTATTTGTGGGCATGTTGGTCAGTTTGTTAACTACATGTTGTTCTATTGTGTATTATTGTGTATTTGTGGGCATGTTGGTCAGTTTGTTTGCTACATGTTGTTCTATTGTGTATGTATGGGCATGTTGGTCAGTTTGTTAACTACATGTTGTTCTATTGTGTATGTATGGGCATGTTGGTCAGTTTGTTAACTACATTTTGTTCTATTGTGCATGTATGGGCATGTTGGTCAGTTTGTTAAATACATGTTGTTCTATCGTGTATGTATGGGCCTGTTGGTCAGTTTGTTGTCTGTATGCTGTTCTATTATGTAACGCATCGGTCTGATTCGCACTCTACCTTGCTCTATCATGTAGCATGTTGTCACACACTTTTACACACGAACGTCAATCCATTTATCCAGTCTTCATCTATCGTGCCAAGATCGATAGACGATGTTCGGAAATGTGCACAGGAAGTAATCTCTGTTAGAGCTCGCGTTCTGCGCGAGTGACCCCGCCGTTTTCGTGGGACAGAGGCCGCTAGTGGACATGCCTAAAGCCATGTTTGCCCCATCAATCAGCTTAACAGCTAAGGCAGAGGGAGAGAATGCTGAAACCTGGGTGTGGAACGGTGTGCAGATAATGCAGACAGTTGATATTACGATCGCTGTCCTGG
>CM065729.1:13064753-13074753 GCA_033310375.1 Conus canariensis
GATGATGACGAAGAAAAGCGTCTGTCCTCGGTTAGAGCCAAACTTTAAGCGCTTTACACTCAACACTCCCGGTTACAAGAAGGGCTGCCTATCTGGTAGAGCCGACTGAAGAGCTGCCTGCTGGCGCTTCATCCAGTCGTTTCCTGAGTCGCTCAGCCAATATCAGTCACTCAGTTTTCCTCCCTAGTTCTTTCCATTTTTCACGCAGGGTGCATGCCATGTGTAATGTGTCATCCATGCCAAAAGCCAAATTGGCCTTTTCTTCCGAAAGTTAGAGATGGAAGTTTACATGTGTGCAAGATGTGTGTGTGTGTTCACACACAGAACCTTGCTTTATAGTCTCTTTCGAAGGACTCTTGGGGAAATGGAGTCATAATCAGTGTCCATTCCAGGTAAAAATCCCTTGTACAAGATGTAAGCTGGTGGGACGGTCTTCAGAAGAAACAGACCACTCTTCTTGGACATTTATTACTGTCTGCTACGTAGGAGATGTGTGTGTGTGTGTGTGGTGGTGGGGGGGGGGGGTATGTGGTCAATCTGTAATTAGCTCGTGTGTTTGGAGCACTTTCTGAGCAAGGAAATCAACGCGAGCCTCAGTCTGTTATGTTTGCCAGGACAAGATCAGGGTCATCTGCAAATCCAGCTCTATTAGCTTCCCAGCGCCTCTCTCTCCTCTCTCTCTCTCTCTCTCCTCCTCTCTCTCTCTCTCTCTCTCTCTCTCTCTCTCTCTGCTGTAATTTTGATGACAGAGAATAAAGATATTTTTTCACAAGCACATTTTTTTAAGTACCAATGACACAAGAAGCTTACGTGGTCGCCCCACCTCTCCCTGCAAATGGCTTTTTCAGCTTAGATATCAATGACATGAACAATTGTAACGTTATTCTAAAAAGTATCTTATCAGTCTCTACAATACTGAAAAGCACAGGACAAATATTATCACAAACAGCTGTCACCGACTTTGACACTAGGCATATTCATTATGACTTTCTAATACTTCTCAACATCTTTGAAATATCTAATGATTGATAACATACGGACTTTTTTGTTTCCTCAAAACAAACAAACAAGCAAACAAATAAATAAATAAACACCAGCCGCCGTGGCGAAGTGGTTAGCGTCGCGGACTCCCGGCTGGGAGGTCGTGGGTTCGAATCCCATCAGAGTCATGTGGGTTTTTCTGCCCCGACCGGCTCCTACCCAGAGTTGAGTTTGCTGCGGACTCAGTTGGGAAGACTGGGACCACACAGTCGAGTTTCATCCACTTAATGGATGCGTTTCTGAGAGTGTTGCTCAAATTTCCTGACCAACACTGCAGGTGCCTGTACCTCTCGGGCCTGGTTGACGCCGGGATATATTACGAAAGGAAACGTAGAGTACAGTCCTGTCATGTAGTCTCAGACCGAAATGGAAATCCGTAGCATCATCTTAATCATCCTCATTCTCATCGATCAGATTCTGTGGCCCGTCATGCTTTGGTCTCATGGTGACCTCAGTTTCAATGTCCTCTCCACGTCTGTGGCCTTGGTTTGGTTCCGTCGGGTCACCGGTATCGGCGAGTCCTTGGGGGTTGTCGTTGGACGGACGTGGTGGCGCCCTCCGGAGGGAGAGCTCACTCATGCCGGCTCCGCGACTAAGCAATTATTGTCGTCAGTAGGGGGCTTAGTAGGTGGTGTCCTGCGTATGTTAGATCAGAACAGTCGCCAATGAACACCACCGAAGTGACTCGGCAGCAGTGCAGTGTCTCCTCCGGTGGTTGCCTCTTGTCGACTTGCCATTGACTGCTCCCTGTGGATTGCCGGTGCTGGGGCTGCGGCGGGGCCGACCGGGCTGTGGCTGTGGACGGGGTGTCGGAATGAGCGGCGTGGGTGCACTGCCTCTGAGGTGGCGCAGAGGTTGGGACAGCAAAAAACAACAACAAACAAAAAAAAAAATAAATTAAAAAAAAACAATCAACCAACCAAACAAACAAAAACCCCCCACACACAAATAAACAAACAAACTAACAACAACTTTAATGGTTGTAATATCATCTGTGATCAGAAGCGTTATATAATGTTCCTGCGACAACATACCGGGCTGCAATGTTTCTCTCAAAGAACTTTTCATCAACAAAATGAATATAAATGATAAACAGGGTCATTTCATACATGAGGGGAAAAAAAGCTACACCCGAAAGTGCCAGTGGGACCCAGAGAAATGATAAACAGAGTTCTTTCATTTGTAACTTTTGACGACTTTAACACCACTGACAAACAACAACTTTCTTATTTCTCACTAACAGCTTTCATCAACTTCAGTACCAAAAACATAAAATCAAGTTCTCAAAAAAGCGGTTTCTAACTACCTTCATATTAAGGTCACTCAGACTTCACAATTTCTCGTGAATAACTCTTGGCAAATGTCAGTGACATGGATATGTATTACCAAACGGGGCTTTATGATCTGTCAATGTCGTTCTATCTGTTTTCTATCTTGTTTCTGTCTCTGCGATTCGACACGGTTGTTTTACATCAGTAATCCATCTTCCGTGTCCTTTTCCCTTGTGATCGCCTACGCAGTGACCTTACAATCTGCATGACTTTCAAAAAAAGTATTTGGGGGCACATCGTATGCATCAACTGGGTTCTGGCGACAGAAAAGAAAAACTATGTAGCTTATGGCTTCAAAACATTGATGTTTCGACGCGCGCGCTTGTGTGTGTGTGTGTGTGTGTGTGTGTGTGTGTGTGTGTGTGTGTGTGTGTGTGTGTGGTGTGTGTGTGTGTGTGCGCGCGCGCATGTGTGTGCACGCCTTCATTTAATTCATTGAATTCAGTCGATTGATTGGAATTTTTCTACCTCCGCCAAGTAGGTTTTGGTTATAACTCCATCTTGTTGTCAGTTAGCAGGTTGACGCAAAACCCACAGTATCTTATAAACCAAACTCAGTCAAAAGAAGGAATGTAGCCCAGGGACAATATGTACATTTTCGGGACGGATACGCAGAGTGGATCCCGATTAAACGAGTGGTGCTGGATCGTTCTTTAATTTTGTATATTTTAAGCCAACTTTACGAGAAAATGTTAACAAATTTTTCACGGATATGACGTAACCAATGACGTAACATCATACGTTGACGTCCTTTTCAATCGTATTATGGGTCGTAGTCCAAACGTCTCTGGGTACCGTTTGTGTGCAAACATTTGTTTACGACGGTATTAGAGTGATGAACATTTTACACCCTGCTGTGACGCTATGAAGGTGTGACGGTATGCAGGCCAGGTCAGGTCAAGGTCATTAGATAGGGGCATTAGGCCATGAGATGAATGAGGTCAGGCCACTAGGTCATGGTTAGGTTGCTGTGTTGAGGTGAGGTGAGGTCACAAGGTCATGAGGTCGCTGGGTAGGTGAAGTGAGATCATTAGATCGAGTGTGTGGGTCATGGGATGAGATGAAGTGGGTCAGGTCACCGGGTCACGGTGAGTTTGTTTAAAATTGGGCGGGGTGGGAACCGGTTGGATGTCGGGGTCATTTGAAGAGGTCAGGTGACTAGGTCAGGTCATTAGGTCATGGTGAAGTGCTTTGAAATGGAGAGGGAAGACAGCGACCTCATGACCCTGTGACCTCACTCACCTAAACACAGTGACCCAACCATGACCTAGTGACCTCACCTCACCTCATCACAGCGACCTACCCATGACATAGTAGCCTGTCCTGACCTCACCTCATGATCTCCCCTATCTGATGACCCTGACCTGACCTGACCTGACCTGCACACCGTCACACCTTCACAGTGTCACAACAGGCTGTGAAATGTCCATCACCCCTACCTGACTTTCACAACCTCACAGCGCATAGCCAGGGTACAAATACACGTGTCATGCATACCCTCAGCATATAATATATTTTTTTTTTTTTTTTTTGTACACAATTTCCTGATTTGCAATTTAGGGTATAAAGAGTGATGCCAGACCTTGCCCTGATAACCGACTCTACAGATTTGTAATCCTGCAATGATGCAGTTGCCTTTTACTGGATCATGGAAAGTATCCGGATCCCATCCCACAAAATGATGCTGTCAGCAGTTGGTCAGAAAACCACCGAGATCTAATCACCTAGAACGCGTGGACAACAAGAGACCTTCTCCCTGGTGACCGACTTTTTTTTTTTTTTTTTTTAATGGAGCCACCAACCAAAGTGGTGTTGTAGTCGTGGGAATGTTTGGACGTTCGAGTCCCCACGTCAATGATGTCGTCACAGTTCAGGGCGCGGTGCGTCGCAAAGGACCCTGCTCTGATGACCGACCGACTTTTGAAGGCCAGGTACGTAGTGACTTCAGAAACAGGCGTGGGATCGTCTGAGAGCTTCGGTTCCCACGCTTACCTTCGTACACATGGTCTGAGCTTTTGGTGCTAGGTCCTGATTATAATCTGTTTATCTTTGTATCCCATTTCACATGTTCTGACAAGTCCTTACAAGCTCACACCATCACTACATGACTAACACGACATGATCACAAGTAAATCTCAAGGACACAGCGAAAAAAAAGATATGAGCACCACCTAATTTTTGCTCACCCTACCCACCACTATTCAAACAAATACATCCTGGTTCTTTAGGGCGAGAAGGGGGGGGGGGGGGGGGGGGGGGGGGGGGGGGGGGGGGGGGGGGGGGGGGGGGGGGGGTGTCATGGTGTTCGAGTTTTGGAATGTGGATCGTTGTTCCCCATTGACCTTGACCTGTCAACAAATATTTCTGAATAGCCTCAATCAAAGATAGCAAGATCCGAAGTTAAAATTAAAAAAAAAAAAAAAAAAAAATTACATGTGCTGGAAACAGCTTCCGTCAAAAGTCACGTGACTCAGAGGAGGGGCAAAACCCCCGTTTCATGTCCTGAAAACAGCCTATATCAAAGATCCAGTGAAAGAAAAAAAGACCCATCACGTGCCACAAGCGTGCTGGGTAGTTTGATCAAGGAGGTGCTCCTGCCTTCAACCATGAAGCATTCCAGTCACCCGCTTCATTCACCGGAGCCTCGACCATGACCAGCAAATGCTTCTGCTCCTAGCTTTTTCTGCCCGGAATGTGAGCCCGTGTCACCACCAAACGAAGCAAGGACCGCCACCGTCCGGACCCAGCATTATGACCATCCCTCAGGCGGATCCGTGGATGTGTTGACGGATCCCGGTTAAAGGCCAAATCAAGGATCCGCTCAGCAACACGACACAAGAACTGCCGAACTGATTTTAAGGGAATTTGGATTAGATATGGAATGGGATCCAAAAAAGAACCCCATAAATTTTGATGCAGATCCGTAAAGCGGATATGAAAGAAAGGGAGGATCCAGTACTCGTTTTGCAAATTTACGCAACCCCCCCCCCCCCCCCCCCCCAACAAACAAACAAAAAAAACCCCAACATTTCAAGCGATGTTAACGACACTTGCATGAAAGATGGAATGTGGCCCACAAACGAAAATATTAAATCTTGGTGCTGATCCGTTTTTTGAGATCTGGATCAGAGGGCAGATCCAGCATGAGTTCGAGCTGGACGGAGGTCTACGCTCTGCCGAGATGTTACTCGAAACTGGTAGAAGGATTTCCTCTCTAAACCTGTTGCTTGGAATTCAGTTTAATATTTCCATCACACATAGGTGATTGTAGACATTGAAAAAAAAAGCATTTTTCATGTTGTCAATGACATAAAAGAAAACGAATAAAACGAAAGAAAACAAAGCACGCGCGCGCGCGCGCGCGCGCACACACACACACAACCACACACACACACACACACACACACACACACACACGCTCTCTCTCTCTCTCTCTCTCTCTCTCTTCTCACACACACACACACACGCACGCGCGCGCGCGCGCGCGCACATATACACATACACACACGCGCACACACTCTGACTGACTGAAACAATTTATTGTCAGATTAACTCAAGGTTGTACTGACATTTAAGAAAACATTATGAACAGAATATCAACGTTTTACATTCAAAGAAAAGGAGCATAATTAACACACAACATACACACTCAGGCACGCACACACACACACACACACACACACACACACACACACACACACACACACGCGCGCGCGCGCGCGTGCGCGTGCGCTCATGCACGCACGTACGCACGCACGCACACAAATACATGGAGATTATGTCACAGAGAGAAGAGTGGAGAAAAGACAGAAAGATAGACAGGCAGACTGATTCGGAGATAGATGAAGGCTTAGAGAACTGATTGTTATTACTGAGAACTGATTGTTATTACTGAGAACTGATTGTATTACTGATATAGATGAAGGCTTAGAGAACTGATTGTTATTACTGATATAGATGAAGGCTTAGAGAACTGATTGTTATTACTGATATAGATGAAGGCTTAGAGAACTGATTGTTATTACTGATATAGATAAAGGCTTAGAGAACTGATTGTTATTACTGATATAGATGAAGGCTTAGAGAACTGATTGTTATTACTGATATAGATAAAGGCTTAGAGAACTGATTGTTATTACTGATATAGATGAAGGCTTAGAGAACTGATTGTTATTACTGATATAGATAAAGGCTTAGAGAACTGATTGTTATTACTGATATAGATGAAGGCTTAGAGAACTGATTGTTATTACTGATATAGATAAAGGCTTAGAGAACTGATTGTTATTACTGATATAGATAAAGGCTTAGAGAACTGATTGTTATTACTGATATAGATAAAGGCTTAGAGAACTGATTGTTATTACTGATATAGATGAAGGCTTAGAGAACTGATTGTTATTACTGAATGGACTTCACATATGAGAACAGTCGTCAGCCTTACCAAAGTAACCACCGGAAGTGAACGTGAAAACAGTAAACATCTACAACACTTATGGTGTGAAAGAACTGTTTGTTTGTTTGTTGGTTGCTTGCTTGTTTTTCTGGCAAAAAGCGCATTATTAGATCGTGTTGCAACAGGAGCTGCTAAACTCAGACATTAAATTATGCTAATAGATTTGACACCAAAAGAGTGTTCGTCGGCTACTATGACAGTCTGCACGTCAAACTTGACACTAATCCGCTCACTGGGACAGAATCCAAAAGAGAGCTTAGCTGTGCTGCAGACAGAACGTTTTGTGACATCTTTTTATTGAACTCTAAAAGACATACATCTACAATATTAGCGCAGACCATGTGAACTAGGTATCCAAGCCCTGACCAGCACACTGGATTATTGCATTGGTGATGTATCTGCTACAGCTCATCCGTTCGACTTTCTTCACAATTTTCATTTTCTTATATTTATTTGTTCACTTGTCTAGCTATCTGGCTGTAGCCCACGCAGACTGTGGCCTGATGATAGATATATTTGAACGTACTTGGGCTCATTCATAAGCTTGCCTGATCTTTTTCTTGCCGTATATTGTTCTAACTGGGTGAAACCGGTCCCCGTGATCTAAACGGTTGTTGGAAGAGGAGAGGAATGGGAATGGAGCAGGGCGGAGGGCTGGAAGGGGGTGGGGCCAAATCGCTGGAGACCTCAAGGTCTCTCGACGAAGGAGGGAAGGCGGAGGGGGGGGGGGGGGGGGGGGGGGGGGGGGGGAGGAACCGGAGGTGTGGGAATGAAGAAGAGAGTGATATACTGCCAACATTAATCCTGTCATAAACAGCTTATGAAACAATCGGATTCTGTCATGTGGACATGACATATCCAGCGTTGAACTTGAAACCGGTGACCTTCGGATTTGAAGTTCCAATGACCCATAAACACTGACTCGAACCCCGTCACCCAGACCCATGCCCTCTTCAGGCTGATTGTCGTTGACCCTCATTCTGTTATCAGGAATCTACAGAGCAACTATGAGCGCTCACGTTTCAGTCAAGGACCTGTTACGAAAGAAAGCTTGGAGAAGAAACGAATATGACCGTGGGATTTGTAATGCCGTAACACCTCATTTCTCCCCCTCTCTGCTCCGCCGATGTCTCACCCTCCCGCTCCCCACCCCCCTGCCCACCCCCCACCCCCCTTCTGCACTACTTTGCTTCCAAGCACGCGCTTCTTCCTCCCCATCCATTTCATCCCTCAGCCTCCCTTCATAAACACCCTCCTGCTCCTCTTTTGTGTCCGTGATGTTTTGAATCATGAGCAGATTGCCCAGAGTTCTCAGGGCAGAGTGTTCAAACACACGATTAAACTGGAAACTTCTTCTTACCTTCAGTCCGAGTAATAAAGATTATAATGAAAGAATTCTTCATGTGTATACAATCCATGCCTCTGTTGATTTTTTTTTTTTTTTTATCTCTTTATATCTGACGACATGATCCACAAGAGAAATATCTTGAATCACATACTTCTTCAATTAATATCGCTATAGGCCTCAGCTGTTTGGGTTGATTTTCTGTGGACGTTTTCAATAATTTGCCACACTAGATCTCTCGAGCTTGTTTCATAAAGAATATTTTGTCCGTTTGTCCGGTTCAAGTGTGTATGTGTGTGTGTGTGTGTGTGTGTGTGTGTGTGTGTGTGTGTGTGTGTGTGTGTGTGTGCGTGCGTGCGTGCGTGCGTGCGTGCGTGCGTGCGTGCGTGCGCGCGCGCGCGCGAGAGAGAGAGAGAGAGAGAGAGAGAGAGAGAGAGCGCATTTGCTTTATTTTGTTTTGCTTGGTTTTCAACTAATTAGGGCATTTTCATCTGCTGTATTCAGCATGTTGCTCACCCGACCAGTCTGAAGTTTATTTGAAATCTATCGACACAAATTATTCACGGTATTAGACTTAGACTGGCTTTGGTTATCTGTTCTGTAGAATGTCTCATTCATTTCCATATACCCAAACGGTATTGTCAAAAACAAATCATGTACTCACTTTTTTTTTTTCTTCTTCTTCTTCTTTTTCCCTTCTCTCTGTCTTGACATCGTGATCCCTCAGTGGCCTTGGTGCCATTCTGCTCGTTCTGGTCTGGCAAGCACAGCTGATGCATTTGTACCATTAGTGTTCAAATACTTCGGCTCTTTAGATGATCCCTAGCGTCTTTTAGCCAGGGTACGACACCAACAACAACCTCAGGTGGTATGGCAGACGGGTAGAATTACCCACGGAGAGTTGGGAAAGGGATGGTTGAGGGGCCCTATCTTACACAACATGATATAAGTCCTCAGTTTCTAACACCTAGTTGCTCTACTTAACGTCTCCGGCATATATCTCTTCTATATTGATATATAAATGTGCACAATGCGATATATAAAAACAAGTACTAGAATAATCAACGTTTGTTCTCTTGCCGAGGATATTCTGTGAGGCTCATATATGCTGTAGAATATTTTTTGTATATTTGTATTCGAGAGGTAATATTTATGTTGCAATAGCATCTCTTCAATTGCCGTGACCCAGCCAATTCTGTCTTTCTGTTTGTTTGCTTCTCTGTCCGTCTGTCCGTCCATCGATCTGTCTTTCCTCTACTATTTGTGTGTCGTTACCAGTGTCTCTTTCTGACTCTATTTATCTTCTTTTTTTTTTTTTTTTTTTTTTTTTTTTCTGCAAAAGCACGTGTTCATTTCTTACGCGCCGCGGTATTAGATTACTACCGGTTTATAAATATTTCCTGAAGCACTGTGCTTTGTTTGTCACTAAGTAACTATGCTTTATGTACATAAATGATGCTAAACTAAGGTTATTTCCTTTTTCCTCTTCGTTTCTCTTTCTTTCTTTCTTTTGTTTGCTTTATACCTAATTTCAGGTTGTTGCTGTTGTTGTTACTTTTGTTCCTTTACATCTGTTACACAATAATAAAACAAAGAAAAATGTTAAAAGACAAAAGAATTTCATTTTTCTCCCTCGGATCTGAGATCTTATATTGGAAAGATTTTAAACAAAATTTTGGGTAGGTTTTAAAAAAAATGTATTTAAGGAGCTGTGTGAATGAATGACTTGTGCGTTGATTTTAACGTGGTGACAGCCCTGATAATTATGGCCCTTTGCGGTCGGCTGGGCTATAAGCAACATGACCTTACCTTACCATTTTTCTCCGT